>WEIT01003005.1:25105-197274 GCA_013389985.1 Dryoscopus gambensis | reverse complement strand
CTGACTCTGTCAGTGTTCTTGTACTATTGCATTTATTCTAATTTTCCTATTAAAATATAATTCTGACTTGCAATCTCCCATTGGTTTGTTTTCAAACTAGTACACATATTCAATGAAAACCTGCACCATCAAAAGAGAAGAATCTGTGTTCTTCACCTATGAAAACTCAGCAGGATGAACATGTCCTTTCCTAGTCACCAGCAAGCTCAGACACAAGTCACAAAGCTGTGCAAATAAGGTTTTATTCATTGTGCTGCTCTCAGCAATATTTGTTTATCTAAACAAGCATGTGTGATGAGACATTCTGTAGGAGACTTGGGGGCTGGGTGACATTCATGAGCAATCAGCTTCTCAATGAAGCTGGAATGTTTGGGCCTGTGATTAAGGTGGACAATCAGGGAACAGAAAGTGAAATTTCATCATCGTCAGCTTGCGTGCTCACGGGGTGAGACAGGCACTTCATTTTCACCTCTCTATTCTGTCTCTGCATCCAGAAAATGGACACAGTCACTCAAGCAGAAAGAATAATTTGCAATAAATGATGTATTTGACTTTGTTCCTTCTGAATTACAAAAAGGGAGACCACAGTTTCCACTTCTGAATAGGTGTAGTGTGTATCCTCCAGGATGCCTCCTTTGGTCACCCTGTCACTTTAGCAGTTCCTACAAGAGAGAGAAAAACAAACAAAATGTTTCATCCAGGATGTTTTGAGCAATTAAAATCGAGTTAGTCCATCTATTATAGGGCCCATGCTCATCCACTGACACTGCATAGACAGGAGGTAGCTCTGAGCCCCAAAATAACTGGTACAAACATGAGTTTCCATTTGTGTCTCCAATAAACCTGTTTAGAGATTAGTTCACACATTGCCATAAGCAACTTAATTAAATTTCAGTTAATAATCAACAATAGTCACTTAAATAGAGATGTCAATAATTATTTAATTAATTCCACATTAGTATTCCATGCTGATTAAATAACTAACACCATCTCTTGATTTACCATGTTAATAAGCAATATGTGTATAATCAGGTTAGTTATGAAACCTCAGGTCCATCTAGCATTCTGGACAGGCAGTCTTGCTTTCTCTTTACCAAATCAACTCTGGGATCAAACTCTCCAGTGACATAATGGCACATGATCAATGTAATTATGCTGAAACAGAAAATCACCTTTTAATCTTGCATTCAGCTATTTAAGATATATTTCCAAATTTAAAGGATACATCTTCATTTATGTTTTTTATGCCTCAGTAGTTTCTTTATCTGCTTATGCAGTGTACTAGACAACATGGGTTCTCTAAACTTTAGAATGGAAATAAACCTGAGATTGAAGAAAATCACCTATAACAAAGGAGCCTGATTTACTCTGTGAACTGCCAGCCTGGTTCCCTGTGTTTCTGTTGAGCACCTGAGGGGGCAGAGACGTGTTTGCTCTATGCCTTGACTTTCAGCACTACAGCCCCACTTCTTTTTCTGTCACCCAGTGCCACAGCTATGTTGATTTCTGCTGAATTCCTGGAAAAGTTTCTTCCTGTAAGCAGCAGGACCTGCCAGTGCAAAAGAGGTAGGGCATAAGAAAACACCTCCACAAATCAAGCTGTTGACTAATCCCGATGCACCAAGCAGCACAAATGCTGGCTTTTCCAGAGCAGGGAGAAAGTCTAAATTTAACGGTAATGAAAGTGGGCAGAGAAGAATAAATACTGTCAGAGCCTGCTAATTATGAAAAGAGATGGATGGCTGCTGTAAATCAGTGTGCTGTGGGGAGAGAGTCTTGAGACAGATTAAGTTATTATTCATACTGGGGCTGTTCAAATAAATCAATGGAAATTCCATCAGCAGCAGGTTCCATTTTTGTTTCGCTTCTTGATTTATGGGTTATGCCTTTGGTCTTTTTATCAGAATCCCCTTCTGCTTTATTCCTAACAGGTATGTATAATCTAATCTGAAGCCACCAGATACTTTCTTGTGCAAAAAGATTTTCATAAACAGCCTAGTAACAGGAGAATTCACAAGGCAAGGTGCTTTTTATGTTTCAAACCCTTCAAAGCACTTTACTGCACTGCTCTTTACTTATGTTGCTCACCAGAAAAACAAGGATTAAAATAGTAAATTATTCCATGTTGTTTAGCCTAGTCTTCCAATGAAACAGTATCACTGTAGTCACTGCACTGGCCACAATACTTGGCCCCTCCACAGCAGATTGTTTAAATTTTTTCACCAGTTTCAAGCAAATTCAGGGAAGGATAAAGATCTCAGGGACAGAGAGTTCCTAGTGGGATGAAAATGGGCAGTTGGGCAGAAAACCCCATGTGTCCTAATGAGGAAAGTATGGCATCTCCAGCACAGATACATTATGAATAGTGTGGAATCTAAGTGGAAAACAACCAAGGACCCAGGTCCTGAGCTCTGACATTTGCAAGTTTACTTGCTTGCTTATTTAGATGACAGTTTCTCTGTAATGGTGTTGGTCTTTCTGTGTTGATGTTGAGCATTTTTTGTGTCACAAGAGTCTCTGTGCACCATCGTAGAAGAATCAATAAATGGCCCAGAGCACGTGGTCAGGAAGGCCAAACACACTGCACTTCATCTTTAACCTCTGCTTCAATTTGTTATTATGTAGCCCTATTTACCCCACCAGCAACGTCTCAGGCTCTAAATATAGATAGCACTGTGAAGTCTCAGTGGGTAGTTATGTCTGCCAGTATTTCTAAAAATGGCCCAGATTCAGGGGGCAAAAACATGGATTGTAGTCAACAGATGAATGCCCAAGCAGTGCCTGGACAGCACAGAAGCACATGGAAAGGAGAAGAATTTTGAGGATGAGGTGAACTGTTTGAGAGAGGACAACCAGCCACCTTTATTGAACAGACAGGCAAAATCTGGCAGTAATCGGGCACAGATTCCTTTGAATAATAAGAGCGAGTTCATGGGCTGAGCAATGACTTCAAGCAATGAGGGAAATGGTTAGAGGCCAGCTCACATCTACAGAGACCTTGATTATCACCAGGCAGGTGCCTGATGAATGTGTACTTAAATGGTCTAAGGTTTACCTGTTAACAGCACCTTAAAATCACCTCTGACTACACCACAGGAACAATGATGCAGACGATAGTAAAACTGGATGGAAAACATTTATCTTTTCCTGTCTCTTACTTGCTTGACAGAGCCATTCATACTATTCAAAGAACCTGCCATATCATGTGTGCTGCTACTAAGTGCCCACTTGCTTTGCATTTGTAAAAAATTGTTTTGAACACTTTGGCAGCCTGGCATAGTGTGTTTAGCTGTCCTGATCCCAGCAGAGTGTTTGCAAATCCAGTAATTGCATATCATTACCTCCTTTCGTTGCTGATGCTGTTGCCTGTGCCTTCATTTACCTGTGGCTCTGGACCACTCACTGTTAGAGAGGGCTATCTTAATGCTCTTCTCTCCAATGGTTTGTTTGAAGCAACATGCATACATCTTAGAGTCTTGCAAGCAAAGCAGCATGCCACAGAGCTTAATTAAAGAGGAAATAGAAAAAGAAGCCTTTCCCCAGCGAGCTGGGGGAGTTGCATACTGCTGAAGCTGATGGGACGAGATTGATTGTCTGATGTTAACATACAGAAAAAGGGAACTTTTGACAGAGGTGCGAGAGCTATGTTTCATTAGGGACAGCACCACTGAAAAGGACATTCACTCATAATCTGCTCAGGGGGGTTTTTTATTATTTCGGTATCCAGCAGTGTTTTAAGGCAATTCCCATCCTACCTCCTGCTGTAAGCTTGGAAGTAAAAGAAGCCAGCTTTATACATCAAAGCTACACTAATAGTCCCTTTTCTCTCCCATGAACCATTAGCATGGGACCACCAATACTGACAGGTCATGGCTGTGCTATTTCCATCAAACATCAGACCTGTGCTGGAAATGATGGCAGTATCTCATCCAATTAGTCTAGAAAAGGCACTGGGATATGTTTTCCAGGTGATTACTTCTGACAGCCAGGTCCACCATTTTCTGGAGGTGCCTACTCCAGGATTAGTAGTCACTATTTCAGAGCCTTCAGGATTCTTTGCTCTCTTTAAAGGCACAAAGCAGCTTCCTGAGGGATTTTTAAATGGTTGTTCAAGACAGTTTGCAATCAGCCAATGACAATAGAGGCAAGTCTGTGGGAGTTTTTCTATCTCTCCAAAGCAGCAAAGCACTTCATAAGGACTTCATTTTTGCTGAAAAGAATGCTATCATGCATCTCCAATAAATGCTGAAAATCATTCCTGAACCTGCTGGAGCCTGTGCTGTGAAGGCAGAGGCTGCACACCCAGAGATTGCTGTCTGTACAAGCCAATTGCGCCAGAGGACTGGTCCCTGTGCCCACATCGAGAGGCAGCTCCCAGCAGAGATCCCTGTGTGCATGCTTATCTGGGATCATTCACACTGATACTCTTGAAAGCAGATCCTCTGTTTTGCAAGCTTCCTTATTCCAACATCAGCTTTTTGGGAAGTCACCTCACAAGTGTGAGGCTCTGCTCTATTTTCCTTGCTGGTCAGCCACATGAAAGGGACAGTGAGAGGTAGGTTTAGGTGATCCAGCTGGTGAACTTAAAAGGAACCTAGGACCCCTGCGTGTGCTCCAAGGACAATTGCACTGGGAGGGACTCTGTCTTGATATGTGGTACTTCCCTGACAAGCTCCATACTCCTCTGTCTCTGCAGCAATGTTATGGGATTGAGGCCATGCAGGCTGTGCAGGTCGGGGCCTTTCCTGCAAGGACACCCCCACTGCAAGGACACCCCATAACCAGGATGCACAAAATGGGCTGGAAGCCTGAACCCCAGCTGAGCTCACTGTGGCTGCACTGTGCACTCAAAGCTAAAGACAGCTTTGGTGACTGGACTTCTATGCAGCCACAAGCACCAGTACAAAGACTGTACCTGAGGAGAATGATAGTATTTCACAGCAGCCTTTTAGCTGTAGTTTTGTGTAACCCATTCTTCTCCTTAGGAGGAAGAAGAACAGGCTGTGCCTCAAGGTGGGTGGTTAATCATTTTCCTTAGATGACAGTAAATTTGCTCACCAAAACATGCACAGAAATATTCAGATGGGTCCTCTGCCCTGCCCGAAAGGCCATCTCTCTGCCCAGGATTACTTTCCTGCTCTGTCTACCCAAATCCCCACCTTAATGGTGTACAAATTGGAGTTAAGTCCTTCTATCGGCATGAGGCACCAAAGGCAAGATCTCTACCTCTCCTCACCATGTCTTACAGGGATATTTTCCCACACCCATGTGTTGTACACACAAGCCAGAAAATTATACAGAAACTTCACCTCCAGCCCACCGTGGTTCTGTGGAATAACAGCCCATGTGGCTTTTTCTCTTGTTTCTGTCTGCTAATCAAGAATCTCTGGTTTTGTATCATTTCACAAATATCAGTCCTTTCCCTGGGATCATTTCAGCTGCATAATAATGACCTGCAAGTGCCAATTCCAATATTCAGTTGACCTTCAAGCTAAATTGTGTTTTGCATTTGCCTTACACACTTTCATAGAAACTTAATCCACTGTCTAACATAAATGATCATTTCCAAAGAACATAATGGTTCTGAGTGCAGACAATAACTGGCTGCAATTTGCTTCATGAGCAATTTTATTTACATCGACAGCAGAAGAGCTAAATTGAAAGGTCTGCTCTTTGACTGTGGCTGTATTTGTGCTAACGCCAAAAGTATGTTCAGCTTCAGGAAATCAATTCACCTTTGATTTAGCCCTCTGTATTATTAACACAAGAATAATACAGGATATAGATTTCCTGCCCAAATGAAATGAATGAATGCCTATCTTCATGCCAAGACAAGCACCACCCAAATTATTGAGAAATAGTCATTTGATGGTGGGACAGTGCACCCCTCAGAGGGGCTGTGGCTGGGGTTCACACAGATGGAGCCAGCTCCAGATCACTGCTGTGCAGGCTGCTCAGGTAGCCTTGATGTGTGGCTACAGGGTCATCTTCATTGCATGCTAAATACCTCATTACCCTGAGGTAACCTCCACTGTCAGACCCAGCTGCCACACACTGTGAGTGGCACGGTAAATCTTAAATGTGCTGGAGTACACTACCTGGAGCAGGTTGTGTGTGACACAGCCACGATGCCCAGTGTCGGGAAGGAATTATCACACTTGCTGCCTTTCAAAATGCTGGAGGTCACTCTTCCAGAACAATGCAAACAAAGGCACTAGGCTGGATGGTGTGAGCCGGTTACTCAAGAGGTTGAGTACCTGCCTGACATGGAGGTGGGGTGGGATGTCTCAGGCACACAGTTCTCTAAATTCTCCATTCCTGGGTGGGGCTTCATGGCTGAAGAGGGAAATTGTCTTGATGCCAATTACACTCACATTTTTAGAAAATATTCTTCTTTAAGTGTTCTCTTTTTTTCCCCCTAATCAAAAGGATAAATCATGGGGTGCTACACAGAGATTAAGGGAGAAAGTTGGTCATTTTATTTGCACAACAATACTGCATGGGAAACCCCAGGTACTCCCAGTCCCAAAGAACCTGCAAATTACATAGGAAGCGCAAAGCATGTAGATAGGAAATAATCATAAAAGCTTTGTGGATTATCCAAAAAGAAGGAAGAACGTGATGTCCATATTATGAGTGACAGGTGGAAGCCAAGAAAGGCTAAATGAGTTATCCAAAGCCTTTAGATAAGTATGTCATAAAACATTCTAGCTGCTAATCTGATCTATTACTAGAAGTCCTTTGCTGTGAGTCAGAAGCCAGTAATGGTGGGGGTGCTGAATTTAGGAGCCATTCCAGTATATTCCCGCTGAAGATTTGGTAGCGATGAGGGAATCATGTAGCAACTGACATTTAGATTTTGCTATACTGGAAGTCTGTGAAGAAATAAGCCCAGACAAAGTCAGTCTAAATGAGTCATGACAATTTTCCAGCTGACACCATTGCTAGCAAAGCACTAAAGAAATATTAAGTGCCTCCAGGTGAGGAAAAAGCAACTTTTCTTGTGAAGGCTGAGAAAGGGAGAGGAAGGCTGTCTCAAGTGCTCTAGCAGCCCTTTGGACTGTCACCAGGAAGACTTAAGACTTTGCAAGTACTCTTTGACCTCTGTCGAGGGGAGTGATTGAGAGCTGGTGGCAGTGGTGTGAAGGTGACACGCAGCATGGAGGAAAGCTCCGTGCAGCAGTGACACTTGCACATACAGTCATGGGCTGATGTACAGCCTTACTTACTGGTGCCTCTTGTGTTCTGGAAAAGGGCAGTAGAAATAACTGTTAATAAAAATAAATATACTTTAATTCAATGTTGGCCTAATAAAAAAGTATAGGAAAAATATGTTATTGAATTTCTTTTTTTTTTTCCTCCAGAAAGTATCTAAATAGTCATAAAAATGTCAGTAGAAGAGAGGGAGGTGAGGGAATAAAAATGAAGCATCTGGTGATCACAGGAAGTTTATAACTGGAACTCCAAGACTTTCTGTTGTTATCTTGAAGGCTGGTTTGTACCATGGCATGGAATACAACCCAGAGAGACCCCAGAGCCAGTGGCAGCAAAGAGGCAGTCAGTCAGACTGGCCATAGCCCCATGCTAACACAAGGCTGAGCCAGAACGCGCTGTAATAGCGAAAGTCAGCTCAGCAATCCATTGCCTTCAGGACAGCAGCCATGGCATAAACAGGTACAGTAAAGGGAGAAGGGAAGGGCAGATGCAGCAAGGAAGCAAGAGAAAGCCTTGAGAAAGGGGGAGGAGGTGAGGCAGGAGCTCAGGAGTACCCCCATCACACCAGAAGCCACCCAGCTCTTTGCCTGGGAAGGTGGCAGTGAGCAGAATCAGGTAACCTGGCTGGGTGGGCACTGTGCATGGTCACCAGCCCAGGTGCTGCACCTCCTGCTGGGCTAGCAAGGCCTGGAGTAGCTCCTTCTCTGCCATGGGGTGGGAGACACAAGGACAATATCCCCAGGGCTGAAAGGGAGTGGACCATCCCATCAGGTCTTTTTTCCTTGCACAAAAGCTTCCTGATTCACATGAGCCCTCCCTGGATTTAACAGTGCAGGCAAGCAGCACACAGTCCTGGCAGTCCTTCCCCATCTGGGTTTTAGCACGGAATGCTAAGTAACTACCCGTTTTATTTCTAAAGACAGTTATTCATTTCATTACCCACACCCCTGCAGATTTATTTCAGAAAAATATTTTACAGTTACGACCTTCTCTTTTTCTAATATGGTTAAACTTTGCTTCTAAACCAAAAAGGTAAACATTTGCTGGCTTCTTCAAGGACCATTTCTATTATTATTTTCTAGATCAGCTCCACTGTCAATTAGCCACTCCTCTGATGTGAGGATTCTGACAGCAAGAGGAGAGGTTTGCAACAAATTACTCCAATTTAAAAGCAGAAAAACACAGCAGGAGGAAGCAATGTCCAAATTATTGAAGCCCACTTCAGTTCAGTCCAGGATTGTAATCACAGTTCCACAGAGGGAAGGAAGATGTGTGTCCTACCATGATAATGGGGCATTATGCTGTCAGACACTGAATAGGTATTACCATAGAGGGACTTTTCCTTCATCAAGCCCTCAATTTAAAGGGCTCTGCTGTATCAAGAAGTGCTGTTCATATCTCAGCAATGCTGCATGACTTAGACATCAGATGATATCAAATCCATTAAGGAGTATAGTTTAATAATCTGCATCCTTTCACTTCACCTTGTATTTATTGCCACAGTATGCAGTAAATGCAAGGCATTTCACGGCTAACAAGATTCACAAAGGTGTTGAAAAAAACGATTGAAGATGGTTTTGTTTTGCTGGTTTCACACAGTTCATAATGGGACCCTCTGCACAGCATGAGGTTCACAGAGCTGGCCTCGTTCCAGGAGGAAAACAGTAAATGTGTAACAGGTTTATAATCTGTGAGATACCGCTCAAGTGCCCTGCTTTCACCAAATGGGTCCTCGAAAACTTTCCTTTTATCACTGTTCAGGCACACACTTACACATACAGTTTATTAAATATTTTTGCATTTTGTTAAATTACATTTAAGTGAGGGAACCAGAAAAATTCCTGTGCCTGTAGAAGGTTTAATCAGTGCTGTATCTTGGCCAGCAAAGGACAATTAGTTGCATCCCCAAAAATCTTAAGAATAAAAAGCTGTTGCAGTAAAGCATTTCTCAGCTCTGTTTGCATCTCCTCACAACTACTTATTTGTATAATGTACAGCACTTTTTGAGCCTCAGCTGAAGAGCTTTAAATGAGTGAGTATGAAGGAATAGGAAGAGAGCAGTCGGCTTCACAAAGATCTGCCTAAGCAGTGCTACTTCAGAGGAAAAACAGGACTGGCAGACAAATCCCTGCTTGCTTCCCTGCTCCACAGTTACCTCTGAGTAACTACTGACATCAGCAGTGTTATTCACAACTTTGCACCCATCTGACTGGAGCGCAGCATGAGTAATTTCTGATCACTCCCTGCTAAGCTGGGTTTGCTCAGGTGTCCGTCAGGAGAGAGCCTCCATCCTGCTGGAGCCATCAGCATCTCTGTTTCAAGCCAACTCCTGGCAAAAGCAACTTGAAGCAGGTGGCCAGTGTGTCCCCCTGAGAGGCCAACATCTGCAGGTCAGCTGCAGCTGCCGTGGCTCTTCCAAGAGCTGTAAAGCTGGGGATGCTCCTTCTCAGCCAAGTCGTACAATAAATATATTGAGGGGGTTGTTTTGCCACCTGTTCCCATTTCCTCACCTTCAGCAGTGATATTCAAAAGAAGTTTGCCATCACCCCACAAAAAGCCTTAATAAATACCTCACTGAACTTTGCTGCCAATAAATGGAGCATTGTAAAATGTTGACACAGAAGCCCAGACAAACAAGGAGATCAGGAGGTGTGTGTCCTAGTCACTGCACTTTGCCCTGCAACCAAGCATGGCCGGGGCTGGTATTTGGCCCTCCCTCCTTGGTGGGAGTTTCAAAAGAGAAAGGGCAGTTGCAAAGTTTCTGCTGAGCTTCCAGTCTCCTGAAATGTCATAGCTAAAAAATAAAAAAATCAGTTGATCCTATAGTAGTGGAGATGCTCAAGGTGAAGAAGCCTCTTCAGCTGTTGCAGCCATCTCCCCTGAAAATCCAGCCAGCAGGTTTGACTTCTGCATTTAAACATTTCCTCAGCATAACAACATGCCCAAAGTCTGGTACCAAAGAGATTTCAGCACACAGAAATCCCCACAGTAAATTTCTCATGGCAACTTAAGGTAAGGGACCTCCTTTTATAGGGGTTTCCCCAGGGATGTACTGGAATGAACAGAGTACAGGGCTGCAGGGTACAGCTTTCCTTCTACTACTACATCCTAGACCTGGATGTTCAGGTTCCAGGAGACCTAAACAGGACTGTAGCAATCCCTTGAGCTGTGGGTCTGGGTAACCCACCACAGTGGTGCTGCTGACAGTGTAGCCATTGCAGGAGGTACTTCCCTCCACTGTTATCCTGAGCCAGATCACAGGGAGGGTGAGTACAGCACCATCCATCCATCCATCCATCCATCCATCCATCCATCCATCCACCATCCATCCATCCATCCATCCATCCATCCATTTCCAACTGCCACAAACCAAGCCAAACAAGGAAGATACATTTTCCTGAGAAAATATCCCATCCTGCTCACTAGCTTCCTAATTCTTACTGGTTGTATCTGAATGCTGTTTCTCAGGAGAGCCCATCCAGACAGAGCTGTTTGCCTCAGCACTCAAAGTCTTTCCTATTTGCAGTTATTTCAATTGCTGCACCTTCATGACAGGGCTGATAAATTCAATTCTGACTGCAGAGGGACTGGGTGACAGCTGAAAACAAAAAGTACAAGCAATCCTGACAGTGCCTCACTTCAAAGAAAAGTTAAGGCAAGGTAGGAAAATGTTCTTGAGGCAATCTGGTGAAAAGGAGCTGCTGCTGAGCCACTGCACTCACTGGGGTTTCCAAAGGTCACTCCCATCCTCGCTCTTTCTGCAGCCTGTCATGGATCATCTGTGGTTCAGACAGCACAGGCTTTATTGGGCTCCCCACCTGTCTCAGCAAAACTTGATTATATGTACTTTCCTTTTGACCACATTTCCTCTCCTTATTCTCTTCCTTACCTATTCTTTCTTTCATCTCAAGATGGATCAAAGTGTTGTACAGTCATGGGCAACTCTAATCCCAGGAACATGTGAATCCAATCACAGCAGAACTTTATAAACATCACTGAAATCTTTCCTTGCTGGTCTGCCCTAACAGCGACCTGCATTGTGGTACCCTGCAACCAAGGTTTATGAGAACAGGAGCATACAAAGCTACACTATTGCTTATTTTTTATTAATACCAGCAAGACAGCAATATTTAGCTATCATAAAATGGAAAACAGAAAAATGGCTATTATCTTGCTCATGGTAACTCTCCTACTCACGCCTTTTCATAGCCAGCCCAGTCGCTGCTTTATAGCATCTCTAAACATTAGTGGGAAAAATAGTATCTATAAAAACATTGCAACTTGTAGCAAAATGTCATACACATTCATGTATTTCCATATATTCAAACTTTTATATATGCATGTCTTTTATTAATTCACTAAAGAGTTCCCACGCATTTGTATGCCTGCACAGCAGCCCTTGGTGGCCTCCAAACTTGCAGATGGGCAAATGGTGACTTGGGTTCAGTGTGGAAAGGGTCAAGTAAGAGAAAGTTCAAAGTCCTTTACAAGATAAGGTCCATTTCCAACTCATAATAATATTTTCAAATGTTTTATCTAGTTAGATATTATTTGATAATATTAATCTATACTGATCTATTTCATATAGTATTGAACTCCTCCTTTGCATTTTACACACATACAAAATTCAAATACAAAGTTCTTTGTTGACAGCACTTGAACTACTGCTGGGTCTAGAGATAAAAACAGGCCTGAACCAGACATCAAGCTGTCTCTTTCTCACAGTCTCCTATGGCAATATGAACATTATGGCCTAAAAATATATGGCCCTCTTTAATTCACTCAGGATTAAAAAAAAAAAAAGTGAAGAAAAAAATACTTATACAATTAAATACTGCATCTTGTGTTTACTCGTGGTTCTCAACAGTTCAGAGAACTCTGTGGAGCCCTGGAATCCTGCTGTTGTGTTGTTACACACACAAAAAAAAGCATCAGACCGAGTGCTAATGCACCTTTCAATACAGGATTGCTGTAGGACAAAGGTGTGAAATGTTCCTTCTCTGCCCTGCTGCAATGCTGCATCCAGGTTTGGAAACTGTTCTTTGAGAAAGATGTAATCTGGCTAACTGAAAATAATTATCAGCAGAACAAAAAGGGTCAGCAGATATCTAGAAATTCTGACTTAATTGGAAAGACTGAAAGAAGTTATTTAAGTCCAGTGATTGAAAAAGAGAGGAATTGGAATAGAAGATTTTACATGCACTGAAGGTAGAGACAGAGTGAATCATAAATAAATAATGGCATGCCTACTGTAGATATAAGAAGATATTGGCTTAAAAGCAGGCAAGGAGGATTTAAGTGAGACATCAGGAAAAAGTTGGCACAGCCCAAAATAGACTAACATCTCTCAGTAGTGGCTTGGGTAAACCTGATTCTGCCCTGAGGATGCATCTGAGTGAGGTGATGTGTCACTGTCCCTTCCTCCTGCATTTTTTACTACAGAAGTTTGTACTCCTTGGACAAAGTTATGTCCTAGGAACATTTTTCTATCCACATTTCCAGCATAAGTTACATTATTCTTCGGCAGTGCCAAAAGAGACTGCCCAATTTAATAGCACTGCTGTCTGCTTTCATAGGCTGGAATTTCAAGGGGATCCTAAAGTTGCACAACTTCCTTACAACGAGATTTGAAACTTTGGGTGCTTCTGATTTTGTGTTTCTTAAAACAAAATTCCAAATTCATTGATAAAGGAAGGAATATTAAGAGCATCTTATCCAGGTAACAGAGCAGTGAGCAGGCTACCCTGTGCTCTGGTTGACTTTTTATCACAGGTGTGTCTCAGTGACTAGGACAGATCGAGGAGGGCCTTCCTCTGCCTGTTCTGAGTGTGGCTGTGAATGCTGAGGAGCATAACCAGCTGCCCAATCCATTGGAGAAACAGCAAGCAACAGAGTTGGACACTGCAGAGTGAATGCCCTCCATTTCATGGCTGTCTCTGGGGTTTATCATGACTGAAAAAGGTGTAACTTTTTCACATTAATACAAAGATCTTAGGAAAGAGATGGAGAGTGGTATACCAACTATAATACAAATTTTTGCCATATTATAACATAAAGCAGCAGGCTATGTTTTAGACCACTTGTCCCTGAAATATTCTCCTATTTAATAAACTGTGTCATTTGTTTTCTACCATTTGAAACCATCTAGAGGCATCCTCTTGTGCTGAAAGAGACCTCCCTGTGCTCTTCATACAAAAAAAAAAGTAATTGGCCTAAAGTGCAAAGAGAGAGCTACCTAAATAAAACTTCCTTTCTGGTCTGCATAGATAGGCAGCAGAAAATGGGATGGCTTTGGGGGTGAGACCTCTTGCAGAGAAAAGAAGTTTCTGGAAGGTCACTCCCAGCAGGACTGAGATGCATTAGAATAGCATGGCATTCAAGCACCACTGCTTATTTCCAAGGAGAGTGGCAATTTCACTTTGGTTGTCCTGGGAGATAATAACCTCTTTAAAATAGAGTATTTCCCACTCGTCTGTAGGGTAACCACGTGGCTTCAAGGAAAATGGGCAAGCCCATAGCAGAGGGCATCTCAGCCCTGTGCAGAGAGCACCATTACCAGCAAAGTGACAAAATATCCACTGAGATGAAGAGAGGCCCTATTGCTTCTTGGCATTGGATTGTGCTCCTTCTCAGCTCTGTAGCCATAGTGATCTGAGCCTGACCCACCGTTTGGCCCACGGGTGTTTCTTTGTGGATCCAAGGTGAAAATCGTTTAGCTATTCAGTCATAAATGTCATCTTATTTGAGACCTTATTTCTGTAGCAGTCAAGCTACTAAAACTATAAATATTATTAATGCGTTGCTGTTAATACCCTGTTTCCAGGATCAAGCAGAGCTGCCTGTGGGTTTCTTCCAGAATAAGACACCTTCCATTTTTTTCTAAATATCCTGTTAAAATCCTCCACGTACTTGAAGGTTCTTACCCCAGTTACTTCACCCTGTAGGAGGGGCAAGATGCAAGGAGACAGAGAGGGTAGGAGAATATGGAAGAACAGGGAGACGACAGATCAAGGAAACCTGTGCAAAGTCCAGACACACCCCCAGCTCCTCTTGTGTAATCTGTAGCACTGTCGGTCACAGCAAGACAATTAAAGCTCCTTGGCACAGAGCCTGTTCATGAGCCCGAATACTTTCTTTTCTTCAAGCACTGTCAACAGAGAACTTTGCTCTGAGCTGTCCAAATATTCTATAATTAAGATGAATTAGCAAATGNTTCTCTTTCCTTTGGTGACAGAAGAGTGAAAAGGACACAAATCACTAACTATTAAACTGAAGCACACATCTTTTTTTTTCCCCTTGCTACTCTTCACAGAGCCCTTTAATCTGAAAGAAATTCTCCTTATTTCCTCCCTGAACACTGATTTAAACCACAAGAGTCAGGAGTGGTGGAAAGCAAGCAAACAGGGAAGACATGCTCCTGACACCTAGAGCCTGAAAGCATAAGAAAGTAGATGCCCTTTCTCTTGGAGAAAGCAGAGATTTCAGTGGCTTTCAACCTTGAATTTAAAGTGATCATAAGTATTGTTCAAGAGATGGGAATGTGAAAGGGGATCTTTCTCAGCCTAGATCTTCTATCTTCTCACTTGGGGTCTACTGGCATGTTGTGATGTTTTGCTGTGTCAGACTCGTGTCCAGGAGCAGCTTGTTCTGGGATTACCCATCCCTGCATCTTCCAAGCACAGTGAAAAAATTAAGTAACCAAATGGCAGCAACGAGCTTACATGGACATACCTTTCTCTGCTTAGATGACTTTTCAGTATCACAGAGTCCTCAGCCCTCAGAAAAGGCTGAGAAATTCTTCTTCTCTAGCTCTGTTTGTGCTGTTGTCTGCTGGAGCTGCTGCTCTCCACAAACAGCAGAGCAGAAAATGAAAGAGACAAGATAAATCCTTTGGGTCTGAGAACAGAGCCCATAGGTGGTATAAGCCTACAGCTCTCTTCTTAGGCATTATTTGGGTGATCGTGGGACAATCTGTTTTGGAATAGCTTCCTGCTCCACCTGGGAATGCGGGCAGATGAAGGTTGGTCTTCTGGCTTAAGTCAGAAGGGATTGCGCAGCTTGAGCCATGAAAGTTCTCTCAGGAACTACAAACTCTAAGCAAAAAAGTCTGTGATGTTAAGGCAGAAGCTGAAGTGGATAGTTACAAGGATTGCAGTTCCATATTTTGGGGCTAACTTGACCTTCCAATCATCCTTTAGGGACATAAATCCCAGGAGACTCCATATGCCTTTCCTAAAATGTTTTGCTAGATGTGACTGAACTGTATCGGAGCATAAGGAGAGCTTTAATAGAGGGGTTTCTGCTTACAAGGGACCAGAATAGGTTTCGTTTGTTTGGCATATGCAATGATATTATTTAGTTTAATTTAATTTATAAATCAAATTGTTTAGTAGAACTTTATTTCCTCTTGCTTATAGGCTTTTTCTCCCTCTGGTGGATTTCTGCTCCTGGGATGCAGGACATATCTTTACTCTTTGTCTAATAAAAGCTCTTCATCTGGCACATGAAATGGGCCATTAGTCTTTAAAAAGGACCATAAGATGTGGCTTTAATGGTAAAAAACTGTAAGTAAAGGCTTGCTAGGGCAAGGTGAACCTTTCAGTGTGGTTTTGCTACACATTTCTTGGTGAGAGGTAAAAGGGGAAATGGGCATGAGACAGCCCATTTTGCTGGCAAACAAGTTAAAGTCTAGAAAGCTGCTCAGTCTCTTTTACCCTGGGGCGAAAAAAAAAAAACCACCAACTTGCCCACTTCAGTCCCCAGCAGCCTCTTTTCCCAGAGAGCTCCTGTGATCAGATTCAGCCATTCAGAAACACTGGGAAGTAACGGCCGCACGGGAGGATCAATACAGAAAACATTCAGTATCCAGCCACCCCTGGCCCCGAGGTTCATCATTGCACAAATGTAGCCATGTTCCTCATTACAAGCAGGATTGATGTATTTAGTTCGCCCTGCAGCTCTCCTTAATCAGCTATCTAATTTTAGGCCCTTACTTTGAGGCTGGGAAAGGGAGGAAGGAGGGAGGTTATTGACAGAGTTCTTAAAATACTGTAACAAAAACCTGCACCTGTTAACCATTCTATTCATCTGATTTATATCCAAAAAGATATAATCTGCTCTTCCCTCCCTCAGCTCCTTTGTTCCTTACAGGATTCACATTGCAAAGAGCTAAAGTCAAATGGGAAAAAAAAATTCATGAAGTTTCACAGTGGATTTAGGTTCTCTGTATGGGATAGCTCATTGCTTAACCCTTTCTTAGTTTCTTGGTTGCCACAGAGAGGGCCTCAGCTCTCAAGCACTATTGGTCTATCCCATTGTCAGTGACAAAGCCAGTAACTTTCCATCCTTTGGGCTCATTTTAACTACATTTGGTGAGGGAGTTTGTTGACAGCAAATAGCCAGATGATCCTTGTGGCTCTCTTTCAATTCAGAATATTTTATGATTCTATGTTGGGTAGTTCCTGCTGTGAAACCCATGGACTGCACTCCCAGAAAGCATGAGAGAATTCTGACTCCTGAAGGCTGGTGATTTATTCCTATGTCTCTCTGGAAGAACAATGTCAATAAAAAGTTATTACAACTCTTTCTTTTCCTATAAAACCTAGTCAATAAGATATTACTGCGGTGTCTTGTTTTAAAGGAAAGCCTGGCAGCCAAAACCACACAGAGAAATAAGAAGGACATTGGGAGGAATCCCCTAAATACAGAAGGTCTGTGTTTATCTCCCAAGTGTGTCTGAGGCAGCAGTTCAGGATCTGAATGTCATAAAGAAGGACTTGATGCACAACCTGGGTGATTTTACAGTCCTTCACAGCAGCACAAGCTATGTAAACACAATAGCACCTCCCAGGCAGAGCCTTGGTGCAGCTCTTCTCCCTGTGGGTCATAAGCAAGATCCTCACAGACTGAAAATCACTGTACTAGATTTTACTTCAGTGGTGGATTTGATTATTTCTAAGCCAAAAGTTACCTAACTTTATTCTTTATTTACTGCAGATCATTCAGGTTTATGCTGAGGAACTAGTGCAATTTGGGCTGAAATACAAACAGCAAGTAGAGCTGCAAGAAACGTGTTACATATGTTCTACAACTTGCAAAATCTTTTCCATATCTTGGCATACCTGAATATCTATCAAATGGAGCTGCCTAAACAGCAGTGCAAATCCTACAGTTTTAGAGCTGTGAAAAAAAGACCATCATACAAAGATCTAATTTGTGGTATCTGATGTGTGCCCAGCAAAAACTGGTCCTCATTCAAAATTTATTTACACTATCTGTGTTGCAAAAACCCTTCCAATGAGCACAACTCTCTTGCACCTCTCATCACCAGCATGAGATGGGTCTCCAGCTAATACTTCTTTGACCACACATGTCCTTTTTTTTTAATGTGATCAACCTTTACACAAATTAACAACATTTGTTGGGAGTACTGACAAGAACTTCTTCAATTTGTATCAGCAACCACAGCCCCAGAAGGTTTTGTTTCAGCTGAAAGAACATCAGAATAGACGAAGTTAGCGGCTTCACACTAGATCTGCTCTACCAAATCCTCAATCTCTGTATCAAGCGGAGCATTTGGAAAAGGGTAGAACAGAAAACATGAAAATTTATTTTAAAATTACTGTCCAAGGTGTATTTACAGGTCCGTGGTTTGTGTGCATACCACAGGTATCACAGAGAGACCAAGTGATACAGGAAGGAGTAGATCAGGAGAGGGTCTGTAACCTGGCAAGCTAATCCAGGTGACAAACTGGTGGGACTGTTCCTTTCCTTACACAGTCCAAATGAAATATATGCATTTCCCAGAGCAGTAGAGAAAAAAACTTATCAGTCTGATGTTCACTAGCCTCATTACTGTATAACTGATGGCAGAAAGAAGCAGGGATGGGCTGGTTACAGCTAGTCCATTAATCAGGTCCCTGGTGAAGCATCTCAGCTAGAGTTAAAATTAACGCTGGAAAATTAATCGGGACTTCACAAAGGAAACCGCAAAGCATATGGTGTCAGCTAATGGAGAGGCTGCACGGCTGAAGCGTCTGAAACTTCGTGTCTTCCTGAAATCTAATTAGACCCTAATGGAAGGAAGACTGAGTGAAGGCTCTTAATTGAAAATTACACTTCCAGTTCAATCAAAGCCTGCTTCCGTGTTGCTATTAACAGCCTTTTAAAAATAGCTGGATTCTACAGTGACCTTGCATACAAAGTGTTCGCTTACAGAGAGTAGCTGTATAGATAATCAATGGATGCCTCAGTGATGGATTTGGACTCATTCTGTAATAATTTATGACTAGTGTGTATTGACCTGGTTACTGGGATGTTGTCTGTATGAATGAATATATGGTTCAATTTAATAGGAGCTGTCCAGAAAGAACAAACAAGCAGGTAAAAATGTCTTAAGGCGAGCCACTCCTTGGCAAACACTCAGAAATGTTATGAGATAATTCACAGACAGGAAACTGCCTGGGAGAAGTCACGTATATAAAAAGGAAAAAAATTTCCAAAAAAAGGATGTATTGTTCTCCAGGTGGTTTATAAAGGGCCAGACAGCTTCACCTAACTTTGGACATATAACAAAAGTACACAGATTAGTGAGGGAAGGTACTCAAGTGCAATTGCTGTAGGCTCTGTCTATACCTTCTGGGCCATTGCAGAGCCCAGCACCAAACAATTTATCTAAATGCCACTGGAAACCACAGGACAGAGATGGCAAGCTACCTTCAGAACAGGCCGCAGAATATCTCCATCAGGAGCAGCAGGAATTACATGACTGTTACCCTTAAAGATCCAGGCTAGAATTTGCGCAGCAGGGGATGCTAGGTAAAAGCAAGGTCAGAAATACTGGCATCATCTCAGACCTTCAAAACTGAAGACTTTCCAACTTGTTTCTGGAGTTCTCAACCCCATTCTGAAACTTTTCATGTCAAGGCAGCTAACAGAAACTCTCCTGAAGTGTGTGAATCATTGCACTTTCCCCTTTTGTAAACAGCCCAAAAGTATATCTCATATCTGCATATGTGCTCCATGACGCATCCTCTAAGTTTTTTTCCTTGGATTTAGCAATACAGCAAGTTTGCCCTCTATTTCCCTGTCCTACAGCACAGATTACCTGTGTCAACATTCCCTCAGCCCCAGCACTGCCCAAGCTCTGCCACTCCACTGCTCTGCCTTGCAGGCTTGGAGACCTCCTTGCAGCTTCCACAACTTCTCCTGCCAGTTTAATTTTTCTGGCTTGGTTTGCTTTTACTCTCAGTAGTGGCTGCTGCGCTTCTTCTCATATCAACCAATGATTATGATGCACCCTAGGAAGTTTTGCTCTCCCGAAACAGTCTACCCTATCTGAAAGGCAACGATTTTTTGTGCATTGGGATTTTTTTCCCAAAATTGTGTTTGAAGTCCTGTGTAACTCACTCACATTTCTTTCCACTGTTCTGACTCTGACACAGCATTACATAAAGCCTCAATGTCACTGGTTGCCTCCAATGTGAATTCTCCCTTCAGTATACTTCTGTCTCTCTCTCTCTCTTGGTCTTGAGGTAGACAGGCTGTGACAGGAGATGGATGAGCAAAGATTTGTTCATGGTTTGTCTGGCACTGACTCGTGACTCATTTTGGTTGGCTCAAGCTTGGAATGGAGTGGAATTGGTTTGATTTTTGCATCGGTTGAGAAAGTAAAATTAATTCAGAGACAAGCAAATTCCAAACAGATGCAAAAGGAACATTTTAAGCCATGTTTATAGCTGTTAAAGTACTACCAAATCAAAAAGGTCATGATTCCTCCATCTCTTCATATCCTAAAGTCAAGGTTACAGAAATTTGGTTCACTGAATTTCTTTCTT
Organism: Dryoscopus gambensis; assembly: GCA_013389985.1. Taxonomy (NCBI): domain Eukaryota; kingdom Metazoa; phylum Chordata; class Aves; order Passeriformes; family Malaconotidae; genus Dryoscopus; species Dryoscopus gambensis. The sequence continues at coordinate 177,223 of WEIT01003005.1, read as the reverse complement.
TCTTTGCCTAATATAGTTTCCAGGCAAAAACTAGGCAACTCCACTCCTCTGAGTTATTTGCTGCTCTTTCTGTCTACTCCATCTATTCCCTCTGCTATTGCTTCTTCTGAAGATATGTTCTGGTGAATCTCATAATATTTTTTGATTTCCATATTTCTCCTTCATCTGCATGTCTGGACATTGCCATGTGCAGTAATTTCCTTTTTATTCAAGTGAATACATAACTACATGTGGGTATTTCCACATCTCTGTTGGTGGGAAGATCTTCCAACCCAATGTTAAAATCCTTCCATAGGTTTTTACTCTCTGAGATATCTGGGTTTTTTTCCTGTCTAGCATTTCAATGGTTTCCCACATCTCACAGAAAAAAAAATGTTCTATTTGAGATAACATTTAAGTGGTAAATTCTCTAGCTTGTTCTAGTAGGTTTCTGACTGAAAAGAACTTTGATCTATTTCAGCATGTTTGAGGAGAAAGCAGGAAAAATTCTGCAGCCTGAGTTGAATGGGATGCTAGAAAGTATGTTCTAATGATCTTAAAAATCCATGTGTCCATTAATTACTCCACTGAAAAAAACCTCTGATTTCCCGACCTTTGTTGTAAGACTATTTCTGAGCTTCATTAGACTGACCCAACCGATGTATAATATGCCAAAAAAATGGGATTGGACATGACACATTGTCACTCAGATGCCCCTTTCAGTCCTATCTCATCCCACTGCCAAGGCAGAGCCATTTTTAGGGGCAAGATGCTCTCCATCTTCACTCACAGAACCAATACCACACTGGGATCCAGTGAGAATAAATGCCTCTAACTAAGCACAGTGGAACTTCTTGATGATTTCTGTATTTTCATAGGGCCCATAAAATTTGGCTTCACTTCTTTCTGAAGTCAATGTTCACACGTCTTTTCTTCTGAAAAATGGAGGCTGTGGAAGTGATTTCTTTTGTAAAATGCATCAAGTTGTTTTCATGGTTGACATGGAATAATAGATGTTCAAAAAAAAAATTTCCATATCAACTGCAAAGAAAGATTGGACGAAATGAGAAAAACAGCTAAAAACTAGAAATCAGAGCAAGGCTTTCACAAGAGCTAATCTCACTTTGACAATCCAAAACAACCCTCAAAAATAACCTAACCATCTGCTTTTGCCACTGCCTCTGTGAACAGAGGAAGCTTATTCTTCATTTTAATTGTCCTGATTCCTTTTTGATTATACCTCTTCCTCTGTTCTGCTCAATGACATCAAATGCTGGAAGAAGACATTGGATTGCAGCCTAATACATTTTGGCTAAATCAAAATTCATGAGTTTCAAGTTTCTTTTCCTACTCACAGATATAGAAAAACTTTCTTATTTAATGAAGTTTCATCAGAGGTCTATTACAATTTGGGCAGCTGCTTGTTCACACAATTTGGTTTTGCAAAGGTTCACGGTCTCTCTGAGGTTACTTCCCTTCACTGTCTTAATAAGTAAAACCCAAATCTTCCGACTAATTTGATACAAGATAGAGCTCCTCAAATTGAAAATGAGCATTTTTGTCTATTGTCAGTTGATAAATTGGGAGTGAAATTACAGCTCTGCAATGGGTGGAAGAGCTTTTCAAATCAGTTGTGTTGCACATTTCACATCTGTAATTTAAAATGGGCAAAGTGGCCATAATGCTTTGATTCTGGAATGTGGGAAGTCTAAGTGGATGACAACAGTGATCCACTCAAATCTAATAATTCTCTGACACTATGAGCTATGAATTTAACAACTGAAAAGCATTTCTGCCAAGAGCAATAAACAAACAATGTATACATAACAATGTATACATAACTCATACATATAGAGTTAATATTTTCCTTTCTTTTTAATTTTTGTCTCCATACTTTGAAGCTGGATCCAGAATGGCTTATTGAAATGTCGCTTAGTAGTTACACAAGAGTGAAATGACAGCTGGATCCCAATATCTCCATCTGGACATATTTGATGATGCCTGGGACCCTGATATCTCGCGCACTCAGAAAATCAAACCTAATGTTTTAAAACTCTGTTTCTGCCATACAGACTTAGCTTTACAAATCCCACATATCACACATCCCACGAAGTTTTACTACCTTTCTTTCAGTTGCTCCTGAAGACACTAAGCACAAAAAAGCCTTGAACAGTGGAAACAACAGATGCTCAGCAGGGAAGAGAGGTCTCAGGCTTTCCACTGCCACAGTCATGTCTCTGCTGTAAATCTCATCTGTGCAAGAAACAAGAATTATCTCAGACTCCCACAAGACCAAGAATAATTTCAAAGTTTTTTGGTGAGTGTTAGGTATGTGTTTTCAGTCTGCTTTCCCCAAAAGGGACGTGGGGTGATTGAAGCAATAAAAAGCAAGGTGAAGCTCATAAGAAGCATGCCTCTTCTCATGCTACTCTTTCCCATAGCAAGCGAAGGAAAAAGTAGAATTCACAAGGCAGATATTACAGGACTTAACACATAACTCAAGGGCATTCAGCTAGGATCCTAGAAATTCAGGTAGGATCCTAAAATTTCACAGCTGAAAGGAGTCTGATAGGGCTTGCTCCATCCCCTTGACTAAGTGGACAGAATAGACACAGTTCATCTTCTATGAGAGGTTTGTCCCATGTGTCCTTAAATATTTTCCAGTCCAGAAATTTACAGTCTTTTAATGTTATCCATCGCAGTACTCATCTGTGCTTTCAGTTAAAGAGTGGTACAATGTCCCAGGACAAGAAACATAGTGTATACTGGAAGTAGTTGCAAGTTTTAGTAATGTGATGCTGTACCTCAGCAAATACAGTTTTCAGGAAGACTAACTCAATGTAATGAATTACTAGACGAACTCATAAAGCTTAAAAAAAAAAGGCAAGCTTTCATGCATAAAAAGCCCCTCACATCCTTTCATGCTGTTATTCACCATCTGTGCTCAGGCCCTCAAAAATGCCTGTGCAACTCCAGCATCTATACCCAGCAGGAGATTGGTGAGACTCAAACTCCTGAATCTCTTGGATGATTCTGAAAATGCTCTTTTTTTATGAACAAATTCTTACTTTATATGAAGTGAAATCACAATTTCCCCTTCTCGCATCATCTTCTCAGTCCAGGAGCTGTCCTTGTAACAGCACTCAGTGAAAGATACTCCACCAAAATAGTCTCTGTCTCCCGTATGTCTCCCTCATGCATGGATAGATTAAAAAGCTGCTGCTCATTTCTTTCTGAGGGAGTTAAAATTCACAGAGGCCCACTACACTGCACAAGTTTTACAAGGATTGAAGAAGAACACATTTAAAACATTTAAGCCTCTTCCTTCTTTTTAATCTAAAAATTGTTTGCAGTTATGAAACAGGGACTAGACACCTCATTCACACTGTTTCTGGCAACATTTTGATTCATTTTAGCCTATGGCAATGTCTACATATACCTCAAAATGCAGAAAAGCTTTCTGAGAAGAGATTCTTCCAAATCACATTTGTAAATTGAGTAATCCATGCTTGACCTACATACAAACCATTTTGAGCTTCACCACTGAAATTCAAAGTGGCACCTGTCAGTTAACAACAAAATCTCCTTATTACTTGAGCAGGAGAAAGAAATTCAGTTTGATTTGCAAGTTCATTAAGGATACATCTATATTGCAGGGCTGTAGAGGGAGAGGTGAGTGACATTTTCCTGATGTGAGTGAGTGTCCATGTCACCTGGCTGACTTTTTGCAGCCCAGGCTGAATCCTGAGAAAGGCTGACCCTGAGCTCCAGCAAAGTCAAGCAGTAGTCAAATAGGACAGCAAACTCAGAGAGGCAGGAAAGTCACGTGCTGAGGTGTGGAAGAGATGGAGTAGCCACAATTCTGGGCTGTCTCAAAAAGGAGGTCTCTTGGGTGACACTCTCTCAACCAGAGGGATCATCCAGAGCGGCCTCCCCAGCAGGGAGCCACAGCCTCAGCACACTCCTGCCCCGTCCCAGCCAGCAAAGAGCCCAGCAAGGGACAGGCCATGCACAGAGCAACCTTCCAGCTCTGGTGGCTCTTGTCCCCCATGCTGAGAAGCAGAAAATGCCTGGAGCAAGTTCTTGCTGTCACAGCATTACTGGTACTCAAGGCAACTTGTTTAAAACTATTAGAAGTGCCTTCCCTTGACCTAGTCACACTTCCCAACTGTGCTGCTGGCTAGGAAACAGCATTTTTCAGCTCAGAAACAGAGTGCAAGGTGTAGCTAGCCATGTCTTATGGAGTACCCCAGTGGTACAGTGGCTGCACCTACTTCAATAACCAGGGAAAATGAGTTATAGAGACTAAACTTATTAAAAAGCAAGTTGAGCCTTTCATTGCAAGTTTTCAAGAGCTCTTGCTGTTCCACTACTTGGCATCGTGGGAAGTGTAGTTGAACTTGTTTCTCTTAGGAGAAAACAAGGTTTGAATTACAGCTGCCTGGAGGTTCCACAGACATATTGCTAACTCAGAAAAAAATCAGTCTTCATGGTACTCGCATTGTTATCAAAAACTATTTTTCCCCAGCAAACTGGTACATTTATTTTTTAAAAGCTAATTTTTAAGCAGAAAAATTGACTGACCATTTTTTCTAGTACCTGAGTCTACTCTTGCTTTGGGAGACAGAACTTCAAATTACAGTGTGTTCCACAGTCCGCCAGTGGGAACAAAACCTTGTGCATTCCCTCCGCCACAGTGCGGAGAATATGAGTCATTCCCTGCTATAATGCTGGCAAACAGCAAACCAAAAAGCTGTCACAAAAACTGAAACACTCTGAGGGCTTAAATCAAAAATATTAGTCAGACCAATGTTGGGGTGATGAGTTAAAATGGAATTCCGTATTATTTCAGCTTTCTTTCCATGAAATGAAGTAGAAAAAGAACAAAGAGATTCCACAGTGGAGGAGTTTCTTGTCATATCGAGTCTGCAGGGCCAAAAAAGCTCTGTGCTCTTCAGCAAGTGAGACCAGAGGAGACCAGTCCTCACTTTCTTTACAGGGAACCGGTTTACCTTGAGTGCCTCCACAGACAGCTGCCTTCCCTCAAACATACTCACAGAGTCCTCCAAAACAGTGTGGTCTTTGCCTGCTGACTGCCAGGTACCCCCACAGAAAACTACAGACTGGGCTGAGTCAACGTGGCAGAAATTGGTGTGTATGAACAAGATCTCACTTATTTACTCTCCAGTTAGCACAACAAATCACGACCCATTTTCATCACACAGCTGTCCGCGCTTTTGCGAAAATTAAGACCTGACCATCAGCTCCTGCCTTTTAGGGGCAGACATGACTCTCAGTGGATTTGTTTCCCGTGTCTCCCTTAATTTCATTCATACAGTTAAATTGCCCTCCTTCAGTCCTCCCACCTGAGACAGAAGATATCAGCTTTCAGAGCTGAGATGGCCAAAGGAAAAGCTACTGTCTTCCTCCCAGTAATTATCCAGGAAACAATATTTGGCTGACGCACTCTTCAAGTCAGTAGGTTGGTACAAAAACAATCCCACGAATGGTGGCTGCAGTGAGATAACAAGAATGAAGCACATAACAGTTCTGGTAATTAAGAGCTATGACTGCCTGCACTTGTGATGATTTTCTATCACTGGGAGACCTGGAATCAAGACTGGACAGCTTTTCCAGTCAAGCTGTTGATGAAACAAGAGTCAATACATTGAAGCAGTCTGGCCTACCAAACACAAAATATCAGAACAGATAGTTACAGCAGGGGGTTTTTGACCTTCTGAATTAAGAAACAGTCAGACCAGAAGACTACAAGGCATAAAACAATCTGGAAATGACCCCCTTAGAGCACACATGCTCTGACAACATTAGGTCCAAGTATTTCCATCTGTTCAGTCTTCCAAGCTGAAGGCAATGTTACTCCCAGTGTGGACATCATTTCCCTGTGTCTGTGTTAATGACAAGCCTCTCCAAGCTGACTCATCTAGATCCACAAACCACAGGCCAGCCCTGCTGAAGCCAAAACTTCCACTCCAACACAGCTGTCTGATGTGATGCTCCCAGCAGAGGTTGATCACATCACACTGCTGTGTCTACCAGCAAATGCCAAACTGGTTTCCAGTAATTCCGTATGCTCCGCTTGTATTTGAAACCTGAATGCTTCCGTGTTCCCAGCACAAAGAGGGAAGTTTGGAATGAGATATGAAATTCTGCCTGAGAAGCAAGCATCAGCTCTCTCCAGGGCCTTGTGGTTGTGCTTACCTAAAGGGAGATGGTCACTGATGCCAGCTGTCAGTGAGCTTGCTGCCTCATTCATTTTTTGTAGTTGTCCCAGTGGCTTCCTGTACCAATTGCTCTAGAAGAGTCTAAAGCTGACTTCAGATGAAATCCCAGAAAGCCCAGAGACCACCCTCTTTCAAAGAGCCATCTGCCAATTGCAGGTATTAGTAGACTCACAGAATGGTTTGGGTCAGAAGGGAACTTAGAGATGATCTCTTTCCGAGATCCACAGGCAGGGACACCTTCCACCAGAGCATGTTGCTCAGGTTGATCACACACGCCTGATGCTTACCACAGTATTTGCAGTGTGGGATTTGCTTCGGCTGGCCAGAAAATTTTTCTCAGTGAATGGGGGACAAGAATGGTGGCCTGTTTTACCTGCAGCTTCCACGTTTCCCTTACTGTTTTGGTATGGCAGTTTCATTCCTTGCCAAGAACATCCCTGCCCAAGCTGGACATACACCACTCCAACTCAAAATCCAAGTTGCAATTACCAAGCAGGCAATGCACTTCAGAGAGACAGCAAAGCCCTCTCCTGCTGAGCCCAGCTGTGGATATAGTGTTGTTTGGGACTTTTTTCTACAGTCATACCCATAATAAACCAGGACATCTTCCTTTCTCACTTCAGAGATGACTCCAGCAAGAATTACTGGGACATTTTTTGGCCTGGCGTGAGCCAGGGTATGATCACATTGTGAGCACACCTGCTCACTGGTAACAAACAGCACCACATTGCAGAGCATGAAGCTGTCATAGTTTAGTACTTACACATCCTTTGGTGTGTTTTCCCTCCATGATGCTCCATCCCAGGGTGACTGTGAATGCAGATCCATTTCATTGTTGAAGGAAGCTTCCAATTCCTTTTCTTTATTAAGCTGTTTATTTAGTAGTCTCACGCTAAGTTATCACAGGGAATTGTGTTTGCACAGGGAAAAAACAAACAAACAAAATATGAGCCTGTTTCCTTTACTGCTGAAATCAACCTTAGCGCTAATGACAGGAAGCTTTCTCTTGTTTCCAGCCCCAGTACAGTTGAAATAAGATGAACAGTAGCTCCTACATCACCCTAGGAAACCACTCAAGTTGGCTATTATTTTTATCTTTTAAAAGCCTAATTAACATAATTATTAATTAGGTAAATACACCGAGTATGAATTCACAAAAGCACTCAGGTTATCAGATTCTATTGCCTTACCACAACTGTATTTTCAGTGATCTCACTGTAATGTGAAATCATACCAGTATTTTACTTAACCTGAAAAACAAAACAAAGCTGGAAGTCAAAAAAACCCCTGCTTTTATGGAGTGCATTAACTGTTTTAAATATCAAAGTATTTTTTCTTTCAACTTATTTAAACCCATTCCAAGGATAATAAATTGACACATCACTTTTATTGTTATGGAGCATACTTAGCAAAAAAATACAGACACAGGATCACAGAAATGTTGGTGGGATGGGACCTCTGGAGGTCACCTAGTCCTACCTACTGCTGAGCACAAAAGTTGTGTCTTTCTTTGGCCCCAAAATGCCTGCTCTGACTCTGGTGCATGCCTACAAAACAGCAAGCCAGGCCAAACTCCGTGCTACGTGCTCAGGAGGACGATCAGTGGGGAGGACAGAGCTTAACTCCAGGCAGTGGGACGTGCCTGTGACCTGCCCCCAGCACATCAACCTTTTCTGAACCAGACTGTCAAACCTCGCTTGCTGTCCTGAGATGGTTGGTGAGAACTGATAGGAGCAATCCTTTTCCACATCAGCAGAGATTCCACTAAGCCAGGCAATATGCAGCGCATCTTGCCTGCTGCTAATTGCATTTTTTAGACACCAGGTCCCCCAAAAAATAAAAAAAAATGCTCGAGACACTCTTGTTGATTTGATCCACACATGCCAGAGCAGCTGTGTGTGGGCACACCATGCCTCTCAGATCATTGCAAACTAATTAAGGTTTTCTTCAATACATGGATAATTATTATTATTCAAAATGCATTGATTCATTAAAGAATTTGGCTCGGACACAATAACTCCCTTGCTCCTGGGTAAGGAGGCTGTTGTATAGCTCAGCCTTGTCTTCTGATCCTTTCCACTAGAGTTTCAGTGTCTGATTATCCTCAGGTTGCACCCTTACGAGTTCTTGCTCTTAGAGGAAGTTGTTGCTGAAGAAGATGGACCAAAAGTGGGGTTTCCAGAAGGAACAGCAGCAACTATGTCTAATTTCTCAAAAGCTTTCTACATTCAAGGAAATCAGACTTGAACTTCCCTGGGAGTCAAGCTTCCAAAAACCAAGGCCCAAGTTAATAAGAAACATTAATACCATCTAGTACTGAAAACTCCAAGGGAACATCATGTCACCTTGTCTAAGTCCCTGCATAATGCAAATGAGATCATTCCACCTAGTACTCAGAGTGGCATGAAAGCACATTGCCCAAAAGGCAGCTTGCCCTGATTTGACAACTTCAAAAGAGACCAAATCTATACAAGACTAAAAAAATTCCCTTATGTCATTTCAGAGAAAGATGGGAGATGTGGACTGAATTCTGCTTCACCCTATGCTTCAAGTATTTGCTTGTCGCACTTGACTGCTGCTCAGTTTAGCCAAGGGATTTGGCTAATTTCTTCCAGGAGGAGGAAGTCAAGGTTCACACATGGTTTATTTGTAAATACACATGAAACCAACCAATTCTCTCTAAGTAAGAGATGACTCGGGCAATCCTTTGTGCCTATCACCTTTTGTTCATCTATATGAAGTTAATTTGGCTTCTTTCTCATTTTTACAAACATATAAGCACTAGAAATTAAACTAAAATGAAGAGCTAGACAAGACCTGTATGTTTCTACACCATCACATCCACCTCTTGACCACTCTCCCACATGCGTCTTGGACCACATTTCCATACCAGCCACCTTTGCACATATTTTAACACAGAAGTGTCAGAAGGCTTTCATCCAGACACCAGCCTCACCTTATAGGTATCTAACTAGGAGTCCCAGCCACTGTCCACATCTTCAGCTATGAAGAGCAGAGTCATTCATACCAATGAGCTCAAGAACACAACATTCAGTTCCTTTACATTTTGCACATCCTAGCAAAATGCTTCATTCCTGAAGGCACACATTTTTCCTCGATTAAACATGAAGGCTGTTCAAACCCAAAGATGACCCTTAATTACGGCTTTGAATGCACTTGTTAGAATTACCTCCTTGCTCATCTTGGGAAAGTATAATAAGAAGTAACACGATAATATGCAGTGCTGTAGTTTTGGAGTAATTGCCTAGTATGCATGAACTCTGTGAGGCCTTTTCCAATTACATCTGTAGCCTGCTAATGTTTGGGGATTTTCCAGGATAAATTACGTTAATTGTGTTCCTTGGATCTGTTTTCCACAAAAAGCCCAATAAACAGCAAGAAGAGGGAGGGAGAGAATTAAGTGGCAGAGTTAATTAGATTAGGCTTGTGCTGTAGTGAAGCAGGAAGATTCCACTAAATCCTATAATAGGCCCTAATGAGGATTTTATCATGCTTGTTAAACGGGTCATTTAGTTGTGTGACGGGGCCGCTGAGTGTAATGTAAAAACTGGTTAATAAAAAAAAAAGTCTTTTAATTGCACACACAGGCAAAGCAGTGTCAAAAGAATCCAGCCAAATGGAATAGCCTCCAACCAAATACAGGAAAAGCTCTACAATTCCTGAAGTAGTGAACATGTACTGTGATTAAGTCACTTAATTTTCCTTGACTGGCGTAAAAATTAATACTTCATGAGTGATTTACACTGGGGAACTTTAATAATCCAGATTTATCAAAATAGAAATTACATTTTTCTTCTTTATTTTGTTGTCTTGCTTTGGTTTTTTTACAGAGTGTACAAAAATGAATGTAGATCTGATAGTTGTTGAACCATCTGTACCTGTCCCTTTTGTTAGTGTTTGTAGAAATATCCATAACAGAGTCACTGACTATTCTGACTAAGCTTTCACCAGGGATGGGATGAGACAATCTTTGCATTTTGTTTTCAGGCAGCAGATATCGCACAGAAAAATGGGAGTCCTGCAAAATGCACTCCATAGAGAACTCTTTCTTATCACTTTTATTTTTCATTCTAAGAAAAAAGTCCTGGATGTCCTGCTCAGTACTGGGCACAAGAACCCATGTCTGCCCTGAATTTGCCAAGGAGTGTGAACATCCAATACTCTGCATTGATTTTCTGTTCTCCCACCCCTGAGACTAACTCCAAAAGACTAATCTTAACCATGCAGACACACTTGGAGGATACATTTAATAAACAAGAAGCAAACTAGACAATCAGCAAAAAGGATGAAGGATACCAAGGATACCCTTTGATCCACCTGCTTGTCAAGGGTCACCAATTCAAAATGCGACATATAATAGGAGTTCTCTGAGCTTGAAGGTCTCCAGTCTGCTGGAAGCCTGTAAATAATTGTTCACTACAAGCTGCTTTCTTGGGTGGCATGTGGCCTGCGTGTCCTCAGAGGTAGAGTATGTCTCTTCCCTAGCTGTTATTTCAGCCCAAAGCTCACATAAACAAGGGAAGATGAGTCCTTCGTCTTGCTCTAGCCTTGGATTACTCTTCCAGTGCTCCCAGAGATGTTCTCGTGTGTTCATGACTTCCTTCAGCATTCAGCTCAAGCAGCATGACAACCCCCCAGCTCACTGCCAGCCTGTCAGGGCTGCATCTCTGACACTTCCTTTCTTGTACTTGAAAACATCCATTTGTTTTCACAAGGCCCCCACTGCAGAAAGGGTTTGATTTATATCAATCCCCATGGCGTGTGGCAGGCACCAGGTGGTGACTGAGCAGAAGACCATCGTGACTCCCACCCGTCCAGCAAATGACAGCCATTACCCCGAGCACCCCACGGTGGCACAGCAGCTGCTGCGCCTCCAGCACAGCTTGGTGGCACCCCCAGAGGCACTGATACAGGACAGCAGGTCATCCATAAATGCCTCTTCCAGCACGTGTGCTCTGGTGCCTCAACAACCAAACATCTGCTGGGGAAAATGAAAACAGGAAGTGCAACTCTTTCCTGCTTATTCATCCTACACGAGTGATTTTTCAACTTCTTTTGGTTTGCAGGGGTCTAAGCACATTCCAATGGCAGCATATTAACCCCTGCAGTGATTCAAGCCAGCTGCTAATCAACTTTATTTTCTTAGTTCGCATTCCAGGAATGTTCTATATGCTCTAAGAGACACAGAACTAGCTACAGGTAGAACATCACTGTCCTGATCACTTTCTAATAACAACATAACAAGTAAAATAAAAGTAAAAATACCTGTCCAATGAGACATGACAACACCAGCCCACATACTATTGGCATTGTAACTGTACATGTCTGAGCTTGTTTAAAATGTAAGGTTTAACTGTGACAAATACAATCTAGCAGCTACTAGAATTTGCTAAATTTATCGCGGCTGCTTTATCTTCCTTCCTTGAGTCCTTCTTACAACAATCCTGTGCCATAGCAGCTCCCCAAAACTATGTAAACATTAAGTAGCTCTCATTGCTTTGCAAGATTTATATCTTCATTGTATTAAGTTCACCTGTATCATTCTATTATCCTTTTTGTATGCTTAGTCGGTAATCACTGAATTCCCTTCTCTGTATTTCTCCAGCACCTGACACAATGGAGCCTGATCTATATCTCGATTTCCTCCACACTACAAACATGCAAATGTTAAAATGATGTTATCTTTTAGAAGTAGTTGCATTGTAGCATGGTTCCTGGGCCACACTGGGGCAAGGAAGCTCTTACAGATAAGGTGACTCCTGCATAAATAAACTAGCACTGCAGTCTGACTTCCTTGCTTCTTTGTCTTGAGTTATCAGAGCTCTGTTCGGCCAGATTACTATGGGCCAATTCTCCTGTCTCCTGAACAACCATGTCAGCCAGTGTGTAAAAGTAACCCCTGTTACTCACAGCCAGGGTCCAAAGTGCAGCCCGTCAGTGATCCTGCAAAAAGCTCCAGCTCCTTCCTGCTCACAGTCTGTTTCCTCAAAGCCACATTATCAGCAAGCATAGGGATGCTGAAGAGCTGGGTTAGATAGCAGGTTAAAATCACACTGGTGGTCAAAGCCACAGCAATGCCAGCCAGACAAGTAGGCCAATGTTCTCTGAAAAGAGACTTGAGAGACCCTTACCTTCACCAGGGACTGCTGAAATGGTTAAAGCCAAGCACAGGTTCTGTTGCCATATCAATAATCGTGTTACATTTGTCATAGTACAACATGTAACTGCTTCTAGTGGCTGGATTGCATTTTACCCTTAATGTTTCATTGCACTTCTCACTGCACAACTCAGCCTGCTACTCCCAGCTTGCAGAATTAAGTTCACTTTACTGAATCATTTTGCCAAGGAAAGACTTCTGCTTTTCTTCATCTAGTCATCAAAATAAGCTGTCTATTGATGCATGCACATGTCTTTGAGAACAGCCCTCAGATACACAGCTGGGACTAATAACACAGAAGATACCAGTAAATGCAGACTAACAAAAGTGACCTATGAAGAGTATTCAAACAGTGGATGCCAAACTTCTTAAGAGGACAGGGGAGATCTCATAATGGTATTCAAATAAGTTAACAGTTGTCGCCCAGGGAGAGTAAGCCTCTTGCTTTGACTTTAGAACTAGCTCTGCTTTGAAAAGGAGACTGTTCACCCAACAGCTGCCCAACTCTGTGCTGTAGCATCCCCTTGAACCCATTAGAGACAGAGCAAAAACAGTGGGTGTAAATTGAGGAAATGGAGATTTAAATTAGATGTTAGGAGAATTAAGAACTAAGTAGCTCAGGAAACTGCGATGACTCTTGCAGAAGTGTTTTATGAACCATGTAGGAAAACATCATCCTGGAACAGCTTCTGGGGTGGAGGGATAGGATTAGATGATCCATTGAGTCTCTGCTATACATCTGATATCTGTGATTTGACATGTTTCCTAACAAAAGCTGGACAAGTAGGATGTACATGAAAGGAGTACATTGCTTCACAGCAGAGCAGACTTCCCTTCCAATCAATGATGCTCCCAGAGCGCAAAGTCCTGAAATAAACTTAAGATATTTTAATTGGCAACTTTCTTTGTTTAAACAATAAAGAAGTAATATGGGTCACTTCTGCTGTGGAGCAGCACAGACTGTCTATCAGGCACAGACAAGACTTGTACAACAACAAGATGGAAAATGCTGACTTTTTGTTCTCTTCTATTATACTGGTGACTTGGACTTCTCCATTTTCTTCTTTTTTTTTCCTCTCTCTCTTGCTTTTTTCCTCCTAATGCCAAGCCCTGAAAACATCTCAACTTGCCAAGCTCTCTTCCTACAGACAGCTGAAGTTGCTAACTGCAATCCCATCAGTAAAACACAGACCTGCCGCTCATCTCTCCTGTACCGTCTGTCTTTCCCTTGCAGTTAATGAAGTGTCTCACACTGTGGAGGGAGTAGTTTGTAGATCCAGCTTTCACCAAGATACTTACAATGCTTTGCTCACAGCAAGGAATTAGAGCCAAAGGTTTCTAAAAATCAAAGGAAGAAAGAACTGTTTTGTAACCTGGGCAGGCAGTGGGCTGCAAATCCAAAGTGACTGGGGATGGCTCTATTGCATGGATTGCTTTGGAAGCTGCTGTGTCTCCCCCGAGACAGACTGTTTGTTTGCTTAATCCCTGATGCAGCACAGCAAGTCCATGCTCCAAGATTCATCTCTTTGCTTTTTGTCAAAAGGTCAAGAACACTCTGTGGATCCAGCACAGGTTTTTCTTGAGAGGCAGAAGAAATGTGCTTTCCGAGGAAGAGCAAAATCCTTTGGCATGGGAGTATTGTTGCACAGGGAGTTGACCTGCCTTTCAGCTCTGTTGCTGGAGGCTGTGGCAGAAGCTGCACTTGTGACACTCAGCAAACTGAGTGAGCTCCCTGACATAGCACAACAGCCTGATGCCACTCCTTGCTTCCCCAGAGTTTGAGTTCCTGTGGTTTGGGGGTGAAAAGGTTATTTCTTCTCCAAGGTGTTGGGTTGGTTTAGAAGTCTACCCTTTCCAATAACAAGTTGTACTGAATTAACCTTAAAATTGTAACCTGAATCAAACTGACTTGGGGCACTCTCTAAAATACCCCCCAGAAGTGGTCATCAACATGTAAGGGAAAAAATTGCTCATACCCTGTCTTGAAAATCCAGTGGTGATGGAGGATGGATGTCTCACAGCAGCAATAGTTTTAGCTACAAGGAACCAGAATTGCCTCCAGACTCTTTTTCCCACTCAGTGTCACACAGAAAGTCACCTGGGAGAGGAAGAGGAGGGATAACTCTTAGGAATGAATAAACTTCAGACATGCCATGACAGCTCCCCTATTTTTATGCTCGGTACTGACTCCCAGCATCCTTGTCTGTCTCTGCTGATCCTGTCTGCCCCTGCAGCTCCTATACAAGTTCAGATCTTGTACAACATTTGGGCCCAGGGCACTGCAGCCCCTCAATCAGAGTATTTATTTAAATACATAACTGATGAAACTATAAGAAACCTAATACTGAGGCCCCAGGTGCTCTGGAGATTAATATACGGCTATATTTATGTTAGCACCTGATTTCTCCAGATATGGAAAACTGGCTCTCATCCCTGTCACAGCAGCCTCTGCTTTGTGTAAGGAGGATTGAAAGGGCCAAACCTCAAACAGGATTTCTAGATCCAGGCTTGCAAACAAAGTAAAACCAACAAACACATGTGATTTTGAAAAAATAAATAAATAGAGAAATATTTTATTGCCATTTCCTTCCTATCAGGAAGGGTTCATTTCTAAGTCTTATCTCCAGCTATGAAAGCTGAAAGTTATTCACACTCGTCCCAAGGTTCACAGTTTAGCTACTTCCTAAACACCTGTGAAAGGAGGCAAAGTAAAAGACTGTGTGTGCTCTATGGTAACCACACATGCAGAATTTCAGAGCATCTCTTCGGTCTCCGTTGGAAACTCTCAGAAGTCAACTAATTGCAACTGTTTGGAAATGCTTTTGCTTTATAAAGCTGTGAACACCTAATCCATCCTTGTGTTCTGACATCCATCTATGTGCATGTTTCTGGCTAACTCTTCTCAGGTTGAAAGTTTTAAAATCTAACTGGTTGAACATAACAGAACTTTGTGCTGAAAGTGGTCCCAGCCATGGAAAGAAAGAGGCAGAATCCTTGGATGCAGCCAGGTTGGTGGGGAAAGTATGAATCTTTGGCGTGCTTGTGATTACCAGATGCTAAATGCAGTATAAGGAAAAGTGCTCCCGGCCCAAAAAAAAGCTTTAAATTCTCTCTCACTTATTTCTGTTGGTGTGAATGAGATGTATATCTCACCTGCCTTAGGCAGGCCCTCAGTGCTAAATGTGGGCAACTATTTCCCCACAAACTTCTCTGCCAACACATCTCAGCTGGGGCTCATCTGCTGTCCCAGGTTCAGGGCTGTCCATGCCGCTCAGCTGCCTCTGCTGCTTCACACAGCTCTATTCTCCACAGGTGAACAACTGTTAATATATCCCACTGCTGCTAAAAATACTAATAAGAACACACACACACATACAGAGAAATCAAGGAATTCATCAAATTAATGGGAAGCCTCTGCAGCACTGTAAATTCAAGCATATGAATTTCAACATCTTCAGGGGTTTTAATGCCATTTTTCCCTTCTGGTATCTAAGTGTTATAAAACTCTGGGCAAGTCAGTGAACCAGGGAATAAAACTGATTTGAAATAAAAGCAAAATGACTCAGGGGTTTAATTGTCCAGGCTGGGCAAAGTGAAAAAAAGTAAGTAAGCACTTTGTTATACATGATGGAAAACAAATTGGAATAAGTCCAATGCTGCAAACTTTCTTCAGGCAAAATTCTCATCAGTTTCACTGGCAGGGGCAGGTATGAGTTCCCAGAGTGGGACTCAGTGGCTGGAAATCATCAAGAGCTTCCAGAGCCACAGGGCATTTCTGAACATCAAATTGGAAACAGCCAGAAGGTGGGTGATTTTCAGAGCATTTCACCTGTATAAATCTGGGGGTTTTAAAATATCTCTACCAGGGCAATAAAAAGTGTGATGTTGAAGTTGTGGTCCCTCAAATAACATGTGGGGTGGTGTGTGATGTGAAGAATACTGAATTTACCACCCTACAGTGGGTTGAATTATTTTCATAAAGTACTTCCTTCATGAAAGAAAATAGTCTGCTTTTTTCTTTTAATTACAGGTGATATTTTTCACAGGAAAACTTTGTTTCAGCTTGATGATCTATTTTTTTTAGTCAAGAAGAGTCAAATAAGAGGATTTTAGCTTTGCGCTGACATTTCAAAAATGCCAAGAACATCAGCATTTGTTTGGATCAAAGATGTCACTATTAATCAATCTGATAGCTCAGAACTGGGATTTTCCAGAGCAAAAGCATTCAACAAAAATTTGATTTTCATCACAGACAAAAAACACCTTTTCAAAAACTTCTCCCAATCTCCAGATGAAATGACTGCGTCCACCACTGGCCCTGTGTCTCGGAAGTCCCCAGAATGGCCTGGGTGGGGGGCACACTCCTGCCACAGCCCCACTCCTGGGCTCTTGCACAGTGCAGTAGCACCCGACCCACCACGTCTGGGAACAGCACAACACCGTCTCGAGGGCTCACCTCTCATCTGAACTGAAGAGCTCCAGATCTACTGAGATCAAGAAGAGAGTCACTTTGAGGAGACAGAGGAGATGTGCAACATCCCCTGCATTTTATTACCGTAGACAGAACAGACAGCACAGCCCTAGCCATGAGGCTACACAGGTATCTCCAGCCTGGATCACTCCCTCATGCCACCATGCTGCCACCTCTGCTTGCTTGTCCATTCAGGTGGGCACTGCTGCCTGCTACCCGTCCACACAAAGGGACAGAGTCAGGAAAAGGGTCCCTCCCTGTCTGGCAGTGCTCATCCACCTCTCCAAGGTGTGGGTGTGACAGCAGAGCAGAGACACTACACAACAGTCCATAGTGCTCTGCCGTCAAGGGGGGTTGTCTGGCATAAAGTTGTTCAAAACCACTGGGAAACTGAAGGAAACAAGGATGCACTTCCCAGTGTTAAACTGGGCAGGCAGAGGAGCTGGAAATTCATCTGGTTTTCCCACCCCACAGTGGTTTCTCTCCCTTCTCCAGGTGGCAGCACTAAGGACGAGGTACACGATTTCCCGCAGGCCCATTCACATCACGAGGCTGAAAGCTCCTCCGGAATTGGCAGCACTGCTAAAATCTAATCAGGTGCTTCTGTGCAACAGACCCAGAAGCAATTGCAATCAAGCCAATTGCTGCATCTGATTACACATGAAAACCCTCGTGCCACTAAGTGTTTTGCAGTGCTTAATAAAATGTGCTGGTCTTGCCTCAAATTACATCAGGCAGGGCTGGTTTGGGGGTGTTTTTTAAATATTTAGAATTACATGAAATGAGAGAAAGAGGAAGAATAGGATGGAATTTGAAAAAGCAACGAGTGAAAGCAAGGAGAAACAGGCCAAAAATACACTCATACCCTCGTATGCCTTCATCATAGTGAAATGAAATCTTCATAGAAGTCCCAGCAGTCCCAGGAGAGAATATGGCCAGGTGCCCATAGCTCCTTTGCTGGCCTCATGACAGATAGTCACACTGGTTAATCAAAGGCAGTGATCTAATTCCCCAGAGAACAGTAGATTTCAGGTTTAACACAGAATGGATGTGGGGGCCCACACACACAAACATTCCTGAACAAAGGCACTGCACAAGCGAAAACAAACAAAACCCCGAGTATTTCTGTCCCTTCTGGTTGAGTTTCTGGTTTTCCCAATTTTCTAGCAATCTACACAAAGACAGAATGAAAAATCTTAACTGAATTTTCTAACCATCTTTCTAACCATTTTCTCTTTCTAACGATTTTCTAAGTCTGAATTTGCTAACCCATCACTCAAAAGTCATGGATTTTGCAATTGGTACATCAGCACAGCCCACACTGTATTCCCTAAGGTTACTTTTGATTTAAAGTGGGCCAACTGGAGAACAGAAACTGCATGCCTATGATAACACTGGAGAAATCTTGCCTGCACTATGCTTAGTCTAAATGGAAACTCACCATTTCACAGACCCTTCGAGTCACACATCTCCTCCAGCCAGTCCCACCATGTCCCCACCTCCCACACGTGCAGTGCAGCACCACCACCATCCCAGCCAGTATTTCTCAGACCTATTGTGACCATCAAAGTGCCATCCCTTGGCTCTCTGGGCACCCACTTCCACATCTGTGCAGCTCAGATTTGCTGCCCGGCCCAAGCAATTCCAGCAGTACATGGTTTCTCCTGAGCTCAAAGGAATGTGTCTGCCAGACACACAGAGCCTCAGCCATTTCCAGAAAGTCCCAGAGCGAGGAAAGCCCCAAAGAGCCTGTTTGAGCATATGAGAGAAACAAAGAGTGGTGGAGAAGAGGGATTAATGAGCACAATGACAACCACATGCATTTTCTTTTATAACATATATTGTCCCACTGTCAAATAACATTAGTCATGGCAGAGGAATTTATATGGCTGCAATAATGAGTGAAAACTTGAAGCTGCCACAAATCCTGGAGTGAGAGGCCACTCATCCCTGCTGCAGTAAGTTTCAGCTGTGAAGTCCAAAATTCCATAAAGAGATACTCCCCCCCACTGCTTTGACAAAGGCAAAAAAGAAGCAAGGAATTGCAGTGGGAGAAGAAAGCACCAGGTCAACAGTGATTCCTACACACACCCAACCTCTGCCAATTACAGCAGAGACTTGGCTCTGCTTCCTGGATTTCAGCAAGGGGGCCATTAGAGCTGATGAATTAATAACCTCTGAAAGTCGAACCTGTTTCTTGCGATTGCTGGTCGGGGTTTGGCAGAAGTGGTGCAGAAATCTCTGTCTAGAAAGGGAACTGCAGCTGCAAGCTGGGACTTACAGACACCAGTGCATGTCTTCTTCGCTTGAAGAAAGACTGAGCTCAGCAGCCAAATTCCAGGGCAGAAAGATGTATCCTAGCACAATTAAAGGAATTAAAGTCATAAAATATTTCATGATACAATAAAGAATACTGACAACAGGAAATCATGTAAAACATTATTATTTTAACATAAGGCCACAACAACCAATAGTCAAAAGCACTACCTTCCTCCTAAAATGATTTGACCTCCAGGAATGTGAGGAAATCTGAATACTCTTGCTCTTCCATGCAGTTTCATAGGTCCACCATATCCACCTCGTCCCTTTGGGCTCCTTGCAAAGGCCCCTTCAAAGTTCACCAATATAATGAAGAGCACTTGAGCAGTTTTGGAGTTGCTGTTGGAGTCCATTCAGAACCCCAAAGCAAGGCACCAGGAGGGTTAATGCATCCTGAGTGCTGGAAAAAGCACTGCTTAAAACATTCAGCAGACGGATGAGGCTGTGCATGCCTGCTCAGAGACTCACATCAGGAATTAAGCCTGCAGTGCTCATTAATAATAATGGGAACTAAATGCTGTATTGCATGTGTCGTGATGGGAACGGACTCCTTCTGGTACAGCATGGGGCTGTCCTAAACAGATGATTTAATTAGTATGTTACAAGTATTGATTCTGGGAATAAATATGAATTCAACAAATATTGCTAATGAGCTTCTCAGCCCAGCAGTATGTCCTCCACACAAACCAGAAGCAGTTGCTAATTTAATAAATGCCATACCCCAATAGTGACAGGAAATGTTAAAACCCCTGTTAATGGCAAGACCAAAAATAATCTCTGCCTCCCTCAAATCTCTGTTTAAAGTCAACATGTACAACTGGCCTTTCCATATTCTCATTTTACTGTATAGGTTTCTCTTTTAAAAGATGCTGGGGGTTTTTTTTAACAAGCAGTATGTCCATGTGAGGACTGGGAACAGGCTTCCTGAGAGGGGTCCAGGAGGTAGGTCTCTGCTAATCCTAGAGCTAAAACTAAATATCTACATAATATTATTTTTGCTCTGGTCTTTTCCCTCCATAGAGGTGCTGTGAGCCTGCACAGTCACCTCTGCCAGATATGAGGACCAGTTCAGACCCTGCATTAAAATAATGTGTTCAGAGGAGTCCTTCTGCACCTCCTCCAGTTCATGCTTGCAACTTCCTTTCTTTCTGTGCTTCTTCTTATTCTGCTCCTCATTTAAATGCTTTTGCGGGCTGCTTAATTCTGGCTGCTCACTTCTGCTGGTGCAGCAATGGAGGAATCAGCAGGATTTTAGCCATCTTTCTCCAAAATCTGGTAATGAATCTAAGTGCCCAACAGGGCTCCCAGCTGGCCCACAGCATATGAGCAGTAGCAGGTCCAACTGCAAGTCATCCCCTGCTATCCATCCACAAGCCAGACCTGTCCCAGATAACCTGACATCTCTTGATTCAGATTTCTTCCTCCTGCTGACCCATTGCATCACCAGATTTTTGCATCCATCATGCCTCAGCTGTTTGAGTAGCTGCAAATTGGGAAGGGAAGGCTTCTTGGTACAGCAATGAAGTAACCCTGTGCAGTAAATAGAAGAGGCTTTTCAAGGATTCTGTCCAATGAATTTGACCTTCACTTAATAGTTCCTCATAAGTGTATATACGAACAAAAATTTTCACCTGAATTATCTGCATTTCTGCAATAGAGAGATTCCCAAGCTTGTATATATGGTCATTAACTGATGCTTTCCCATCTGCTCTTTGCAGGGAATATGCAGGTTTGTTGATGGTATTAGCTGTGGTAGTCAAGGGAAAAATCTCTGACTGTTGTGCATTAGCTCAGCTTTTCTCTGTTCTGGCAAGTTTGACTTATCATTAAACATCCCAGAAATGCCAGCTCTAAAAATCATTTCTACTTTGATGTTATTTTCCACCTCTGAGAAATTGCTGCTCTCTTTTGGGGATTTGATTTTTATTAGAAACTTTTTTAAAGGCCAAAAAGCTAGAAATGCATCAACAAAATCAAATTACTCCATCTCCAACTCAAGAAGAGAGCCAAAACCCTTCCACATTTTGGTCATTTTTTTGATGCACATTTTCTAATCCATATCATTCCCTCCCTTCTTTATTGCACAAATGTATGAAAGGAAAATAGATTTTTTTCTAGTCAAAGGTATTATCCATTATATTATATGAGAACTTAAGAACTGTCAGTCTGGGTTTAAAAAAGTGTCCAGCCCAGTATCCTTCCACAGCACAGGAGGTCAAATGAGTTTATACAAAACTTTCCCCCAGGCACTCCTTTCCTCCATGAGTCATTAGCAGTCTAATGCATTTCTGCATTTTCTTTGTGTTCATTAACACTTGCACATAATAACTAATTACCTGCAGTTCATGAAGCTCAGATTCAGTGTTACTTTATGATAACTAGTTGGTGCTAATCTATACTGGTGTTGAAAGAGCCAAGTGCTCTCTTCCCTGTTCCCACTTAACTAAATGCCAATCCATATGCACTTATACGGAGCTCCTGAGCGGATAATATTTCTCACCATTTCCAACCTTCCCAGAGAAGTGTTTTCACTGCGAATGGTCCCAGCCTTGTGAAACACTGAGTTGTTCTTGTCCAGTCATGTCTCCAGAGTGAGCTGCTCACTATCAGCTGTGTGCATCTGTAGGCCAGAATCACTCTCATGAATAAATAAGAAGGCATGATCAATTTTCAGGAGCATCAACACGCTGAAGAAGAAAGCTCACTAGGGGAGGGGGGAAAAAGCTTTTATTACTTTTAGATGCCCTTTTGGTCTTATTAGAATGGAAACTGTAAGACTAGAATGTGAAAGGAGATAAAGGAGGGCTGGAAATGGTGGATTTTATTTTCAAAATCCAAGAAAACAAAACAAACAACAAACAAACACAACCAGAAATTATATACGCATTGTCAAGTTCCTGTTCCCCTTTAAGCCCTGCTCACAGAGTGCAGGGGCAGTGTAGCAGCACCAGTGCCAGGAGGGGCTGTTAGCACAGGAACATCCTCTCAGCTTTGCTTGTTGAGGACCTGGAGCATCACCAAGCCTGGCTTTGGGTCCCAGGACTGAGGCCAGTTTGCCTCCTTATAGCCAGTCCATTACAAGGATGCTTCTGTCCTTTCTGCCTAAGCAGTGACTGATTCCACTGCACTCAGCTGGACTCCAGACAGAGAACCTGCTAAATAAGAAGCAGCAAAGAATGCAGAGCCTGGCCTTGCATGTATTTGTTATTGTTACCCATGGGCTGGAACAAGCCTTTAAATTTTCCTATTGATTCAGGTATTCCAATGCAAGGGCTTCAGGCTTGATTGTTCTCTGCAAGCCTTTCCTGTAGACCTAAATAAAGAATTGAACCATACAACAATTATGGCATGGAGACTCTGCAGAGACCAATCTTGGATCATTGCTAAGAGTGCTTAATGATCCTTGAATTCATGAGGAGGAGAGAGGACCTCACTTCTCCCAAGAGTCCGTTTTCACCATGTAGGATCAGGTCCAAAGAAAAAGATGGCAATTTTCTTTCAGGGATGTCTCTGCAGGTTTGATTCTGCAGAGAAAACACTGAGATGAAAGTTATTAGTTAAATTAGTTGTTTGGCTGGGTTTGTCTTTGGCTGGATTTTGTGATCTCTAATAGATTGTGAGCTCTGAAGCTTTTTCCCAAGTCTGCACAGCAATAGCAGTGCACTCTTATGGGGACTCTACTGTCTAGCAAAAGCTGTGATCATGCACTGACAACACAGAAAGATTCTCCTTAACCTCTTTCAGGTCTCTTCTTTTTACAAATAGTAGAAACTGGCTATATTTGAGATTTTACCCTCTGCCGAATTAGGTGATAATTCAAAAAAACTTTGTGCAGGTTGAAGATGAGCACATACGCCTAAGTAGTCCCAGGTAGCATGTTCATGTAAGCCAAGGACAGCATGATAGTGGATTAGTTGATCCAAGATTTTCCTCCTCAATGCTGATCAATGCCAGATATTTCAGGAAACATATTAGAACATGGCAAGCATTCAATGATACTTCAAGCGTTTTTCCAGCCTCCAAGAAACCCTGATAAAGGTTTTCCCAAACCAAAGGGGATACCCATCAAAGGATTTTTTTTCCAGTGAATTTATCCACTTATGTTTTACATGCATGTAAACTTCTAGCATCTACAGTAACTGCAGCAAGGAACTCCACAGCCTAAGGATACATTTTGTGAAGATGACTTCCTTTTGTTTTCTCTAAGACTGCATCATGACACTTTCATGCCCCCGTATTGAAAAAGGCATGGCACTGTATTTCATTAGATTTAGGGGGAAAAAATCAAACAAATCACCACGATCTGTACAAGAAAGTATCTGGCCTGCAGGCTACTCCAGAGACCAACATCAGAATCTCACTAGGCACGTTAGATGTTCAAACACACACAAATCTGAAGGTTACTAATACTTGGTTTACCCATCCCTCATGTCAAGACTTCTGAAAAAAAACCTAAAACCCAGAGAAGAAAAACCAAAACCCAAAAAAGAAAAAAGGGAATAAAAGTTCTCAGTCCAAATTCTCTTTCTACAAGGTATCCATCCCACCCTGAGACATCAAAGATGTTTGATTCTGGCTTTCGAGACTTTTGTAAGGTCTTTTCCTACATAAGTAGCTGGGCCATCTTCTCTATGTACAATATATTTAATGTCATCCTGTGACTACTGGAATCAATGAAAGCCCTCCAGTTCTGCTCAAAATAGTTAATCAGGCTCCAAAAGCTGATCTTTGTTAATCTGCTTTGAAAACCTAAAAATCAAGGCTTATTTTCTCTTTTGAGGCCTCTCAGCATCTTGAAAAACTACTCAATCAGACCCTCAGATTACATTATTTATTAATCTGCTCCACAAACTTAAAATAGAGAAAAAAAATAAGATTATCAGTGTCTCAAAGAATGATGAAGGGTGATTTTCACTGATTCTCTACGTAGGAAAACTTAGGGCTGCTAATACAGAATATAGGTCAATAAATCATTCTAGTAAGAGTGACTTAATTAACACTCAAGCACTGATTTGAATGCATGAAGCTCGTTATCTTGACTCAAGGTTCACTCTCATAGAAGAGAAAAAAGAATAAAACTAAAAAACTCATGGAAAATTTTGTGGAAGCAATGTTTCTGGACAAGATGAAGGGCAAATATTGTTTCTGGTTCCCAGTCTTAGATCGCTCCTAACAAGAGGAGACAATAGGAAACACTTTCAATCAGTCTGGTGCAGCACCCCCAATGATGACTCTGTAAAAGCACCCATTGCCTGTTTGAAAGGATCCCCAGAGCTCAAAGGATATAAAAGCACAGAGTCTGTTACAGTACCCAAACAGCATCTCTGCAGTGACCTATCCCCATGGAATACACAAACCCAGGCCTGCAGGAAGTCCTGCATATCTCAGGGACTTTGTCTGGAGGAATCAAATCCATTGCTCTGCCTCCGCAGGTAGGATGAAGGCCAAAGAAATTTGTATGATCACCCATGTACCTAAATCAAAAAATCTTTCCCAAAATTATTGTAATGCCCCAAGACTAAATCTATATACTTTCCTTTTACAACCCCTTCCTTCCCAATTCCAATCAGTTGGGATAAGAATTTTCTCATTGCTTTGGTACTAAAAGTTGAACAGTGAACAAGGGAATATACTGTGGCAGAGTAGTATTGTTTCTGGGTATCACATGTAAATTGAGAAAGATTTAGACCAGAAAGGGACCAAAGCCTGCTCCTTGACAGACAAGGTGGATTCTCTCTATGATACAAATGCCACCATTGCATCCCCAACTATGCATCAGACACAAGTGAAGATAACCCAAACACTGACACTCAGCTTTTGTAAAGAACTAAATACTTCTGAAGGAACTAAATACAAGGTAGTTTAGACACAGTTAATCTGGAAATTAGGAATTATTTCTAGCAGATGGAGGAGACAATTTATAGAATAAGACAAATAGGGATTAGTGGGTTTGAAGCTGAATTTTGATGTATGACAGGGATTATAAAGTGTAAAAACTTATGTTTCTGCAGTGGAACAGACCTCTTCTGTGATCTGTAGTCCTGCCTTTACAATGTACAGCTGTGTATAAACTCATGTACTCTTATTCATTCTTTGGGAAAGGTGTATGAAATTGGAAAATTGAATCCATTTATCTCATTAACTGAAAAAAAACCCGAAGTGGAATCCTGTTCCATACAGCTCTCTTGACTTAATTAACTAAAGACTGAATCAGAGCTTGTTTGCAAATACTGTCATTCTAAATCAGGAGCCAGAAGCAGCAATTGTTCCTTTTCTATTAGAGTAATTGAGGAGGGTGCCATTTTATTAGCCCATGGCTTTATTGATTAATTTATCATTTCTTTGTTTGGTATAGATTTTGATTGATTTTCTGTGCTCTTTGCAAATGAGTAGGTTGTCATGAATACAAAAGCACTACATACACAACCACCACCACAGATCACCCATCTGTTGTTTTCCTGATGTTCTCTTGACTGAAACTGCCTCTTTTTGCTGTCCACCAGTTCTCACCCACAGCAGCTGCTGCCTGAACTAATGCTTGCACCTGGGCTACAGCTTCCAAGAAAGTATAGTGTCCTTACCAGAGACACAACAGGACAGAAGAGCAGGTAGTCACAGTGCCCCTTTAGCATGAAATTAAGGTCCATTCAGACACAAGTCTCATTGTAGCGTGACACCAGATTGCTGCAGACCTATGACATTTGTAGAAATTGCTGCTGATCCACAATAGTTAGTATTTTAGAAGGAAACAGAGATATGACGATATTATAGGGCAAGACCATACCCACGTGGTTGCACCAACTTGTCCTATTTCATTTTTGAATGGTAAAAACGAGCACTGGTTTTGCAAAGTGAGCCTTGCCTCATGAGTGGATTACCTGAGACTGTGTTACAGCCCCTCTGTGCATTACTGTCTCTCCTCCCATCACCATCCGTGGTCATGGAGCCATTTGTAAGCTTCTTCCACAGGCACAGCTAAATGTGTTAATAACCAACCAGCAGGATGGCTTGGAACTGTACTGAGCTCGGGACTCGCAGCCCTGTGCTGCAGACCAGCTGGGCAGTGGCAACTTGTTAAGCCATGGTAGCTCTGGCACTGCTTTCACCTGCACCTGGTCTTCTTGGCTTGAGACCAAGCTCACCTTGTTCATGCTCTGCCACTTTCTTACAAAGCCAGTGGGAGAAAGCAGACATGTTCGTCCAGAAAACCAGTATCAGAAAGCTCAGCATCATCTGTGAATGCCAGTAATTTGTAATACGAAAGGGAAATCAAGTGAAAAGGGAAATGCTCCAGACTGTCAGTTCACCACAGAGTTTGGTTTTATTTGTTTTCTAGTAAGACAGTGATGAATTGCAGCTTAGACCAACAAAGGGCACGTGGTCTTTGGGACCTGAAACCAGCACCCCTGAAAGCTTACAGTGTTCAGTGAATGGAATAGCTCCGAATTTGAAGGAGTATAAAAACACTATCCAAACATCCATGTTCTGTATCCTGCTTGGGGATTGAGATTTGTAGGCAGAGCTCTTCACTTCCCCATTTTCCATTAGATCTCTGGCAAATTGTTTCATGTCTTTGTGCCTTTTTCACATAAAATAGGTTATCTTATTACCTGACTCTAGCTGGGACTTGTGAGGAAGAAGCATCCAATGTGCTCAATGACTTGGCTTGAATGAGGGAAAGAATGAGGAGAGAGTAAAAGAAAATAGTAACAATCATATTGCCTGACATTAGGCAGAACTTAATTAACACTTGTTACTTTGGTTAGGTTTGATTCTGGCAGTTCATTGTGGAAAGTCCCAGCCCGAAACTGATCAGAGCCATCTTAAAAGTCTTTATTTTAAAAATAAATAATATTTTTTAAATTATAATCTGATAAAACAAAAATTGCTAGCAGCTTGTTAGTTTTTTCATATTCACAGATTTCTTATACTAGCAGAGAAGCTGTTGTTATTAAAGAAATCTAATACTAAAGAAAAACCCAAAGAACCACTTCTCACACATGCCCTTTTAGAACTTAGACTAAGTAGTTCCCATAAAGCACTAGTTCATTATATTTTTAGATATATATGAAGGTTCTTCATGCACTCATTAAAAATTAATCTACATTAACAACACATAATTTTTAGTATCATTAAGGTTACAATGTTTTTTAAAATGTTTTCCCAAACTTTTTATAGCTACTTGATCTATTCATATCTTACAAAAAACTTGACTCTCTAAACAACTAGACCCCAACTATCTCAACAAGATTTTCTCATCCTACTGCCATCCTCTAAGACATATTCCATTTGAACAAATTAACACAATATGTAAGTCTAAAGCCTTGGACATGAAAGACATAATTTGCATTTTTGTGGAAAAGCACTTGGCTAAAAGTAGCTGATTCCTATTTCTGTAATGGCAAACAACAAAACTCACAGAAACTTTAGAAGTTGAGATTCCTCCTCTGTACTGTTATCAAGCCATGTTACCCCAAAATCATAGCCAGCAGCATCAGATGAACACACAAACAGAAATTAGAGGACGTGTTAAATTTGAATATAGAATACATGAGCTATTGAAAGGAATTCGTTCTTATTGATAAAAGTTCAGCCACTAAGAGACCTAGGTTTAGCTTGTGGCTCTTTCTCATGTGTCTTTGGGAAGTGGTGTGGTGCATTTATTCATCATCAGCAAAAACAGGTATCGCACTCTCATCTCCTGGAAGACGTCTTGAAGATAAATACCTTAATGCCGTGTTCAGGCACTGCATGGACCCATTGTCTGAGTACTTTGTGTTTAGTTTTCTGAACAAGCAAGTGTTGCTTGATTACTGTTCTGTCCACATCATTGCAAGAAATCAAATCCCAGCTGAGAATAGCTACTCTTTTGTTGTGTCCTGCTGCACTGTTGGAAAAATTAGAGGGGCTGTGCTAACAAAAAGTGAAACTGTTGACAAGAAACAAACTTGAACTACTAAGACTAATTAGGATACAAGAACAAAAAAAAAAAATCAGGGAGATGGGAAAAACTGCAGATATAACCACTGTGCTTTTAACTATGTGGTGGAAGCAGTGTTCATTAGAGCAGTACCATTAGGAACTGAAAATGGGAATTCTGATTTTGTAAACACTTGGTATATACTTTGTAAATGTACTTACATATATGTATTCATGTATTTATTCAAATTTGTACATTAGTATCTCTTCAACTGACAGTCATGAGTTCTTTATCTGCCTCTGAAACACAGTTCACTGAAACAGGGTGTATTATAAGACAGTCTCTTACTAGTAATGGTTTGAAAATATAGAACAACAGACAGCTTGAAGTGGACCCAATTCATCTGGGATGAAAAGCAGAACAAAGACAGTATTTCCAGGCTATAGAGAGAGAAAGCATAAATGTGGTACAGATCAAGTGTCTGAACCTTTTTTTCCATTTACCCCATAAAAGTTCCATATTAAATTGAAAGGGTTACACTGAATTTTTAACAGCATGGCATAGCCCTGTTCTGTTGTTACTTCACTCAAACCTAATAGTAAGCAAACCACAGAGATACAGAGAGGCACAACTCAGGATTTCATCCCTGATTAAAAGACTTTGGAGTGTGACAAAAAGCACAAACGCTACTGGGAATTTGGGTATCCAGATACCATCTTCTAACGTTTGTCGCTTTATGGGTTGCTGATGTACCCGGGATGATTCTTAGAAGCCAGGTAAGTAACCCTTCTAGCCCCTTTCAATAAAAGGCTACACAGCTATGAATGTAAGATACTGGAGAAATAGAGAAAGTTGGATACTCTTCTTTTCACCTCATCAAATAAGCTATAATGGTAACAATCCTGAAACATCGATCTGTGCTGTGTTGCATTATAGAAACCTCATCAAAAACTAATTAAGAGCCAAATACCATGCTACCAAGATATATTTCTAAAAGCTTTTCATGCCCCTCTTGAGCTAATTCTGTGATCTTATGAAAATATAGCACTCATCATTACTCCCAGACACACAAAGGCACAGGTAGGACCTAAGCAGCCCTTTTTGCCTGACTACTAAAATAGAACTTTGCTTCCAGGTTTAGATCTGATGCACAACAGAAAAAGTCAGAAGGTCAACAAACACAATTAGATTCAAAGCACAGACAAGCAGATCTTCACTTCAGGCCACATCTCCAAACAGCAGCCAGTTGGAAGAGAGAAGCTCAGCAGGTTAGCCTTGTCCTCTCTGCCCACTTGCCAGAACAAATGGTGCTATTTCAGTCTGCTATGGCTGCAGGCAAACGATTAACTCTCAGGCTGATGAATTGAGAGCAGGACTAAATGGAGCAACCCAATTTTTCCATGGAGTTCCCTAATCACAATTCACCACCTAGTAGGAAGAAGTGTAATCTTAGCTTTTTGCAGCCTTTCTGCTGGTAACATGATTATATTGTAAAGCCATAATGCAGTACAATGCTGTGTACCTTTACGGAGCCTGAGACGGCCACAGCATTTTAGCAGCATTGTAATACAAAACCCAACCCACATTACACATAGAATATATTTAGCCCCTCTTACAGAGAAGCTGAGAAGGTAAGACTAAGCTGATCAATAAAGAGTATCCCTGCAATGAAGCAATATAGGAAAGATGAACTCAGGATGTGACAGAATCCAAAAGAAGTGCAGGAGAGAAATCCTAAAATTAAAGAGAAATAAGGAGGACTCATCATCTGTGAGGTGAAGAAAACCATATAGCTGGGCTTAAGGCTGACCAGGACATGGGCAAGGTGAAAAAGGATTTCCAACAGACTGAAGCTAGAGAAGAGAAGTTGTGGGGATGAGAGGAGGAGAAGGCAGATATTCAAAGAACAGGGACAAGAATGGTTGAAGTGGAGAGTCAGTAGAGAAAGCCTGAGAAAGCCAACATGAGGCAAGAGAAGAGGAAGGATTGAGAAACTTGAAAAGAGACAGGAGAAGTAATTTCCAGTAGAAAGACAGAGAAGAGCTGAAAGAAACAAAGAAATGGGTGCAAAGAAAAAGAAATCCAGTAGATCCCAGGAGATGTGATCCTTTGGGAAAGCCAAGGCATTCTGAGGCATTCACACCTTAGTTCATTTTTGGTTCTGGCTTTTGACAAGAGGTTCTGGTTTTGCTTCATCCATAACCCTAGAGAAAAAATCAAAACAGGCATTAAGATGTTAGACATTTTCCCAGCTTACTTTTTCTGGGACAGAACTGGGACAGGAACATTGCTCCTAGGGAGGAGCCTCTGACTGTCCAAGTCCTCTGACTTGGAGGTACCTTTTCCTTTCAAGAAGTCCAAACCCCTCAGCCCTGGCAGCTCCCTACAACAGGGGATACATAGAGCTGGGTAAACCCACGACTCCTCAGATCTGCCTGGTTTGCCTTCTCTGTGATTATATCACTTTGCCTGGCTCAGAGCATCTGGCAGGAACAGGCCTGGTGGATGTGTTCACATTGCTCACCTTTCACCTTACCCCCAACCAAGCTCCTCATGCCCATCCATTGACATCTCCCAGCCTGGAGAGAGGGCAGAGATTCTTCTGTCTTGCTGGTTGGCTGTTAACAGCAAACAGCACTGGATGGGAAGCCTGCAGACTCCCTGGTGTTCAAAGGAAAGAGTTCTCTCTGGCCTGTCTGACCGCCTTTCTGCAGGTTGGTTTTCAGACAACTTTTTGGCTGCCCTGCTGCACAGTGCTCAGGGAATGGATAAACCTGTTCTTGCACATGGGTCTTCCATCTCTATCTAGGCAAGCTGGAAATGAAAGACTGGGCCACAGCATTCAACTAAGGTTTCTAAAGCAACTGGCTTCCCATTCCCCATGGGTAGCCTGAGATTACACCTAGAAATAGTAATTGCCACAAGTTTGTTGTGATCAAGAAAAGACACTACTGATACACATTCTCCAGCCTCTGTAGTATGTGCAGATTGTCTCTAGAGGCAAATTGCTACCAAATTTAAATGAAGGTCCCCAGACCACACAGCTAAAAGCCTTGTGGTCTCATCACTTATATTTCATACAGAAGCTCCTGAGAGAACAGAGCTGGTTTAAACCCTCCCACCATCAGCACTTCCTAAGGCATGAACAACCCACTTGGAAGTACCTCCCACCCTCTCACCACTAAGGGAGGCCAAACAGACAGGCTGATGTAGATGTCTGCAGTGTGGGTTGCTAAATGAGCTCCAGCAACTGCAAAATGAAGAAAGAAAACAAACAAAACAAAACAAAACACCAGCAACAAAATCAAACAAAAACCACACACAAACAATCAAAAAAACCACATTTAACTCTTTAGAATTTTCCTCTTATGAACACCATAGTGCTGATTCCACTGGTCTTTAATGCAACGCTTTATCACAAGACATTTTAAAGTAAGAGGGGGTGGGAGTAAGAGGATTATTTTTGCTTTAATTGCCTTACCCAGGTGATCAACTCTTTGAGGTGAGCCAGAGCAAATGTCAGGGGGAGAGAGTGTGTACATGCAGAAGGGAATCTTCCACCTTGAGAACCTATCAAACCTCCGTAGAAGTTCAGAAACTTTCCAAAAGCCTTTCCAATTTTTTGATCACTCCAGAGATCTTGTTTGCAGAAAACCACTGCAAGTCTGATCTTCAGAGTGGATTGTTATACAGCCTTTTCACTGCCTCAAAACAAAGAAAGATACAATCCTGTAGCAGTCTGCAGTGTATTCAATGTGAAATATCTGAGCATTAGCAGAACTTGCTCTGCAAAGGCAGGTCTTTTGGGAGCTCCTGGGACCACCTGAACTCTCAGTAATCTGGAGCAGCCTGGCAAAACACAGATTCACAATTGCTACTAAGATGGTTTATCACAGTTTTCTATTGAAATTTTTATAAGCCCAACACACCCGTTAGTATGGAAATTGGACTCACTCACATCTGCTCAAAAGCAAGCTGGGGCCAAGTTGAAAAGGCATCCTCTGCATTACACCTCTGCTTGGAAACCAAGGCTTATTGGTAAAGTCCATTTTGCTATAGAAAAGAAATGTGAAGAGAAAAATTCCCTCCTCAAAGTCCCTACATGGCCTCTGCCAGTTACACACACAGTAAACCCTTCAAAGAACAAAAAATGTCATACCTTCTCCTAAGACAATGCTCAAGAAAGGTAGGCATTAGTTCACACTTGCTTTCCTCTCCCGCATCTTTTTTTACAGTTAACATATTAAAATCAGAACTGGATATGTAACAAACATTTCTTCTCAAACAGAGCAGACACTTGAGAATATTGTCAAAATCAGTTCATAAATTCAAACAAGTCCCTTAAATTGTATTAGGATTATTTACATCTTGTGTGTGCATCTATATCATCACACTTGAGACACAGGGCCTCACACTTGATTGTAACACTTTTAGCCTGATTTTTCATGTGACCTGGCAAAAAATTCCTTGTTGTGGTAAGTTAGACACCCTTTCCTTTGCCCTTATTCCTGTAAGGACTTCCTTACTTCCTACTAAGCAGACAACATGGCACAGAGATGTTAGTCTTATGCCAGGACATGGGAGTTTGCAATGCCCCTGAAGTGGCCATGGCCCTGGGAAATTGGGAAAGGACTTGAGAAAAAGAGAGCAGAGACACATTCTTCTCTTTTAAAAGTGCAGCCACAAGGCCTGGCACACAGCATGCTCAGCTTCTCTGAGATGGGATGCAGTGCTACCAGGGCTTCAGAGGAAGCGGAGGGCTTTGAAATATATGGGAAAGAAGCCCCCCTGCATTACCAGCGTCAAGTAGACCACTGTTCTCAGCATGCAGGTAATGAGATCACACCACATTGAAAGTCAATGAAGACTTTGAAGTTCTCACTTTACAAAGACAAACTGATTCTTACATTTTTTGCCTTTCCCAAGCTAGCAGTTCTGGCAGACACCTGAAAAGAAATGGTAACTAGACACAGAGTAAATATAAACAATTACTGTGTTTTACCCCTGCGTTATCCCAGTGGTACTTGGCATTTTAAGAGTTTAAAGTTTAATTACATTTTTGCTTTTGGTACATTGGATAGCCATTCACCTATGAAGAAAAGCATCTGAGAGGGTTTCAAGCTCATTTAAAACACTCAGAAGCAAAAACTGCTGAAGCGTGTGAGGCTGGCTCTGTGTTTTGATGTGCTATAGAATAATGTAAGGAATTATTTATACATTCCCAAAGTGGTGCATTTTCATTGTGTTTTCAGCTAACTTGCAAACTCCACTGGTCCCATCTCAGAAAAGCTCTCTCTCCACACTTGTTAATGCTTCAAGTAATATGCTGAATTTTTCCTTGCCCCATGGTACTATTGTGTGGAAGGAGATATTTGAAAGTCTGCCCAGATTGCAGTGTTACAAGAAAGGGGGAAAGAGACAATCAAGAACATTTCAGTCACTCTATTGCTCACAGAATTTCTTATTTATTCAGATTACCCACTCCCAGCTTCCTCCTATCACCTTGGTTTCTTGATGCCTTTCCTGCCATTACCTCACAAGACAGGAGCTGGGGATCCTTTGAATGTGTTCATCAGCAAGGAACCCCCATTACAACATTAAGCTCCAAAGATCATGTCCACAAGGTCATAATGTGCTCCCCACGAAAAGCCTGTCAGGGCAGGCTGTTCTGAGGGACAGAAACGGCCATGTAGAAGGCAGCTTTTGATCTTCATCAGGTGGGTAAGGAGCCGAGGGAATGGCCATCACCAGAATCACTGCAGAGGTTTCCGACTTGCCTGGTTACATCCTGAGTCCCCCCACCCTCACGCGTTTGCCTCCTCCGTCTCTCTCATGCTGTCCCGAGCGTCCGCCTGCTGCCGGGGCACAGAGCCCCTGCTGTGCTCAGCTCCACCAGCCTGTGCTCCGGAGTAGGGGAATTGATTTTGCTCACACACGTCTGAAAATACAGCTTCTTCTGCTGTGGTAAATCAACACAGTGCCACAGGATCGGAACAATAAAACACATAGCAAGCTGGGGGTCTATTTCCTCTGCCTGAAGGTTGCTCCATCACGCCAAGCTATGATTACTACAGCCCCACACCAGCAATCTCTTCCATTTCTCAGGTCCAGTCTCAGTAGCTGGGTATGGGAGTGCATAGTTGTTTGTTTTAATCTCATCACTATTTATTTTCAGTTATCCAGGAAAATGAGAAAATCTTTCACATACACAAAGCCCTGTATTTCTTTACCTCTGGTTCTGAGTGGGCTGGTTGCAGAAAGATAGGACCTGGCCACATAGGCTCCGATTTGGGGAAAAAAACATGGAAAATGCATTAGTGGGCAACAAAAGCATTTTAAAAATCATAAAGAAGCAGAGGGAAATATATGATCAAAGAGAAACTGCTAAAAAGATGGTTTAAAATTTCTTATACATACATGTATACATATATGACTATATTTATATAGGTAGTCACTGTGTAGTCATGTATAAAAGTATGCATGTATGTATAGAAAATTCCTCCCTCACCACATGAGGGCTTCATCAGAAAACCCATTATTTTCATTCTAATCTGTGAGGGAAGCATATAGCCTGGTATGATTTTTCCGAGAAAGAACGGGGAGCATTTAATGACGCTGACTCCTACACTGCCTCCTGCCACTTTCAGTGAGGCTTTTTTCCTCACTCAAAGCAGTCCAAAGGATTCACACATGCACACATGCTTAAATCTTTGCTCAGATGCTTGAATGATTGTTCTGGCCAGCAGTTTCCCTCTCAGTCGCAGGGAAAGCTTGTCTTTCACCAGCAAACAGAGAAGCCTCTGGACTTCCTCACTGTTGTTTCAGGTTTTGTTACTTTTTCTTTTTAACTGCAGAAAATTGTTAAAGAGAAGAAGTCCAGCTCCCCACAATGCCTTTCAAAACCATTTCAAATGTACCTTACTGGGTTGAGACAGCTGTTTTTCT
This sequence comes from Dryoscopus gambensis, assembly GCA_013389985.1. NCBI lineage: Eukaryota > Metazoa > Chordata > Aves > Passeriformes > Malaconotidae > Dryoscopus > Dryoscopus gambensis. The sequence goes on along the minus strand of WEIT01003005.1, from coordinate 142,169 downwards.
CTACTTAGGACAAAAAAAAAAAAAAAAAAAGAGAGCAAGACAAAGACAGAGAGAGAGTCCTTTTGCTCCTTTTTTTTTTCCACCCTACAGACTCTCTTTTAAAAGGCACGTGTGTTTCCACTTCTGACCAAGGTTTCACAGCAGGAAGACAGCATCTGTCCTACCACCAGCAGCCTCCCAGCCTCACTCTGCAGCTGTTCCACATGGAAAGGCTGCAGAGCTTAAGGTGTTACCTCTGTTTCCCTCTGCAGTAGCTGGGGACAAATCCAGGGTAGCACCACACCATGTTGCCCCTTGTCACTGAAGAAGAGAGCTTACAAGGACACTTTCATTTCAAGATCACAAAGTCAAGTGCACCATGCACCACCACCAGTTGTTGTCGACTCTTTGGAAACCTCTCTGGTAAACTATGGTGCCTGGGCTCCTAATCCATCCTAAACCACACCATGACTCCACATGCTCCTGCAGAACTGCTCCAGAAAAACACCCAGGGTTAGGGGACCACCTGCACTCCTAAGCTGGACAGTCCTACCAGATCCTGACTCAGGGACCCACTAGGTATCAACACAAAGTGTCTCACAGGTTTGCAGAAGAAATCAGGTTGTCTGCAAGACCGAGTTGTGTGCAGGCCACCTGGACCTTGGGCAGGGCTGGATTAGACTGTGGCAGCTATTCAGTCTGCTGAACCCAAAAACATTTGCAAAACCAGGAATCTATCACCTCACATGGGGCTACCAGGTCGATGAGCAAGCTATCTTCCTGCTATCCAGCTTTCTTTTCTGAGGACTCGCTTATCTCTGGTGTGGGATGTCCCCAGCTCACACGAGGGAGAAGAAACTCTTAATAATTATGGTTTAGTCAATTAACCTTTTGGACTCCAGCTCTAATGGGGCTACTGCTGACATCAAGAAAAGGGATAAGGGGTGTTGTGGGATCAAAGCTTGCTAAACCAAGGGCCAGATGAACAGAATTTTAAGGCGCTGGAAAATTATATCAAATATGATTTATAACCGTAGCTATTACACAGCAGATCCAATGGAAAAAAAATAAAACTCCTTTGACAGAAATAAAGGCAGCTACAAAATAACCTTTCTGAGGCACTAACATTCCCATATAAGAGTCTGAAACCAAATCTATACTGCAATGAAATAGTTTTCTACAAAACCATGCTGCAGTCCATTGGCTAGGTCATGCACATGAGCTGAACTGTGACTTTGCGATCTAAAGGCATCAGTCACTTCTGTCAGAGCAGTGTTAGTAGTTGTGAAGCAGGAACCAGGATCTGATCTCTGCAAAGGGACAGAGACAAGTTCGGTCAATATATTATTTGCTGTGTCTACACTGACAGCTGGATTGGATCCAAGCCCCCTGGCCACCCTCTGATTTACTGGAGCCTTTTAGCAACTGCATTTCTGCTTTAGCTCAGCGGTGAGCCAGAATTAGCAATTCCTGCTGAGATCCCCAAAGAAGGGTTGTGGTAGGTCAGACCATCTGCAGCGATGGGGACAAAATGGCAGGTTTCTGTCAGTGTCCAGTCAAGGATTGTGGCAGCTCTGTGGGAACATTTCCTAAAACAAACTAGGTAAACATCTCATTAAGACCCTTTCCTCTTGGCCATCACTGGATACTCACTTTCTCATCTTCTCAGAGAAACTCCTATACTGGATTGCCGTAGGACCAACATGAAGTGCAGCTCCACTGTTCCTGCAGAGACCTGTCTTGGTCCATCATGTCAAAGTCAGCGTGGCTCCCTGCAGGCTCTCACATCCTCCGGTTTGGAAAAAGACAGCACAGAGTCAGGGCAGCAAGGAAAGAGATATGTCTTAGAAAGTCCTCCCCAAGCTTAAGTAAAATACAGCAAGCTGTGAACCCACCCAAGGGACACTCAGACCGAATCACACTCAAAGCTTAGGCTCAAAATCAGGCTGGAGCAGAACATGATGTTGATGATCAGTACATTATTACACAGCAGCTGGTCTACAATAATTGTACTCCTCCTTAGCCTTGGTAACATCCCAGATAATACAGCATGGCTTATCCCCAGGAAAATGAAAGCTTACACCATGCTGCTCCAGTCTCAGAGTAAAACCGTGTGAACAGAGGGGCAGTCAGCAGTGCCCAACTGCCTCCCAGTAACCCACTGAGCCACTTTAATTTGGAAAATTGTCTAAGCCCCATATTTCATGGTATTTCTTTTAATATGCATGCTGGAGGCTGTTTCTTGTGTTAGGCTGTGTAGCTTAGGGCTGTTCTGTGGTCTCTTATGGAGCACAGTTTATTACAGTTCCTGTGCAGGTGCTGAGGAGGATCACAAGCACTACCCTCCATGCCAGGGATACATGCACCACTCCTCTTAGCCCATCTCATCAGCCTCTCCAATTGTACAGGAGCGATCCCTCTGCTGTTTTATACATTTTAAAGTCCATTAAGGCTGACACTTATGCAAATGTAAGTGTCTCATCCTTATTAAAAGGGATGTTTAACTTTGAGCTGTTATAAGAAGAATACATGTGTGCTCTAGCCATCCAGGAGCCTCTCACAGTTTCTGCCTACTGAGACAGATGGGTCATTTCAAGCAGCCACCCATCTTCCCCACGAGACCATGGGCTGTCGGCACAAGGGGCTGAGGAAAGCCAGAGCCATACTGACACCGACTGACTTGTTCTATGCCTGCACCAAGGAAGGTTGGACAGACATTTTAATCTTCATTAGCCCAAAGCCCTGCATCTGAAAAGGAAAAATCAAGCACAAGGAACGAGCAGAAGAAGCTTGAAAAATTCACGCAGGGCCACCGTCCCACCCCTGTCTTTTCCTATGAGCAAAGGATACTCTATCAGGACTGTAAATGGAGCCTCCACTTGTGAGAGACGCTGAGATGTGCAATTTTCCTCCATGCTCTGCCTCTCACACATGCCACTAAATGATAGTCATGGAAAGCTAAGCTGCCATCCGTTTCCTGGAGTGATTTCCAGTTAGTTTGCCTACATGTGACACTCAGGGACACGGCTGGCAGTGTCAGGCTAATGACTGAACTTCCAGCCTAAACGGTTCTATAGCTGTATTTGGTCACATTGCACTGTTTGTTAAGTGATCTCAAAAACCTTTTCGAAGGGTGGCTCCTGGCACTGACATCCTTGCAGAGAGGGCAGATTGAAATGTATCGTGGTGAGGGACCTTGTCTGTGGTCCCAGGGATTAGGAGTAATTGGAGATGGTGTCAAAGCCTCAAATTAATTCACGCTGCATGGTCCAGGCTGGTGCTAGGTAGCTGCTGGCACTGTCAGCTTTTGTTCCTGCAAGGAAATAATTATTTGATCATGAGATTTCTCATACACATATATCTGGCATGTACACATGGAATTAGTTATAACTGCCTCAATTCTAAGCCACATGAAGTCATTAAAATTCATTCCAATTAATGGCAATGAGCCGAAAACAAATCCAGCACCTGCAAGCCAGAGAGAAATCAGCAGTTACAATACTTTACATATGTCACCCTACCTTGGAAATTTTGCTGGAACTTTAATGTGCAGGCTGTGAATTGAAAATTAGGATTTCTCTGCTTAGACACATCTTTCCAGCTAAGGCGTTGAGAAGATTAGGGAAACCAGTGCCCAATTAACCTCATTGTGGCACTCTGCATGCAGCTGGTCCAGAACTACCTGCTTGCACAAGTTTGGAAATCTTTCCCTCATCTTATAGCTGAGGAAAGTGAAGCACAGAAGGAAAGGCACAATGGCACTAGAATTGGTCTCTTCTGAGTCCCACCTCTAGGAAGTACATGCACACAGTTTTTGACCTGATCAGGGTTGAACAAGAGGCAGAGTCTGCAGTCCCACTAGCCCACGCTGCTTCTTCAGGGAGCTGGGAGACTGGAGTTTCCTAGAAAGCTGTCTACCAAAAGTAAGAACGTGCTGGTGGTGAGAACAGCCCAACAAGCTGCTGAGGTCCAGCTGCAGCTGCCCACCTCTGCCCAAGACCTCTATCAATCATTTAAAATCCTCTGCGTAGGGAAGAGAGCTTGAAAGCACAAGAGCACACTGGTTATTTTCAACAGCCCAAAACATCACAACCTCTCCCAGCTCTACCTCTGTGCTAGAGGAGATAGAGCTGAGTCCCCTCCACAAAACCATTTCCCTTCCAAGGGTGCTCCACAGCTCTAGAAAGGTTTACTCATGTGGTCTTCACTTTAGTCTCACACACAGGAATATGCAAATTGTAATCAAAGTACCATTTCTTTGTGTCACACATAATCTGGGCTGATGGAGCTTCTGGGGCAGGAGGCAAGAATAAAAAGATAAAAACTTCTGAAATTCATGTGAACTATTTCCCATGCTTTTGTAATGCAGCAGCACTTGAGAGACAGAGTGTACATTGTGTTTGTTCCCTCTCCTATCTGCAGTATTGATATTTGCTTCAATGGTTTGGGGTTTTTTTTCATTTCTTCTCTAGGTGTTCAGCTGGACAGGTCAGCATCTCTTTTTCCATACCAGGAGTGAATGAACCACAAGTGCATTTTGTATTCAACTTAACACACTGATTGACTTTAGACTAAGTTTCACTATTTCCCATCTGACTTTCATTACCTAGAATAAGATGGCAAGTCAACCTGAACTGAAATTAATTAAGGGAGTTTTGGAAGGGGAGGGTAAAAAAAAAAAAGAAAAAATAAATCATTCTCTCTTCAAACACATAATTGTACAAAAATAACACAAAATGCAAATTATGTATAGATGTGCCAATCTGGCTCATTTATTGTCACTTTGAAGACAGTAACTACAAAGGGCTAATATTTGTAATCTACTGACACAGTAGTATTGCTAAAGTGTGCTATTTAGCATCTTCCGAAAACACCTCCTGGGTTTGTCTAAAAGTATCTGAAGGAAGCTTAGAAGTCACTTCTCATTCAGATATTCCCCAAAATATCAAATCAGGCAGGATATGGGATAGACTCTCGTGAGTTACCATTCCACCTCTCGGATTTCACACAAAGTACAGCCCCTTTGTCAGCATGACTGGCTGCAGGGTATATGGTTTTAAGAGCTCGAGGGTATACGGTTTTAAGAGCTCTGTTCAAGGCCAAAATATTTCAAATGTACCTTGTCCAAACTTGGATCTGCACATGAAAGGAAGGATTTCTTGTGTAGCCATGACCAGTAGTAGGAGCTTTCAGTATTGGAAGATGAAAAAGGTAAGATCTCAGAGAGCTAAAATAGACATCACAGAATCATGTTGGAAATTATCTAAATGTATTCCAGTTTGCTTTGGAAAAAAAAACCCAAACAGACTCATAGGGACAACATGGATTGAGAATGACACTTTGTAGCTGTAATTACTTTGTAGATCTAACTACTTCATCAAAAAAAATTTCTCTTTTCAACAAGTGCCATTAAAACTCTGGTATTTGATGTCAAATCAGGAATTATTTTGGATCAGGATCAGGAAGAGGGCAGACAGCAGGGCATGGTACACTTTGCCTCTAACCCAATATGAATTACACTCCTTCAAAAAATCACCTACTGGTGATTTCAGCCTAGATCTTATGCTGCTTTAACCCACAGGAAGAGATAACAGGCTCCATATATGGTCCATCAGTCACATTAACAGTGAGAGGAAGCAGAAAAGACAAGTGGTAATGACAGAAAATCCCCAGGAATGAGGCAAGGATCAGCAGTGCAGGAGTAGGATACATGGCACCAGCTTGTTCAAGTCCTTACCCCTAACAGCTGATAAACCCCTGCCATTGAATCACCTTTTGGTCACTCATCTAAATAATGCTTCCTACAGAGCAGAAGGCTCCAGAGAGACAAGAAGAACGAATATCTGACATGAAAGTCTTTCTTCATCTCAGCAGCACAACAAATAAAGATAAAAATTGGGTCAGGGCTTAACTTCGGGGCAGGTCAAGTGCACAAAACACAGAGGCTGTCCTTTCCCCAAAACTTACAGGGTGAACAATAGCTGTGGCTGCTGTGAGACGTCCATGAAAGCGACAGATTTCTGGCCGCTGTGTTTTACTCATGGTGCGTGCACTGAAACCACATTTGATGTGTATCCATAGCCTTTTGGGGCTTTTGGATGGCTGACCATGAAAAAATTTTTTCTCTCATTTCCAGGTAACTGTGCACTGCAGGGGATTTATCCTCTAAACAAGAGATTTATCCTCTGAACAAGCTTCTCTGTCACATTAAAAATAGTGAAACCTCTTATAACAAAGAATAATGCAGCTTTGAGTGGTGTGTTTAAGCATCCAACGTCATGAAAGAGGATAATTTATGCATCAAATAAAGAGCTGTCACTTTGTTCTGTGATGGTGAACAGTGTGAAATTCATCACTGATGCTACCTCCCAGCAGGAACCGTAGGGAACATGGATGTGAGTAGAGTGCCCTGGGTAGCTGGAGTCTGCAACCAGCATCCTCTACCAGTTTTCTGTCAGGCTATGAGACTCCAGCATGTCCTTTGGAAATTTACAAGCAAGAATTTCCATAGATCAGAAACAGGCAGGGGATACAGGTGCAGAGCTGTCTGCTCACCTGGCTTGTTTATAAGCTCTGTGTTTGCTGCTGGTATCCACATGCCTTTCTGTCAGGTGAGAAATAGTCTGAACACCTCCCATGCTGGATCTTTCATCTGTGCTTAAGAAAGGAACTTATCCAATGTCTTGCTTCATCAGGAATGTGTTTTCTTCTGAGTTTTAGCAGATGAGCAAGATCTGGTTTATCAAAGCTGCTGCAATATGATAAGAGCCTGTTATCCTCATAGCACATCTGGCCTCCAGTGATATCAAACTTATGAAAATTGAGTCTCTCACAATTACATGGGGGGCCATTATTCTTCAGTTCTAACACAGCAAATAGGAACAGTCTATCCTAAGTCCTACCCACACATACCAAATATATCTATTTCTCTACCATCCACCATTAAAATCCTCCTGTCTTCAGGCTCTTTCTAGGGAGCAGCGTAAGTTCCAGCTCACACGACAAACAGCCTTTGGACAGCACACCACAGCGCTGTGTGTCCTCTGTAAATTGACAGTGGCCAGACAACCCTTTCACACTACCTGCTAATTTCTAATGATGCCAGGTCCAGCTGAGCCAAATAGACATCAGCTGTTCATAGCAGTGGTTCTGGAAGCAGTAGGGCCATGGGTTGAAATTTTTAGCAAAGACTGTCCTCTCCTTCTACCTCTACAGCTGTCCTGTGACCTAAAGAGAAAAAAAAAGCTTAAATCTTTTTTCATTAATTGTTTTTTAATTCACTCCGTTCTCTGACCCCATTCCAGCACCTTTGCACAGGCAGTGCTGTCTGTGCAGCAAGGGTAAGACCACAAACAGCAAGGGGAAGCAAAGGTTTGGATACCTGACTCGGTGTCATCATGAATTCCTGACTTGGGAAATCAAATGTGAATGTTCCCACCTGCTTCTGAGATTTTAGCAACCCTTTTCTCTCTAATTCCTGTAATTAAATCAAAGTGCAGCAATTGTCCCTAACATTTATTTTCCTGGAAGCTGGCTGCTTATGTTTTAGGCCCAAAGAAAGGCTGTTGTGCCCACCAGTTCCTTCAGTTTTTAGTTCTTTTCTAGGTATGGCTCTTGACAAGGTATTATCTCTGTCTGCCAATCTTATCTCAAATATTTATGGTGATTATGCTACTAGGGGCTGTAGAGTTACGTATTTGTCAATATATGTTCACTAATTTATATGTTCATAATATTTTTTTAATTTACCTGCATGGCTGATTTTTTCCTTCTTTTTAGATCTATTTAGCAATAGATCTTCTTTTATGACAATGTTTCCAAGCACCAGAAACAGGAAAGAAGGCTAACAGCATAAAAGCCGTGTTTTTTGGCTGCCTTCATGATGCACGGCCAGAAGATGGGGGAGGCGATTCTTTTGCTTGTTCTAGTACAGTAGTTTTTGTGGGTCTGTGCCCCACTTTTCCTCACATCCCTATGGTGTTCACTGACTGCTGCAACCACCCATATCTCTCATTGGGCACTCGCCGATGGGGAAATGTGATTTCCTCAGGATTTCAACTTACAACTTACCAGAAGCTGGGATAAACTTAACTAAATCTAGAGAAGTCAGGTTTGGTGTAGAAGCAGAGATACCTCCTCCTCACATTCCCTCTAAATGGTGTAAGTGAAAAACACATAACAGCTGCAGAACTACATTTACACAGCTGGTCCTACCTTCAGAGAGAAACCCACTGCAGGTCACCTTCTGAGCAGGAGAGACACAGCTGGCAACCACAGTGGTCTCCTTGCAGAGAGTTATGTTCTTAAAGGACAACTTCAGAGTTAAATTCCAGGCTAAATAATTTAAAAAAAAAATCAGGCTGAAAGCACAGCTGGGGTTAAAGGCAAAGGCAAGGTAAGAATCCTGTGGGAATCTGGTAAGTACAAACACAAAGCCCTTGGGATAATAATGGAGGATCTCCTATCAGATCTACCAGGAATCACCTATTTGACATTATGCAAATATGTAAATCTTGCAGAGTAAAATCCCAAAAGATTATGTTTATCAAGGCGTAGTCAAAAGGCGTTTCTTATTTTTTACCCTTTAGTGCTGTCTCTGTCACACAAGGAACTTGTGGGTCAATCACAGGCCCTATACAGGCTTGAGCAGAACCTCTAGCTGGAGTTTTATAGATGAGAAAATATGGAAGGGAGGGGGATGTCCCTCTGTCAGGTTGCCTGAATTGTGCTCACGCAGGCAGACAGCTCTTGGCTGCAAGGACCTTTTTTTTCCATTCAGCTCCTTCACATTCCTGGGGAGCTGGCCACCCTTTTTCCACTTGTCCTGTTTCACAGCCTGATGGCCAGTTTGGTCATTTTGGGGGATGTTCCTGGGGGATGAACCCTTTCAGGTTCTTCCAGCCAAGATAAAGAGAGAGAGACTTTTAGGAAAAAAAAACCAGCTCAACAAAAACACCATCCTCTTTATTTTTGTAAACACAAAAGCTCCCCAAGCCCTTGATTTGGATTCGCTTTTAGAGGACACTTGCATGTCTGCAAAGCACTGCTGGAACACCAGAGCTGAGCAGAATGGACCCTTGTGTTGGGCAATTACCCAACGGCTAATTCCCACAAACAGAGCAGCCTCTGATCTGGAATGTGCCGGAAGGACAGGAGCTGCCAACCACTTTGGGCACATGTGGGGCTGGGCTTTGTTCCTTTCACTTCAGAGGAGCCATTTTAACCGGGCACCCTAGCAGCGAGCGAAGGGGGGGAGCCCTGTCAAATGCAAAATAGAAATGAGCAATACCTATAAAAGAGAGATATCATGAGAACCTGCCACTTGGGAATAATGAAAGGCTTGGGCAGGTTACGCTGATTGTGCAACCTACCCAGGGCCTGTCAGCTCTGATAACAATGGCAGCCATCAATTCCTGAAAAAATGGCAACAGCGTGAATTGGAAATTGTGAAGAACCATTTAGGGTCGAAATGAGATTTTCTTCAGAATGCATTTGTCGGCGTGTTCCCATTCACTTGAAAAGCTCTGGACAGATCAGAAGGAACATGAAGTAGCTAGGGTTGGGAGCTTTTTTATTATTATTATTATTCCTCCTCCTCCTTACAAAGCAGTTTTAAATGCCAAGGGCTTTCACAAAACAACAGTGGTTTCAAAGCTGCCAAAGGGCAATTAGAAAGTGAAAGGTATTCTCTTCAAATTACCTTGGAAAATGATACATGTTATGAAAGGGGTTTACTTTTTGGAGTGTTAAAGAGATACCAAAAATCCAATTTTATTGTCAGATTATGGAGGCAGGCAGTGGGGGACTGTGTAAAATTGCCAGAGCTCCTCTTTAGATTCTGCAGATGTCTATTTGCCTTTCACGGACACCTACAATGAGGTATCAGACAGGACTGAAAGGGACAAAAGAGTTGTGGTTGTTTGGAAAATCTGTTTTGTTAGAATATTAACAGAAAGAGTCAGAGCTTACACAATTGTTACCTATTAACAGTGAGGAAAGCACAGCTTGAGACAATGCTGGTCAAACTCCCTGGAGAGACAGGAGCTACAAGAAATTTTTGTATTGGCTAAAGGAAGGTTAAGCCTGAAGAAGAAAATAAGTCTGTGACCCTCTTTGTCAGCTTTAGATTACAGTATTTAGAAGGCAGGTTTTTAATAGGGTTTTCTCCCCACACCCTTTGGTGCATGGAAAGGGGTTTTTTCCTTTTCATTTTTCTAAACAGCATGACATCTATTATTCCCCAAGGGAAAGAGCAAATCAAGTCAGCCTCCCAAATGTACGTTTTCTAACTGTAAGAATGGATGAATGGAAAATAACAGCACAGGCCTTTGAAAAAGGAAAATTGAGTCTGAAATCTGAATAGGATGAACATAATCGCTGTGTTCAGTGCAGAAGAGAAGGTGAACCTCAGGACTGAATTTTGCCCCAAGATGAGCAGGGAAATGTAAACCTGAGGATGGGTTCCATCCTGCTATATAATAGACTCCTTTTGCTTATAAGTCCCAGTTCTATTTTCCCTCTTTCTTGTTCTTGAATTGGTTTTTATCCTTTAAAGAAAGATGAATCAGTAAAAAAAGACTACTTTTTGAAGAGCCTAGCACACTTAGTTTCCAGAGAGTAGATATTTCTTTCTCTGAAATCACAGAAGATTTCTTTTCTCTTCCAGTCCAGACTGACCAGTGACAGCTTTATCCCTGTGGGAAGAGATGATGCTCATCGATCCAAACCCAAACATGACAGTAACGGATGATGCCCTCTGACAGTTTCTAGGACACAAATTCTAACTCAACTAACTCAAAGCAGTCAAATCCAGCTCCCACTGGGGTCAGGTGCTCCACACTGTGGTTTAAGTCCCTCAACAAGCACCTAGCAGTCAGATGAAGAGGCAAGACTGATGAGAACTGGGAAGTCTTTTCAACCTCTGTGTTTCTTGAAAACAGAAAGCAACAAGTTGCTACCTCTTTCCAGAGAGTCCCTTTTCAGGTGGAACCAAATCTGGTGGACACTTCCCAGAGGACTGTCCCCCTGGATCCCTCAGCTGTGACCTTTTGCCTGTGCTAAGTCACAAGCCCCATTGGGAGCCTTTTAAAGCTGCAGTCTGTGACTGCACAGAATTCAAGATGCACTAGCACTTGCTTTGCATAACAGGCAAGGAGCCACAGCCTGGGTTGGTGCTTGCTGTGAACCCAGTGGAAAGAGGGACTGAAAGCGTACTTACCTCTAACTTTCTCCTCCACCTGTGGCCCCTAAAAGCATATCTGCAATAAGGGACCAGAGCTGAATTTTTGATTACTTTGAGCTCCAACACTTGCCTTTGAGGGAGAAAGGTTGCAGTGTGAGCCTGTGTGAAATCCACTGTGTTCATGCAATCCAGGATATCGCAAAGAATCATCAGGAATAGAAACAAGCTTCAGACAGCAACTCTCTGCATTACTTCTAACTTGTCCTTTCCTTGCCAGCTAAGCTTCTACAAATGCAAGAGGATTCACTGGAGAATTTCTTTATGAATCAGAAAGGCCAAAAGAGAAAAAAGGGGAAAAATTGTTCACATTTCCTATTGTTGCTTGCTTTGCTATTGAGGCTTCAAAGCAGGCTTCCAAGCAGGTGGCAGATCTGTGTTTTCTGAGGCTGAAGTGTACAGGAGTGGACACACACATACACACACACACTCACAAAATATCAGTCCCTATCTGTCAGCTGCAATGGACCCTCTCTTCCTGTTTTTCAGAGAAGGCTGGAAACCATGTTCCTCAGCCCATGCTGAAGTAAACAGTTATGCAGCTGACGTAACAGATTAAGGGGGATTGAAAGCCTTTTGGGGGAATTTGCTACCTCATAAAAATTTGTTAAGTTTACAAAGTCAAACACAGCAGAGTCAGGAGGTAAGTCCTTTCGGAAAACAAGCCCTAATTTGTTTGTAAATAGCATCTGTGCATATATGTATGCACATGGACATCTTCCCACCACCAGAAGCTCTGATTGTACCTGCTCTTTGAAAGCCAAAGTTTGTTGCTTTATAACTGTTTCATGAAGTTTCCAATGAGAAACACAGCTCACTTCGGAAAAATGGCATTCATGATTCACAGTAGTGGCCAAACTATTACACCTTGAGGGGCTGGGGGGCACAGAGGGCCCATTTTCTCAGGTAGGATATTAAAAAGTAAGGCACTTGACCATTTGTGGCAAGCGTGGTTTGCCAGGGACCTCACCCAGAGAGGTCCTGAGGGTTGGTGTTCCTCTTGCTGGTTCTCAGCCTCCCTGATTACATGCTGCTCCCCACTAGCAGCTGCAAGTGGAGCAATTTTTTCCCTTCCTATTTTATCCTCAGATGCTGGCTTTTCAGTCTTACCACGTGTAGGCAACAGATGTTTTGCTTTACAGTGAATAACAGGTTTTGCAGGTAGAGAAGACAGCCTGGGGGAAAGAGCAGCTGCTTTTCCAACCAGAGTCTTTGAGGAGCATTTGTCTGGAGCTGGTTAAAGCCTTGGGTAGCCACCTCACAGGAAAGCCCGAAGACACTCAAATGGCAGAGCTGGATCTCGGTGACACCCACAAGTGAGTCATGAACACTGGGCTGCCAGTGCAGCAGTCATGGCAGGAGCCAGGGACCCCTGCTCATGCCTCTCTGGTGGTACTTGCACACAGCAGTTCCCTTCCACAACAAGTCTGGGTGTCCCATACCATGCTTTGGCTGTCCCCTTCAGATCGTGGCGTGATGCAAATTCTGCTTCCTTCCTCTGCCAGGGGATTTCTATTCATTTTCACTGATATCATAAACCATCTTTCAGTGATTCATTCCCGGTGCAAACAAAAGGTTTAAACCCTTCCTCCTGCCCTTGCTTCCCCATCCGTCACCTGCAGTGGCACAGTGACAAAGAATGCATTAGAGACTGGGAGATGCTCACAAGCTAGCAGGCTGCAGGAGAAGGCTGGCATATTTTATTTTGGCCAGCTGGAAAAGGAAAGCCTTAAAAACAGCTTGGGGCTTAGTGTGTTCTTCCAGAACATCAAGAGTATGTGCTACACTATTCACCCATCTTTGATATTCCACTTCCATCATCATCACAAAGAAGTAATCGATTAAAAATTAATATCCCAGCTCTGAGGTAGCAGTATTATTTCCTAATAGGTTCCTTGCCAGCCACTGCAAAGCAGTAAATCTGACGTGGCATGGTCATAAGGGGAAACATATAATATTTCACCCCTTTTAAAAATATCTACTCAAAATTCATCCCCATGCCTGTAGAAGTTTCCAAGTATAGGGAACCTTGTCCTTCCTTCTTAAGCAATGTAAAGAGCAGTAGTTAACAACAGTTAGTTGTAATATTTGGCTTGATGAAGCCTTTTGCAATGTTTGGCAACCTCCTCATCATTAGAGGCCTCCCTTCCCCCCGGGGTGCTCAAGCATCACCATCTACCTACTGTCCAACAATTATTTTTGTGTTAACTCCTGGCAGTCTTAGAAGGCTAAAGAGTAAGAAAGGTCTCATACCTTGAGTTACTAGTAGTGGGACCTCCATTCAACCACTCTCCTTTAAAATTCTTTGTCCAGAACATTCATAACCCATAACATGGAATTTCATCCCCTTATTAATCCTCCCTAAGGTCTTATCCTTCCCACAACAAAAGGATGCTGGGAGCTGATACATCCCTACCCCAAATCCTGGTGCTAAGATCTAGAGCAGGGGGTTTACCTCCCAATACCTCCCCAAATCTAGCCTCTGCAGTGCTCAGACTGAGTTATGCGCCCCACAGACTCAGTGCTCAGTGTTCTCAGGCCATTTGCTAAATTCAAGCAGACTCTGTTCAAAGCAGGATATTTCTAGGCAGAGAGGGGATTTAACAATCAAAGGAGGAAACAGCAGCAGTCAAACAAAAAAATATTGACTTGTCCATTGTGAGCTGAAAAGTCTAATAATAACCAATAAAGTTCCTCTACTCCCCAGCCTAAAAAATGTCTGCTTTTCAGATTAACTCATTGCTACTCAGGCTCCCTGCCTTCATTCCTCTAATGTTTAACACAATATATTAAAGCAGAAAACAATGCCCTCAGCTCCATTTCAGGAAGCACTGTGAAGTAAAGTATATCATAATCTGCCTCTTTATCTTTTCTCCAAGGGAATCTTTGCTCTCCTTCCCTCATAAACCTTCCTGGTAAACTGGTACTGCTGATTATCTCCCACTCTCTGTTGGACTGGCTCTGCCATTTCCTTCCATTTAATCTCTTTTTTTGCTTTGACCTTTTTGCTCTGAGGTTCAGTCCCCAAAGTCCCAACAACCAATAAAAAACCACCAGATCACTTGGGGTTTGGACTGGGCACGCTGAGCGCAGTCTCTTTCTGAAGACAAGTGCTGGAGACCTTCACTCCAGCTTCTGGACAGAGAGTGAGATGGAGACAAGGAATCCCACACAGGGACAGACCTGTCCCTTGCACAAGTGTGTGCATACATCTGGTGAAATCCTTTACCCAGGAGCAGGGGTTCCTCCAAGTGTTCCTGGCCTCAGCCGGTGCCTGACAGCCCCCTGAGAAACTGGATTCTGTTTTACACTGGAAAGGGGCAAAGCTGAAAGCAAAGATGACCAAGAGCAGAGCAAGGATCCAGCCTCCCAAGCGACAGCCTGGCTGCAGCACAGCAGCACACAGAGCCCAGACCCCCTGTCTCTCAGCCCTCTGCCTAAACCACAAGGCTATTAAGCTAATAGGCATTAGTGTATGATTTTTCCCACAGGAGCATTTATTTCCTTGTGTGGTTAACTGCTTTGTCTTGTATTTCTCGCTGTCAGTGCTGTGTTGGCATTCTGCAAACCTCCTTATTTGCTGTTCTTTGCCCTTCTCTCTTGGGTTTCTGTCTGCATTGGGATTGAGGTAGACTGAGGAGTATTTCATCTCACCTGCTGAAGTAATGCTGTTTGCCATGAGAGAAAGGGTTTGATCAGAGAGAAGGAGAGGGAGGATTTAGAAGGAGAAAAACAGTGAAAAGAACATGAAAGGAAAGTAACTCAGGCAGAGAGAAGAGATTGAAAATGTTGATTTGACATATGATGCTTTGGAGAAATTCTCGGCCGTATCTACTAACCAGGAGCCATTGTGCTCTGTTTCTAGTAGCAGCAGGAGAGACAGCAGCAGAGACCTGTGCTGCAGACAGCCCACAGAATATTTCATCCTCCAAAAAAGCAACTGCTGTCCCTGTTCTGAGGGATAAAATGCCTGGTCTAGATTTTGTGGGGTTTGCAAATCCTGGAAAACTGTATTTGGCTCCATTTTACATATTGCTACTTCTCTTTATTCTTTGTGCTTTGCCTTTTCCTAGTTCCAGCCAGAGTCTCTATAGCCTCAGCAAAATACCCCTGCTGGTTTATGCTTAGGGGAAGTGAAGGCAGGAACAGAAAGCAAATCTTCTTTCTGATGGAGCTGTTTCTCCTTAGGCAACTCTGAGTTTGATTCCACGTAGCCATAGAGATATATAAACCAGATCTGGAAACAAGTGGAGATGGTCGTCCACCCCCGTGACCTGCTCTGCCCAAGCACCGCTGGCGCTCTGCCACATCAGCACGACTAACTCACACACGGCTCAGAGTCACTTCTTCACTGTACAGGGAGCAGATCCAAAGCACAGCAAGGGGAAAGGAGCTGGTGAGAGAAACCTCCAGCTGGACGAAGAGAAGAAGTCATGACTGGAAATCCAGCTAGCTGTCCTGGGCAACACCAAAGCTCAGGGGAAGCCCTGATGCTGTCTGGAACAAGTGGAGACACTTTGCTTCCCAAATCAACAAAGTTTCAAGGATATATCAGGCCTTAAATCTGCCTCTTCACCAGGATGGGATGTTACCTCTGAGGCTGGGATAACCCTGAGTGATGTATTACAGAGAAGAGCATGCAGATGTATACATGTACTCACCTGTACGCCGTGCCACCCAACAGGAGGCCTCTGACAGGACACCTCCCTACCAGGGCTCCTGAAATTCTCCACTGCAAAGCTGACAGAAAGCCACTGTGAATAGCAGTGGGTGGATTTATGATTCATATACAGACACATAAATGTATTTCTATACCTCTTTATACATCATGAGGGCTGCCTTATTTCTATCTGAGAGCCCCTGTACAGAGACACATGCTTTTAAGCACATGGGCCACAGGTTTCACATAAAAAGCATAGAGCATCCACACAGCAGATATGTTGTCAGGGAAAAGGTAACAGTACAGCCTAGGTACCTTATGTCAGACTACACTGGATATCCAGGAAAAACAAGGAAAATTCTCAACATCAAGCTGAACAATGATTTTTGTGGATAAAGGGACATGCCTAGGAAAAAAGTAATGTTCCATTACCTTTATATTTATTTAAACAACTGTGTCTAATTAGGTAGGTAGGTAGGTTATATGGGATAAATAGATTTCACAGATTAAAAATTGCATAGGAGAATAAATTAAACATATGTAGTAGGCAGATTTGACATCCATATATCAGCTGCTTGAAGTTTCTTAAACCCATGAAACTCTGTCAATCACCCCCAGGAGACAGGTCAGTGCTGAGGGCACAAATGAAACAGCAACCAGTGCACCATGAGGCCATGTCTGTTCCAGATTCATGTGCCACTGCTCCCTCTCAGCCAGATGATGTCGGGATGAAGTGCTGTCACTCAAATGTGACACTTTGCTTTGGGACTAGACAGTGCTAACGATCAATGGCGTGGCATTTTATAATGCTCCTTTCTGATACTTCCTACAGAGGTTACACTTTTCCTTTCCACCACTTGTAACAGAAATGTGTGTTTGGCACACATGGTCACTTGAAATGCAAAATATAGAGAAAATAGAAATAACTTTCTCTTCCTACACGGCAGTGATTTAGTATCACCAGATATGACTCCAAACTCAGTGTTGCCATAAACCCACTTGAACTCCAACACAGTGTGACTGGAGAAAGAGAGATGTTACCAAGCAGGGACTTTTCCAGAGCGCCCTTAATGAAACCTAGCATGGCAGGACACCGATTTCTGCAGTTTGCATCTGTGGACTTTTTTGTGTGAAAACCCTGATGCTCCCCCTGGGGATACAACTCCCCGTGTGTCAGCAAGAAAATGGAATGAGCGCAGGGAACAGCGCAAACCACGGGGCAGCACTGCCACCCTGAGCTGCTCCTGCAGAGCTGCACAACAGCAACAGAGCAAGAAGTTCAGCTGCCTAAGGCAGCAGGATCTTGGTGTTGCCTGGTTCAGGCAGCAGCTCCTGCAACCATGAAGAAAGCTCTCAATGCTTCTGGCTTCAGCCAGAGAAGTTACCAAAGTGGAACAGATGTATCTCCCTCCTAAAGTCCAAGTAATACATTAACCAGGCATGGCACTCACAGCTGTGCTGTCTGGATAAAAGCCTGTCAGGTGTCAGCTATGACACCAAACTGTCAATCCAGATTCCCTGCGGCACAGCCATTGCTGAGCCTCCCAGCCTTCCTCACTGGGAGAAGTTCTGCAATTCAAAAAAAAAAAAAAATGCAACATGAAGTGTTTGAGGGACAGAGACTTTGCTTGGCATCATGGTATAAAGGCCCATACCTGGGCATTTATCTGCAAACTGTGGCAGGGATTCAACGCTGAGTGTACGATCTCCTCTCTCTCCTCACAGTGTACTATTCCTCTTCTGCCAGGGCCAGCCTTCAAGCATCCTTCCTTGCTCCCAACCTGCCCCCTGCAACTTTCCAAAGGCTGAGGAGCCATGCTACTCCCAGGCGACCTGGCCACCATGGCTCACAGGGACTCTTTAGCTTCCACACAGGAGCTGAGCCATCTTGAAGGAAGAATTGTGCCCTTGCACAAGCGTATCAGTAACACACCAGTCTACTGACGCGTGGGGTGTTTGGTGGGGAGCTGCTGCGTTATTCCTGAAGCGTTCCTAGCAAGGAACCTCCAGCACTGCTACACAGCACGCTTGCAAGCCAGCTCTCTCAGCCGTGCAGTGGAAACACGCAGCCACGCTCACACTGAGCTGGCCAGCTCAGGTGGCACTATAGGCAAAGAGTCAGGAGGCGCCCCTCTGTATAGAGTTCCGACAGGTTTATTACCAAACCACGATGAAGGAGTCCAGTGACGAAGTGAAAGCCTGAAAGCCATAACACACTTATAAAGGGGTACAGGAGGGAGGCGGGGTAATACAACAGCAACCAATGGGGAGAAGGAGGGGACGGAGGGGGGGCTGGATTACAACCCTTTAAGGGATACAAGGGGCATATGGCAGTGGGCCAACCAGACAAACCAAACATACACAGAACCACAAGATCTGAGGGGAACGGCTTTTCTCACCCTGAGTTAAAGGGTGATCTTAGACTTTGGAGTTGGCCCACCAGCAGGTCTCTCCTGTACCCGGGCTCTTTGGCCCGTCGGCCATCACAGCTGCTGCAACGCCAGTCCCCTGAAGACTTCATGGAGACACCCTGTCTGTAACGCTCTGTGCAACACTCAGCACACTGACTCTAACATTAGGGTGAATTTAGGAGCAAGAAGTATGCTATTCTTTATAACGCACAGGTCAGTGCTATAAATCTGGCTTTCATAAGTGCCTGGTGTGATCAGTGCTTTCCCAACTTTTCAGCATGGCGATAACCAGTTCTGTGGCTTTCACTCACCACAGGGTGTTGCAAATGGAGTACTTTGGTCCAGCAGCCCAGGCACTTTTACATCACCAAAATTTGCTTTGTCACAGAGTCCATTAAGGGGAAACGGCGCTGCGCTGCAAAGCAAGTCTTCTGTACCCCTGTAAAATCATATAAATCTACCAGTCTCACTGCTGGGAGTGACTGCAAACAGGCTGAGGGAGTTCTGCAGAGAGCCAGGGCTATTAAGTGCTGCTGACTGGACTTCAAAACACAGGGAGTTGCTGGTTCTTATACAGTCCATGTGAATGACTGTAACACACAGTTACAAGTCCCTCATCAGAAAAGCTGGCCTTGTCTTCTGTTTGCTGCTGAAACACCTGCCCAGCTGCCATTATGCTCAGCCCTTCTCCATCTGATGGCCAGGCCACAGTCCTGGGTGTAATGCATCCTCAGACAACAGAACTTTTATTCTCTGAAGAGCGGGCGATACAATTTGCTCCCCATAGTAAGAAAGCAGAAAAGAAATTGCAACTCTGGCAGCTGTAGGTCTTTATCCTGATTACCAAACTCTTCTCCCCAGCTGACATGAGGCCTGTTAGCTTGCTTTCATCCCACACCACAGACCAGTGACACCTGCCAGACAATTTCCAGCCACAGCATGAGACAGGATGCAAGGAGTGTGCCTCTTGCTGGGGCTCCACAGCCTCCCTCCCACTCCATTTTTTTTTTTGCCCCTAAACTCAGAGCCAGGCTGCAACACTGCAGGACTGAGGTCTTTGTGAGCTGTTTCTGTTGAAGAAAAGCAACTGCTGCATGGTGGCAGGGTCACAGCAAAAGCCCCAAATGCCACAGCAGCAAGCCTTACAAGAGCTGTAAAGGAATGAGTTGCAAGCAAGGACTCACCTGTGTCAAAACCCAGCTCCTGAGCCAGCCAGGACCCTGGTTGTAGCAGGAAAGTGAGATCTGAATGTAATAAGGAAGAATTAAGTCTGAAAGAAGCCGTAAGAGCAGAGCATTACTCGTTCTTATTTGGGACAGCTGAAGGTGGGCTGCTGCCATGTAGTCCTGAATCTGAAGAAGCAAAATCATATAATGCTGTCTCTAGTAACACTGAAAGACACTTTGTTCCTTCTGCAACGGCTTTTATAAGAGAGACATGTTCCTTCCAGGCTGTCCCAAAAGGAAAGTCCACCCCTAGGAGATACATCATGCTAGCCTACCATGATACTGGACTTTTGTGACAGATTTCCTGCTCAGAAAACATGAATAATATTACTTCTGGAGATCAGAAGAAGTCCATCTCATCCCACAGGAAGCCAAATATGTTAGTGATTTCTGACAGAAACTGGACACATTGGCCATCAAAACCAGTTTTGGGACTAAACAGGACATGGGGTGAGAGATATCTAAACCAGCCTCAGCTGCTGTGTTCTTAAGAGCCTGGAACTCCATGACCTCCTGTGTTTATGCAGCAAGTCTGGGGCAGGGCAAGGACTGAAGCCAGCTCTCCCGAAGCCTGTTGCAGCTGAACTTCTTTTCCTGACCCATCTACCCTTCTTTAGAGATGATCTCAAAAATTCCAGAGGCAATCCTTTATCAATGGCAACGACATCAAATTATACATTTGTCTTGTTTAGTCTACCTTGGAACTGGGTATTTTTGTAGCTGCCAGCTCTGTGACACGTGACCAACATTTCTTCTTGAAAATGGGACTTCTCAGAAGCGTCTTGGCATCTCTGACAGCAAAACACCCATGATTTCAGTAGGATTTAAGCATGGAGGCTTCTCAGTCAGTCCCCACAAGTATTTATCTGAATCCTCCAGCACATAAACACCTTAGAAATCCAGCCCAAACATCACATTGTAGCCTCCCACTAGGATGTCTGAATAGTTGCATAATTGACACAAAAACCCAGCAGCCTCCGTGCAATTTCCCAGCTGACAGCTGCTTCCACTACAGCAGTGCCTACGTTTGTGTGAGTGAGTATCAAAGGGGGACAGCTTTTGTACATCATCACATTTGGCCAGAAGATAACTAAGCACCTATCAAAGCTGAGACATGTAACAACACAGATAACAGAAGATGCTTTCAAAGTACAACACAATTCACCCTTTTTCCCCTCATTTTCTTTGCTTATTTTTCCGTTTTTTTCCACTCAAGCAACTGCCTAGTGACTACCTCACACCTGAAGACAGGTGAGGCAGAGGTGCTTTAGGAGTGCTGCTGCTGTGAGACACTCCATGTGTCACAAAGGCTTGTGGCTACCTGTCCTGCAGATGGGCTGCTGAAACATTGCTCTCTGTGCTACTGTTGTGCCAATGTGTCCCTTCACCTTCAGCCATGGAGAGACCGATTTTGTTTTCTGCAGCTCGAGATCTATCTGCTCAGCAAGCGTGACGGTTGGCACCAGCCCTTAGCACAAAACCAACCCCTCAGTTCTAAAAACTGGGCTGGGTCCAGTCCTTCCTGGAAGGCTGACAATGGTCTGTTGAAGCATCCACGTCCTTAAGATGCGAAAACTGCTTGGATGAACAGTACTGTGCACAGGGAGGGCAGAGGCAGGAATGACTTCAGTGCTGTACATGCACAGTCTGTTACACACACACACAGAGGCCGCAGCTCAGTTGCTACAGACTCCCCACAGAATGGTGCAGCCACAACAGAAAGCCTTAGCGGGTTAGGTCTTCTTCAAGCTGCATTTAATCCCTTCAGTGGCAGCATCACTTACAAACCTACACATTAATAAAAAGGGGGTGTTGGAAGAACTATTCATCTCCCAGTGCAAGCATTTCAACAGAATGTAAGTGAGGCCTTGCAGGAGTTGAAGAGCACCAGAACAGCAGAAAGTTCAAGTGGAAACTAAAAAAGTCATTACAGATTAAACTGGCTGTGTAAAACCCCCAAAGCTTAGAATTAAAAGCTTTTAAAAAGCCTTGCATGGACGCACTGACTCATCAAAATTTAAAGGCAGAATTATTCCAAAGGATATGCTAACAGACCTTTAACCCAATGATGGAGAAAGAAGTGGAGCAGGGGAGGATTTTAAAAAATAAAGAAAAAAAATTCCTTTAAAGTCCCTGATAGACTTGGGCTGGTCAAGCTACTGATAGGAGCACTGCTGAGTGGCCGTAAATCTCATCTTCAGTGTGGAGCATGAGGCAAACGCACAACTGGAAACTGCATGGGAATTTTCTGCAAAAGGCTTGAGCATGCTGGCTCCCTCACACTGCCTTCTTCCAAGCAGCTCACCTCTCCAGGGCTTGCAGCCACCACGCCTGAGGTAGGGGCCCTGGAAGGTCTTTAATCCAAAGGTATTCATGCTGTGTCCTGTGCTGTATCCACAGGTGCCTCCAGGAGTCACAGCAACCAACAGGACTGCTGCTGGTTGTGACCCTGAACACTGGGTTTCCTCAGTCTCGCCTGTCCTTTCATGCTCCTTAGCCTAATAACTATTGCATTTCAGGTCTGGGTACATACTTCTGGAGATTCAGAAACAGAGCTCAGAGAGAAACAGAAGTACAGACAACCCAACTTGAGTACCTGAAAAGTCTCCATAGGAAATTCTCTTTTGGGCATCTCGATTCATATTGAAAAGCTTGGGGTTTAGCTCTTTCTTTTTCTGGATATTTTAATAAAATCACAGCAGTTGCACTTTCTTTCCCTTTGGGTTTCTTAACACACACACTAAGATCTATGGGATTCCCTCCTACTGCTGGAGATAAAAATGGTGTAAGCCAAGGGCTCTGCTTAGGAGTGCTCCATATATAAGCCAAACTAAGCTGGTCAGCACTCTAGCTGCATCACCTTACATTAAAAAAAAAAAGAAAAAAGAAAAAAGCTTAATTAAGAAAATTGTAAAATTTTGTAGAATATTTGTAGTAGAAATATTATGTTCTAGTGTTTTGATTTTCTGCTTTTCACTTCCACAATAACATAGTGCAATTAAAATCAGGAAACAGATGTTTATAATAAAAACTGAAAAGATGGAACAGGAAAATACAGAAAACAGGAGTTCTGCATTTGGCAGAGTGACATTGTACATCAGTTCATTGAAACTGAGTTTTAACTTCGAATCTCAATTTGCTTTTAAGGCAAATTTGGAAGTCTCAGGGTGGCCCAGAAATAGAAAATCAAACTTTTGTTTTAATTCCAATCCACATTCCTGCACCACCTTCATCACCCAGAATTTATTGTATCAGAACAATAATGGCAGAGGGAGACCTCATTTTTTGGCTTTGGCCCAAATTTCCAGCATTCACAGGCAGTTCTTGAGAGAGCTGCAATTCCTACAAAGGGATTTGGAAAATACATATAGGGCTCTCTGAGTCTGCTGCTATGGCCTCTCCATGTCACCCAGGTTCTTTGAATTGTACCTAACCCTGTTGCAGATCCCACAAGAAGCCCACGTAAGATAATACTGCTTACAAAGAGCTTAAGTATCAGAACAAATCACAATCAAGCCAACAGGCCACAAGAATGACACCTGGAAGGAGGAAATCAACAACATAGTCTAATTTCAGGCAGAGAAGACCTGCCTGGCTGTCTCACGCACTCATCAGGAAGCCATTTGTTTATCCATTATTATTATTATTTATGATAAATGGAGTGTGCTGTAAACCCAAAGCCGGAAGAAGCTGTGCAGCTGGAATAAGATGCTCCTCAGATGGCTGCTCTGGGGACACTGAAATGTTTTTGCAGAGCTAATTGCCTCATAAATTGGTTTTATTCTCCTGGCTGAGGCTAATGTCTTCTTTTAAAGTTAATAAAAAGAACTCAATTTGCTGATTGTTCTGGACTGGTACTAGCAAAAAGAGCTGCTCAGGGACTCTGGAAGGGCCCAGACAATTCCTCAAAGCCACTGCAGCTTGGATGCTAAGTGGTGACAAGCAAGGTGCTCCCTGTCTGCTATTTAATCTGCTTTCCAGTGATGCTGTCACGTTGTGTGCCTTGGGTATCCCCAAAAACGTCTGAGGGGGAGAGATTATAATTGACAGCCTCCTGTAGCAGACTCCAGGGCTCGGGGATTGAGAGAACAGAGCACATGTTTATGCCAAAGGAGCGTGTTGTCAGCAGGCATGATGTGAGCTCCTGTCCCAGCAGCGCTCCGACACACACCAGCCTCAGGCAGCCTCGTGCAGCATCACGGCCTCCTCACACCCACCCGTTTGATAGCTCAGGGCCACCAGCCCACTAACACCCCACTCACAAGTGCACCCCTCTGCAGATCAAAGTCTGAGCAACTCTGCAAACGTTTGTCAGATGGGGCCCATAGAGTTATACCTAAAACTGGTGCACGCTGACAAACCCCTCACAGGCAGGTCCTGTGTCCTGCCCCACCAGCCCCAGAGCCGGGGGCAAGTGGAAGAGCACCAGCACTTACATTTTTGCTCTGGTCAGGTAAGAAACGAGCTATTCCCAGCTGCTGACCCTTACCCCGACATCCAGAATGAAGTGCGAGCTCCTCACAACACAAACCCCCTGCCTTTCCAGCCAGGAAGCAAAGGAAATCCCTACCCATTACCGTGACATGTGCAGTGCCTGCATGCTCCACACAGTCATGGCAGACACACCAGCTACAGCCACCATGCCTACAGGATCTCTTTGATAATCTGAGATAACTGAAAAGGTCACAAACCTATAGCTTCTTACACGGACACACATTTCTCAGGAGTTAAGCAGGGACTGATGTCAGGAGGAAAACTTCAGCAGATATCCAAGGAGACTGCTTAAAAATTGGTGCCCCTTGGCCCCCCAAGCATTGAAAGGATCAAATCCTCTGCTAGTGCTGAGCACAGGGAATTCAGCTCTGATGCTGAGCTTAATTAAATAGAAATATGAAGTAAGAAAGAAAGGCTAATTAGATAGAAATGCAGAGTTACAGGATGTGAATTCTGATTAACCTAATAATAGACAATAATGCTGTTAAAGGGAGTTAAATGGATTGTTTAGCGCATGGAATGATCTATAGTACATAATATATAAAGTACTTAACAGTAAACATTTAATTACCTCTTCAGTTGCATTTTTCTTTACTGCGTGGAGAAAAAGGGCTTCATAAACGAGTTACTGGGTGGGAGTAATTTACAGTCCTGCAAAAACATCTGTATTGTATGGGAAAGAGCAACAATTTGTCAGAGACACAGCAGAGAGCCTGAGACACAGTGAGCAGTGCTGGGAGCTGCCAGGTAGGGCAGAGCAAAGCAAATCAAACACCTGTCCTCCTGATACAGGTGCATCACTGCCTCGGGGGGCAAGAGGCACAGCCTTCCCTGATGTGCCTCCCACAGGAAAGAGGGCTTAGGAGGCAGAAGATGGGCATGACACTTCACAAGATGGCTCCAGGTGAAAATAGCTGAGGATTTAGGAAGGTGGCCGCCTGTCAGAGAGGAGCAAAGCCAGCTTCTATTGTGCCTTATGGGGAAAGTTCTTAGAGGGCTGGAAACATCTCTGGTTAATGTGATCATCAAGTGCTAAGCCATGGCCCAGCCACCAATACACCCCTGGCTGCTCCCAGCACAGATGCTCTCAGTCTGAGCTCTCCTCAGATTTCCCCAGAGGAGCCAGCCTGAACTCTGGCATACAGAAGGTGTTTTTCAGACCTTCGGGAGGTTTCGTACTGAGACAAGGAGCTCACGGATGTCACGAGTGCCTCCGTGTGGCCAGCTCACTCCTAAGGCAGCGTCGCCTTCAACAGCAAATACAGCACTTTGTGCAAAATCAATAGTCAGGTCTCTCCTGGAGGTCTCTAATAAAGATGTACAGAGGCAATCCTGGATATTAGAGAGGGGAAGTCACTCCAGGAGGCTCTCACATGTCTCTGAATTGGAAATAGAAACTACGGTCTGCGGCACAGGGGTTTCTGAACACGGCTTCACTTCTGCAGTAATAGCCAACATCGTGACCATCACAAAACATGCTCTAGAGGGGCCCATGATCCCCTCTGGGACACAGAACAAGGCTTGCACTGCTGACACAGCAGGAGTCTCAGTCCCATCACATTCATTTCACACCTTGGGCTGTGTCATGCTGCACCAACAATGCAAATGTGTGTGATTTAATTTTAATATCTTGCACTCCTGCTAGAGCTTTTCTTCCTCCTATCTTATTGCCAAGCTGCTGGGACAGAAGCGATCACTTGCACCTGGTGGAGTTCAGCCCTCTCCCTGGCAGGGTCACATGTGGAGTGGATTGCTTCCTCACCACTTGGATTTCAAAAAGCAGCCTTGCTTTCATGTCCTCGTTACTGCACGGCTCTGTCATCTCCAGTGCCTGAGGCAGCATAGGTGGCACCTGAATTTCTATATATTAATTAATGAGGAAGTGCTGAGACAAGCAGAGTACGTGTGAAGAAGTCAGCCTCAGTAAGAGGGAGCACAAGCAAGACATGAGATAACGCCAGTGCTAGGAAAGGGAAAGCTGATATTAGATTGGGGCTGTGCCAGAGTTGCCCAGCTGATTTTGATAACTAACAAGTTCCCTTACACATCTATTCTCCCAGCATCTGAAAAAACAGTCTCACCCAATAGCTCTCAGCAGCGCAGCAGAACAGCTCTGAGTCTGCCCATCGCTCCTGGCAGGGGGCTACACTTTGTCCAGCGAGAAGCAATGCCTATTCCATTACCTGCACCACGGGGCCAAGGAGAGCAGCCTGGCCATTAACTGCCCTTGATGAGCTAATTAATCATGGGCACTTGCTGCATTCTTGTTCCCACACTGTTATTAATGGCTCTGTGGATTGGGCAGCACAGCAGAGGCTCCTCCACCTGCTGAAGCAGCAATTCTGCTCTGCAAAGGGCACCAGTTTCACCCAGCCAGCAAACAGAAGAAATTGCTGAGCGCTGCCCCAAACTCCATCTTCTCCTCCTCAGCACTGCGGACTGACACCTAGCACTACACTGGGGCTCAAGCTTCCTGTCATGGGGTCTTCCCAGGTGGCATGGGCTCCTACTGAAGGACAGCTTGTCCCTTCATGTGGGCATGTCATGGAGTGACTGACACCAGTCACTGCCAGTCCCTTGCAGCACATAATGCCCTGGCTTTCACCTTGCCCACTCCCAGGCACTCCAGCCTCACCTGGTGCCACACGTGTCTCCTCCATCTTAGAGGCTTCCTTCTCCAGCTGTGTTTCCAGAGGGAAGCCCAGTCTTCCCTCAGTGTGATAAGGTTGGACATGGGACCCATGAGCCTGATCCTGCTCCAGATGTGCTGCAAGGGCTTTTGTGGCCACAGCCTGCACGTGGCCAATGAGACCAACTGCTGCTTGTTTAGAGCAACAAAACATCACTGGGAATGAATTATGCAGCTGAGCAGAGACTCTGACAATGAATTATTCACTGCTCCAACTCATCTGCCTTTTCCCCTCCCATTTCCTTTGTATTTCTAGGTGATGGGAATGAAACTGTGTGAGGAAGGACAAACAGAAGGCATGCACAGGGTGCCTCTGGATCTTGCTCCTGACCTGTGAGCTTCCATCTGCATCAGAGCTGGCCCAGCTCAGCCTCACAGGAGCCACCATGCCAAGACCGAGCCTAAGTCACCAACTCCAGTGATAGTTCAGGAGGCACAGCCTGCCTCCTGCTCTCCCTCTCCCACAAGATGTGACTCAGGTCAATCCCAGTGCCATAGAGGTGAGAGGCTAAAAGGCACTAAACCCTCCAAGCTGTCTGGAAGCAAAGGAATGGTGCAAGCACAGCCTGGCCAGCTCCCCAAGCTGGCTCCAGGGCTTGTGGAGCTGCATTCTAAAGCAGTGGACTCTGGCAGTCCATCCATCAAAGTGCTAACTGGCAGCCACCAATTTACATCAGATCCCAGTCTGGCCTTTGGCCAGCACTTGCTATTTACACACTGAGTCCCATGTGCAGCTGTGCCAAGCCTGTCTGGAATCAGGCGTGCAAGGGAGTGGCCCCAAAACAATCAGCTATGAACTGTGAATCCCTCTAATCCTGTCCCTCATAGGCCCCCAATCCCTGTGGTTGATGGGCACAAACACCCCCTTTCTGCCTACAAAGGAAACGTCCCATTTAAAGAGCAGACCCCAAAGCCAGCCTGGGAACTGAGCTCACGGGGGTGTGGCAGCAGGCCAGGGAGAGCTGAGAGAAGTCTGGCCAGGTGGGGCAGAGTGTCCTTGCGTGTCATACTCCCACCAACAGACTTGCCTTAGAGGATGAAGGTCACATCACTTTGGGGCTAGCAGCTAAGAAAAAGGGAAGGTCTCAAATCCTTCCCTACACTACACTCATTTGGTGTCACAATCAACTGGAACAGAGATGGCTGCCACAAGACCTTACTCTGCTGTTATAAGGACCAGCATCACCGTCTCCATCCCATATGTTTGTAAGAACTCCCAGTGTTAAAGGTGCCTGGACACCTAACCTCTATGAAGCTACTCACCTCTGTGGGGAGAAAAATGTCCAGAATTGTTTCAGCTTCTTAATATAAAGGTAGGAAAAAAATAGAGAGAAACTGACACAGGACTTAGGATGACACAAATTATATTTATGAACATCAGCAAGAAACAAGATGGGACAAATTCATCTAGTACTTGTGGAACTGGGCATCACAGCTCTAAATACAATGGGAATTGTTCAGCTTTCTTTAAACAAAACAAAAATTAATTAAAAAACCACTCGACCCCCAAACACTTCTCAGGTCATTGTGATTAAACTCAGAGACTGAATTAACAGAAGGAAAAGAGATTGCTAATACATTGCCAAAGTCGTTCCTACTTAATTCAGCTAAAGAGAAGCAATAAGCCCAGGACTGCATCTGGCAAGTTTCAAGTGGGGACCTTCTACATGAAATGCAGACTAGGGTCACAATTAGCAGAATAAGCTGCAAAAAGAGGTGAAAGAATTATAGCCATAGGACACATCAAAGTACAAGCTCATACAGACCAGTCTTCACAGCTGTAGTTTCTCCATTTAGTTTCATAAGCAAAATTTCCAAAAGAGCCTTCTAATTCTCAGGTCCCATGTGTCAACTAGACCAGATGCTTTGTGAGGGCTGATGACACAATCCAGCTCTGGGCATCACTCAGGACTCCCTTCCATCAGGATTTATGCAAAAAGGTGTGAACCAGAGCATGCAAGCGGAGAGGTGCCTGCACCAGTAGCAGGTGTCAGGGTACCTGTGTGGCGAGGAATAGCTTCCCTTCAGCGGCCCAGAGAAGAAAAGCTGTTGCTTGTGTTCCTGATATCAGCACTGTGAAGCTACATTGTGTAGGATTTGCTGATGAACGTGTTTGTGCACCTTCTAGCTTTGCACTTGTGGCTGGTGGGACGTGGCCTGTGCTGCCATCATCCTCAAAAAGCACGGGAGAGGCTGGCAAGTGAGAGGAGGTGGAGAGCGGGACCAGCTGCTGAAAGACGGACAGACAGGCTACTGAAATCAGAGGTGACTGTGTCGGATGCACACAGGCCTTGTCTGTGCGAGATCCATAGGTCTTCTTCGAAAGGGCTGAGAGACACCTCTGCATCCTCCAGACAAGGACATTCACTGTTTTGGGGCATTGACTGCACAGCATCCAAAATACCTGAGGCAGAGCATTGCATCTGTCTGGCCCAGAGCAGAAAAGAGGAAGTTCTGATCTCAGTGCCCTTGGCAGGCAAGAAGCACCTGATATCAGACTGACAATGCACATCTTGGCCATTAATATTTTGTTCTCAGCCCTACATAGTTTCTCCCTGGAACTAAGAGGTGAGGGAGTCAGTGCATCAACCCAAAATGAAAGAGATAATGGATCATCACTCCATCCTCCCCCATCTCCTTAGCCTTGAGCCTCTTCCCTCCAAGAGGTCACTGCAAAACTTAACTGAGCTGACATCTGAGCTGGCAGAATATGGAGCCCTCACTCCTGCTCCAGGTCCCCTTTGACTTGGGGCTGTCTGCCTTGGCCATGGTCTTAGGATAGTCGCTCAGGAAAGGGTTCTGCAACTGTGAACAAAGCTTCAAGGACTGTGGCACAATTCACACAAAGCAGGACCAGCTTTGAGCAGCTGGAAATGAACCTGCACAACCCCTTTTACTGCATCACATCAACAGCCAATAAAAACAAAGGTGATAAAAGCAGACAGCTGAGGAATGCCCATGGAAAATAGCAGAGCATGCGGGAGTCTCGCCTGGTACACCACACTCGTCTTTACCCTGGGACCTTTCCTTAATTCTATCTAATAGATATATTACTGACACTGCTAAGATAGAGAAAGGGGGGGAAAGCAATGCCTTATTTCCTTCTTATCAGCTGGGTAAATACTAATTCCCACTCCATACTAGGATTAGGCTCAAATTGGAGTAGTATCATAAATCTGTAACCAAACTGAGGCCAACAGAGCAAGAATGTCTTTCCTAGCCCAGCTACAAAACCAGTCAATCGCACAGGATGAGAGATGCTTTTATTGTTCACCCAGTAGAACAATCAAGTGGAAGATTATTAAATGGGGAAAACAGCAGCTTTGATGGGCCAGATACCAAGTAATCCCTGAAATGTGTCCAGTGTATCTGTCAGTGGAGCAGAACTGGGCTGCTTTAGGTTCTCTTCAGTGGATAATGTATTTGCAAAAAAATACAGTTTAGGGTTAACTGAAACCAGTCATCAGTTTAAGAAAAAAGGCAAAGGCAAAAGGACTACTGACATTAAAACATTTTCTTTCAGCATTTTCGAAACAGAAGGTTTCACACTTTTGCTTCAAAGTTACAGCCCAAGACATAACATTTGTTAAAAAGTTAAAATGCAACCCTAGAAATGAATGTTTCATTTTGGTATGAATGGATTTGTTTGTTTGTTTCAATTTTCCCCTTTTTCATTCCACTGAGAAAATGGAAAAAAAATTGTCTCAGTTCACCCTTACGCTTTTTCTCAGATTTTTCAGTTCAGCCTGCAAACTGAAAAACCACTGTGGGCACAGCCTACTTGGGAGTCTACTGTCCCTCTTCCTATTTGAGTCACACCTAAACCAAAGGAGACAGGAAGTTCATTTCACCAGGTAATACCAACCAGAATCAAGGTATTTAGGAGATGTAAAAACACTGAAAACGGGAGGAGCCATGGCTGCTTACAAGGGGCTGAACATGACCCAGGGGACAGATCTCCTGGCTCTAAAGAACACTGCCATCTACAAGTTTCCTGCTATGCCATCCTACTTTCATATAAGGCAATTTATAAACTGTGGGTCTGATCCTGCATTTTCAGAACCTGACTGAGATGTGCTGACACCACTTATCTGTGAGCAATGCAAGATCCAGGTAACCCACCCTAACCTGCTCTAAGCAAGGGGGCTTGGGGGTTTTGGGGTCGGGGGAAGCAAATGGAGAGAGACACAACACTCTCCCCACCAGCAACACTGGAGCATCATTCACGTGACCTGAAAACAACATCCCTTTTTTGCAGAGTGCTACCACTTCTGCAGGGACAATACAGTACTGGATAGTTGCTCTGCAAGCTCAATAAAATGAAAAGGCCTTACAAGGATCTTTGTTGGGACAGTCATCTGGTTCAAACACAGCAGAGGACAACAACAGCAAAAAAAACCCACAATAAATTAGGTATCAGCACAGCTTTCTAAATGGTCTAGAACAGTTACTACAAGACAAAAATCACAGCTCTGGTACTTAGAATCTTGTCCTTTTTTAAAAGAAACAAAGCTATTATCCACAGGTTTTGCATAAAAATAAACATTTTAAGCTGACAGCATTATGTTAATTGGATCAACCCGCTTTTTAATATATATATATTTCTATGTATATTTAAATGTATATTTTTATATGAATAATCTTTAAAGGAGTAATGGGAGTCACAAATGCATAAAAATAGATATTTTGGGGGAAAAAAGAGTAATAATAAAGACAACCCTGATGAAAAAGGAAAAAAAAAGTCAAAGGGCAGTATTCTAAAGCAACAGCTCACTATACTATAACTTGTGGAATTCAGTCCTTCTGTACTGTGAGCAGTTACTCCTAAATACTATTGGGGGTCCTAATAGTGATGAAAAATAAATTCCTGCACATTTTTTCTTTTAGAAAGGAGAAGGGATTTGGGTATATAGGACAGATTTAATGCCTGTTATGTTGCTGTAAATAACTAGCATGGATCATCTCCCAAGCTGAAAGCAGGAGGAACTCCAACAATGCTTGCATTTATAAGAATATAGTTTCTAATCAAAATCAGATCTGTTCCTCCAAACTAAGTTTTTTTTAAAAAAAAACACATTTTTTGCCCTACAATGTTTTTCTTTTGTTCTACAAATAATCCAAACAGAGTGGAAAAGGTGAGATTTTCAGTACTCTGTCAGCATTTTGTGCATCTTGACAAAAGCCAACTCCTACCAGTTTGGAAGATTATTTCAGAGTGATCCTGAGAATGGGGTAACCTCACTGTTAAAAATCCCTTCAGGGCAAAATGATCATAGGGGAGGAGGGGAAGCTGTAAAAAATTAAAATAGCCTGACATGCTTGCCAGCTGCATCAGTATTCAAGTAAAGTTTATAAAGTACCTTTGTGGGACTTTAAAGTCTTGGAGAGTCAGACCGGCTTATATTAACAAGTGTAATATGCACTTAGAAACACCCTTGTCATCTGCTTGCCTAAACTTAAAAAAAAAAAAAATTCAAAAACAAACAGAAGCAAAGGAAAGATAGAGGAAAGGACTCAGCATCAGTATTAGACTGCAGAGTGTCTTCTTAACACTGACACTTGATATTCTTGCCTTCCTTTCTAATGCATTACAATAGCATGAAGTCACACAGCCATTTTAAACGAGCATTTCAAGAGTCCAGTTTTCATAGAGGTTAACTTGATCATCAGCACAGCACTGGAGAAAGCTGATCTAACGATATTTCACTTACAGAACTCTTCAAAGGAAAATAAGAAATACAATTCCACAAAAAACAATGCCAATGAAAAGCACAGAAAGCAATTTGTTTTTTCAGTGTTTTCTCTTTGATATTCTTACAGAAAAAAAGAAATTCTTCCCTTATCTCTGTCTTTAAAAGCAAATTTTCTAACCAGTAGATTTTAGAGCTATTTTCCATCTACATAAATCTAAGCTTTTCTGAAACCACCAATTTGGGTTTGTTTTTTCTGGAGGGATAGGGGAAGGGGATGTGTGTGGTAGAGGATTCCCTCTCCTAAATTTCAGAGACATCCAAATGGCATCTGTTTGTGTTGTCTTGTTTCTCCTCTTGAATATGTCCATTCCCCTTAGGATTTCACAGGCCAACACTACTGTGAGAATGTAGGTGTCTGCATTTGAAAGAACTTTGGACTGAGCACAGCTTCACACATTTCACCTCCTTCATGCCCTTTCCATGTAGTTTCTTCTATCTTTACATGTATAAAATCACAGTTTATGTAACATTGTTTTAAAGGAAGAAAATAAAATACACACACACACATACATTGTATTGGTGAACACTATACACTAAATTTTTTTTTCAACAGCATAACAGAAAGTTTGGCCTACTGTAGGTTGAAGATGTAGGGAAGGCTGAATTTTTATGGTTGCCATGCAAGCCACCTTCAAGACAAAACAGATTAACCCACCCAAGAGCAAATGCAGCTTCTACTCTCAAGCCGTTCGACAAATACTGCCTTTCCAGGAATCAAACTGACATCTGACAATTCTGTCAATGCAGTACTTGGAGAACCTCACTGAGTTGCTTCTGCATCAGTCCTTTGAATCCAAATGCTGTTTAAACCAAAGGGGAAGAGGGTATCTGAATTGCCTTATTATTATTAATATGTATATATTTCAATAACACTTTGAATTTCAATTAACTTCTGAAACCTTGCCCTTTGAGAAGAACACACCCTTTAAGTTGACTTTTTTTCAGGCTTCTATTCCTTCAAAATTCTCTCTTCTTTTTCTTTCCTTGTTCTTTATTCAATTATCTACCAGAAAACTTGCTTTCTTCCTGCAGAAATGCAGCTGGTGGGCTTGGACTCTCACTGCACCCGTTCTGTGAAATTCTCGGGGAAAACCCCTCGGCATTGGTCAAGTTCCTTATGCTGGATCCAGTCAGACTCTTTCACACCCATCAGCCATCCTTCGTCCTGGAGGAGAAGACAGAGATCAGGTGCTAAGAGATAGATGTGAGTAGGGATTTTTCTTACACAGTGCAGGCCAAGGAGGTGTCAAGGCACTACCAAAGCCATGCTCTTATTTGGCTTGGAGACAGTCCAGGAGGAGAATGGGGTAGAGGGAAAAAATGTTTTTGTTTCCTTTTAAACAGAGAAAAGGCTACATCCCACCAGAGTTGGTACCAAAGCTCCCATCTGACCCAGACTGTGAGCAGACACAGTAAAACGTTAGCAACTGTAACAGAAATACATCATAATTTACACCCACTGAAGCAGGAGAAATTCTGCCAAAAGAGACTCCAGAGCTACAGGATGGGAATCACCTATCTCACCCTTCACGATCCAGACATGAGGGGTCTAGAATTTTCCATAGCCATAAAAGAGATGGGCACCTACAGCATGTAATTCACCCCGTTCATCTCAGGTATAAGTCTTTGGAAAGGATGAATCAGCCCTGGGAGGTGTTCATCCCTTCTCCAGTCAGAGCACCCAGATGACTGGCATTTCAGAGGTGGTACAGGCAAATCAGTCTTGTTTGCTATGCTGAAATCCTGATCTATGGGAATTGGGAGCTGAGGAACTCAACCCCTCTTCCCAAAATCCAGCAGCCTGTTTGGTTTGATGCAAGGTGAGGTTAGCTAAACTCCCAAATTTTGGCTACATGTCATTAAAGACTCAGGTTCCCTCAGCAACATCTTCCCTAGCCTCCAACCTATACATCTATAAACACAGATGAATTTTCACTGAGGCAAAAGGAACCCTGCTTGGTAGAACCTGCTCTTGAGCAGAACCAGACTTCCCACCCTCAGCCTGCAAGCTGTCTAGCATTGAGATTTCTGCTCCATCCTAGGCACACGAAGGAGATATTCAAGGTATTAAGCATATTCAAGGTGGGAGGGGTCTGCACTGAGCTTGCAGCTCAAGTGTGCAACCATTCTGTTCTCTGCATGCCTTGGAGCTGCCCCCGTGGAAGTTCCCGTTCAGCATGCACATACCCCGCCCATTTGCAGGGGGGCAGCCTATGGGTTACGCTTGCAGCAAGAGGCACTAGAGCTGCACAGCTCCCAGAGCCTGCAGGCTCACTTAGCCCTGACTGCTGTCTTGGATTGGAACACTCAGGAGACATCATGGGAATGACACGAGATGGGAGCCCATCTGCAGCAGCCAGCTGCAGGGGCTGTGGAAGGATTGACATGCCATAAATCAGGAAGACAAACAACGAGGCAGAAGACACTGGGCCCAAGTGTCTGGAAGGCAGCTTCCAGCTCACAGCACATCAGGCACAAAGCTCATCCATTGGCACATAGTGCTGTGCCATACAGCATGCATGCATCAGTCCTACCACATCCTGCTTTGAAGGGTCTCCTCGGCTGTAGGGATTAGACACAAGGACCCAGACCAGGCCCTGACCATTTTAAACCACGTCACTTGAAGTGCCAGCTTAGAACTATTGCTGCCCTCAACCCGTTCTTCTATCAAATGCCCTAAACCCTCTTTTCTATCAAAAAGAGATGAATCCAGGCCTGGATGATGTACCCACAAACTGACACCTAAGCTGCAAGGTGAGGACAGGAATCAGTCTATTATCCTATGCTCCCTCCACTCACGTGCACAGTTCATGCACATGTTAACAGCCAGCAATTCCTGGCTGGGTATGGTTGAGGTTAGGGAAATGAGCTGTAGCACAGGATACACTGTAGAAGGGTTAGAGGGCTTCAGTGCAGCTACAGAGTCATGTTAGCAACACTCAGAGCTCACCCTCTGCAGCTTGGAGAGTCTCGAGTTCATGGCTGTTGCACCCACATCCAGCTAAAGTGCAAACACAGGGCGTTGAAAAACTCTGCTCCAAAAATGCCATCTCCTACCACAGAAACTGGGGTAGCTGCCACTCATTTCCCATCCAGAAAGCTTTCTGAGAAAGAAATGCTCACAAATGCTTGTGGAGGGCAGTCCCACCCAGTGGGGAGTCTTATCTCCAGAAGGAATCACTGTCTGTTCCCCAAAAATTTCCCCCCCCGCAGCTGTGTAGGAACTGTTGGCATTTTATAGCTCCGTTTCACAAGCATCAGCATGATCTGCCTCTATAATTCACAAAGCCAACAGCTGGGCCACAAAGGGGATCCAAATCTTCTGAGGCAGCGAACTACCTCACCTTCCTGTTACCCCTTGTGGATCCCAGATCTTATCTGAACTTGGCCAAACCCAAAGAGCTGATAACTGCTGAATTGATTTGGAGAATTCTCTTTCTTTTCCAAACAGAAACCTGGAGATGTGAGCATGAATTTTATAAACTCACCACTTCTCTCAGTCAAAGTAGTAAAATTGCTGCAGATTGTCAGCTGGGTGCCCTCAAATGCGGAAAGCAAGGAGGACTTACTCAAGGCTTCAAGAAATAGCTCAAATAAAAGAAAAACATGACCAAGTAATTCAGGTTGAAGAAGGGTATCAAGAATTGTTCTCTGAAGCTGAGACCTACTCCAGCCTTTGATTCTGCTGCCATCTCCTGACCAAACACGGTCATTTGGAAACAGCCACTGCTGTGCTGAAGTGCAAGACATCATCCACGACCAGCTGCTTTCTCACAGCTCCAACATTTCTCAAAAGAGAACAAAACATCAGAAGGTGTGAGTCACTTCTTTCAATGCCACAGTCTGTGCTGTAGTGGTCACAGGGAGCGTGCATCAAGCTTAGGAGCAGTGAGGAGGCGAAGTATGGGCTCTCTTGGGCTCCTTGATCAGTGAGAGCCACTGTATTGGCTCAAATGTTCTGACAGGGACAAGAACCCATGGCTACTCCGCAGGCTTTATGCAGGATAATGTCTCCACTTTCCAATAACAAGCAGAGTCCTCCCCTCTGTTGCAGGAAGCCAATCTCAAGCTCAAGGACAACCAGCTCTATTGCCAGCTCCCAGCCACAAACTAATGGCTCAGCATCCAGCCAGCCAACTGTTAGTGAAGAAAGAAGCAGCTCTGGAAACCCCCTTGGCTCCACCTGGCCCAGGCTCAATCCCTGCCTCCCCTACTCACCTGCTCCTCAGGGTTCTCAAATGGAATCACAAGCACCACGTCCCCAGCCTTCAGCTGCAGCTCGTCAGTGTCGGTGGCCGTGTAATCGTGCATGGCCTGGACCTGCAGGGACAGGAGAGGAGCACTTTGAGCACTACAGCCTATAATGCCACCTGAAACCAGACTAAATGTTATGAGCTTCCTGTCATACTTCAGGGCTTTGCCAACTTTTCTGCTTTCAGCAGAACTCACAGGAAAAAAATGGGCATGACTAAAGCAGAGAAAAGTGTTCTCACAGTAAGGTCCTCTAAATTCTCACTTTCAGGGCATGATATATCTGTGGTGTCTTGCTACCACACTCCATTATGCACATTAAATGTATGGCTTATCCTCACCCAAAATCACTCCTTCCTCTACACCTTTGCTGTGAGTGATCTTTGGCATATTCAGAATACCAACCCAACTTCCCTGTCTAGTCCTATTTTTGTGTGTTAATCCTGGCTTTCTAACACTCCCAGACTCTAAGAGAGTCCTCTGTTCCTGCTGGTGTTCCCCACTCTTCTCAATTTGCCACTTGCACCAAAGTTTAACTTTTCCTGTCAGGAGCACAACATTTTATCCACTATCCGGAGTCTGTGACCGACACTACCACACCACCAAGGTAGAAACCCCTGCAGCAGAGAGAACAGGTTTTGCTGCACAGCGCAGCACGACCTTTAGATGCTGATGCTCTTACGCAACACTTTATAACATCTGGAACTGCATGCAGCTGCGCTGCTGGACAGGAAAGTCTATCTCTCCTTCAGCTTCCTTTCTGCCTTTCAATGTGGCCTAGCCCATGGCCATGCTGAGTGAAAGCAGTTAATGCCTTACAGGGGAAAAAAAAACCTCACCAGGAACTCAATGCCCAACAACCACACACTCACCTTGAACAGAAATCCTGGGGGCATGTCAGCTCTCTCAGATGAAGCACCTCCTTCCACAGTGCCATTGACAGTTGCAGGGAAGGTTTCCACAACAACAGCAGGCAGAGAGCTCTGGCGGGCAGAGACAGTCAAGGAAGGGAAAAAAAGCCATTGAGAAAAGAGAATCCAAAACTGAAGTTCCAAGCTCACCCTGGAGGATCCAGACCCCAACTATCCCATGGCTTCAGTGGGTATTCCCAGCACACCAGTCAGCAACAAAAAAAAACCCAAGGGATAGCAGAGGCAGCGGTGAGAAGGCAGGATTGGTGACTGCTGTCTTCCTCTGCCTAAGGCTGCAGAAAGGCAGGGATGAGTTATAGGTTTTCTGGGACCATAATGCCCAGCATTTCCCACTTGCCATGGTCACAATGCATTCTTATAGAGCCCTCATGGAACAGACAACTCAAATGTGACAGACAGCCTGTAGGAATCAAGCTGCCACGAGATGGGACCTACCCCAAACCCCTAAAAGGGCAGCAGTGTCACCAAAAAGAAAGGAAGCCTGGATATTCAGGAGACACAGCCAGAGCCCGGATGACAAGGTAGGTAAAGTAAATGGCAAGTAAGAGGGAATCCAGCTGACAACACAGCTCAGGACAGCATGGGCTGTGGGTTGGCTTTGTTACATGGGTGAAAGGAAAATTCTTTAACTGACTCTTCTGGCAGAACTTCTCCCTAAGCATTACACAGATAAAATGCAACAACTAAGTCCGGTCCCTGAATAAGAGCATTGTAACTTCTCCAGTGGCAAGGATGTGTTTTTCCAAGCAGCTACACAGCCCTTTTCCTAGCCCAGCCTCCCACATCTGCTGTGTAACAAAGGGATGTGATGGAGAAAAGGGACTGCTGTCCCTTGAGGTGTTTACCGATCCTGAGTCAGCTTCAGTTTTAGATGCTTCAGCTCCAGCTGCTGCTTCTGATCCAGCTGCTTCAGCTCCTGCATGGGCTGCTTCTGCAGGCTGCAATACAAAAGTCATCCCGGTGGGAAGTTATTCTCATTCCAGTTACAAGTGTGTGCAGCAAAGTGCAGCCCAGCCTGCCCAAGTGCTCTGTGTCACTGCCTGTGACATCTGCTGACAAACCTGTGAGACACTGCAGGGTCTGGCTACCTCACTGTCTCCCTCTTTCTCTGCAGCTCATGGAAATCACAACAAAGCCAGTGTCCCTCAACTCTAGCCATGCAGTAGACAATAATTCAGAGGAAATCCATGAAACACCAAAAATTCTGTGTGCCTCTTTCTATTCACAATCTAAACTGCAGACCTACTTTACACACACAGTATCTATTATTAGATCTAGGTTGCCCACTTGTAAGAGAATACAAGTTCTCTTGCACGCCAAAGGACAAGGATCTCTCCACAGTCTACTTCCAAGGATCAACAATCACAGAATATTGAAGTACTTGCCTACTCCCGGAAACAAAAAGCATGGTAATCTTGTGTCCAGATATGGAATTTGGTCCAGACCCAGCATCAACACGACATTAGCACTGAATCAAAATGGGACACTGTACTAACTTTCACTCCCTTTGATTTTGGACAGGCCCAAAGAGTTATGAACTTGAATTCTGCTGTGAATATTCTATTACTAAGAATTTTCTACGAATATTCCAGATGGGGTGTGTAACGCATTCATGTTAGTGGAAAGTTTCTACTGCACAAAAGCTGCCACCACCCAAAGACATTCAGTATCACCCACAAATCACTGCCTGGCAAAGACTGTTTTAAAAAGTCTGGGGACAGACATTTCTGTGCACAATAAAAGATCAACCAAACACCTATGTCAGGCTTCCAGTGG
Source organism: Dryoscopus gambensis (assembly GCA_013389985.1). Classification (NCBI taxonomy): domain Eukaryota; kingdom Metazoa; phylum Chordata; class Aves; order Passeriformes; family Malaconotidae; genus Dryoscopus; species Dryoscopus gambensis. The sequence goes on along the minus strand of WEIT01003005.1, from coordinate 102,759 downwards.
TTCAAGTTTTTATTCTCCCTTGTCTGAAGTCAGGTTAGCTCTTTTTAACACAAAATTAAATATATTCATTTGCCCATCCCAGAAATTGCAACAATGCAGGAAGCACGTTGGATCTGGTAGCATCAAGGCTGCAAATCAGCCTCTTGGGAGACTGGTCAGGCAGCATCTGGGAAGACTCCCAAGAGTTGCCATTTTTAATACATGGGAATACCCATGTATTTAGCATGCCTAAATGCCTCATACATTTGATAAACACGTGTTGTCCTGCTTCAGCTTGGATAGCTGATTTTCTTCCTAATAGCTGGTACAGGGCTATGTGTTGGATTTCGGATGAGAACAATGTTGCCAGCACTGATGATGGAGTTGTTGCTGAGCAGTGCTTACACCAAGTCAAGGACTTTTTAGCTTCTCATGCTGCCCTGCCAGCAAGGAGGCTGGGTGGCACAAGGAGCTGGGAGGGGACAGCCAGGACAGTTGACCCCAGCTGACCACAGGGATATCCCAAATGTCATCATGCTCACTGTACAAACTAGAGGAAAAGCTGATCAGGCACCACTGCTCAGGAACAGGCTTGGCAACAGTTAGTTGGTGTTGAGCAACTCTTTTTCATTTGCCTCACTTGGGGCTTTTTTGGGTTTTATCTATCTCTGTTATTTTCCTTTTCATTACAATTGATTATTATGATTATTTTGTTTGAATTAAGCTGGTCTCATCTCAATCCACAAGTTTTCTTACTTTTACCCTTCCAACTTTTTCCTGATGGGAGGGAAATGAATGAGTGGTTGTGTGTTAACTGGTTAGCTGCCAGTTGGAGTTAAACCAAGACACATGTACCCCTGAATACAATCATATTCAAAACAAGGCATTGTCCAGATTCCTTAATGTTGCAATTCTCATAATCCCAACCTTTACAAAAACCCAGAGTAAAGCTAGTAAACCTTAAATGTACACCCATCTGGCTACAAGCCAGGCACTAGCACAGTGCTCCCAGCAGTATTCTAGTAACAGCAGCAATAACAAAGAAATAAATCCTTGACCTAATAAAAATCTGTCACTTTACCTTCAGCTGCTACAGTGGTGTCATCTAACACCATGCTAAGGATGCTTTCCTCCTCTGTCACATCCTTCCTCGTGTCTCCCCACAACCATGTCCGCAGGCCTATACTGCCAGAAGACATTATAAAGAGCAGAGCTGTTCCCATCCTACAGAGGATTCCCTCAGCAGCTTTGGTAGAGCTAAGGTAAATATATGCATATGAAATGCTACAAAGGGTTCTACTGTTTAATTGGATTCACTCACAGGTTTTCATTTGGGTTCAGTGAAAACTGGGACAGATACCAAGCCTGCTCTACCTGACCAAGCATGGGTTTTACATGGACAAGTGAAAAGGAGCTCAGTCTGAGGGTTTGGGGTTTTTTTTAAAGCAGCTAATTTGCAAAAATAGTATTTAATAATTGGAGAAACTGAATCTAAATTAATCCCCTGGATTTCAACAAAGGGCATTTTGATGTCAGCTACTAATTCTTCTGTTTTATATACCTGTGGGGCATCCTGAGGCCTATAAAAGCATTTACAGTCATGGAAAGATTGTACAGGGAGAAGAAGAATTGCTCACTGCTGTTACCAGGTTTGAAAGCTTTGCTTATTCCAGCAGCAGCATCATGCACAACAAATGCACATTTCCCAGTCTGCAGAACTAAGCCAGCTCTGCTGCACTCAAGTTTCTATGCATTTGTTAACCTCGTGGCCTGTGGGACTAAGGAACCATCCAAAACGTCTCCTCTCATCAACAGCTAAGAACAACATTTACAGCAAAAACACTTCAGAAGACTTGAAGAGGAGGATTCCCCTGATTTAGGGAGCTCTGCTCCTTGACTGTGTATAGTGTATCAAGGTGAGAATTGGTATGGTGAGAACATCTTGACTAGTAGCATTTCCTGGTTGAACAAATTCTCCTTTGGGTAAAATCAGTTTGCAGGATGAGAGAAGTGGTCCAAAAAACTTTTTACAGCCAAGACTGCAAGCACAGCTCAATCAGATACAGTCATACCTCACCCCTGCCCATTCACCTGAAAGGAGCGAGATTTTTCCTAGCTAAACCAGTCTCTTCTTCCCTACAAAGACAGACTGACAATGCACATAACAGGGGCGTGACAGATGTTAAACACCGATGGCTGATAAAACACACAGGGAAACCTTCCTCAACATCACCCAAGCTCATGTGAAGGGGAGTAGTGGCCAGAGTGAGTCCTTAGGCCAGGGCTAAGTCACACCCTCCCAAGTGCTCCCTCTAGGGAGTGATGGGGCCCTTGGGAACGGGAAGGTTGGCAGGACTCAACTCCCCAGCATGAGCCACGGCCATGAGCTGACACAGTGGATAGAGCCAGCGCCAGCAGCGGGCCTGAGTACCCAGATCAAGCGTTTTCTGTCCACACTGCTGGCTGTCAGTCCAGAGGGACTCAAAAGCAGTTGTGCTTGAAATATCTCTCAAGGGGCTAATCTGCAGCAACCTGAGACCTGCCCAGACCAGACACATCGAGAAGGCGTAAACGAGGGTCAGGTTTTTGTTCAGATGCTGGGCATGTGCAGGGTCTCCCTATCAGCAAGTTCCAAAGCTGAGGTTGAGGTAGATGCCAGGTAAGTCTTAGGCCTGCACTTAACTTCCAGTGTACACACAGGGTGAGCTAATTCACACTAGCCCTTCCAACAACGATGGTTGATGAACAGCAAACACCACAAATAATTCCAGATGTGTATACATATCCAATGGCACAGGCAGTAATGATGAGGGGCAGCTGAGATATTTATGCATTGCACACAAGACCAACAGGATGTACAGAGCTCAGGAAATACTGTGTTGTGGAGAGTGAGGATGATGCCACGGTGGTATTAAGTATGAGGTGAAGGTCACAGCATTATGCCAAGGGAAAGATGAGTGGGTTAGCAGGGAAAGGCAATGGGTTTGTGCACTGGGAGAATTGTAAGTTTTAGAGTGCCAGACCTGACTTGCAAACATGGGGTTGGCCCTGGGGCTTCATACAAGGTGCAGAAGTGGGTTCAGCAGCACACAGAACAACTTTGGTCTGGGGTGTGCAGGAAGGAAAAGCAGTGAGGGAAAGGAGACAGGTATGTGAACAGAGATGGCACTGGCATGTGAACAGTACATGATGAGAGACAAAAGCCATATGAATTTCTTACCTCCCATAAATCCCAAGGTAAAGACTAAGCATGTCAAAGAGCAACAAAAATAAAACATGTTTATACATGATTATTTCAGCGAGTACAAACATTACAGACACTGATCAGACTGAAGCAGACATACACATTCAACAGCACTTATCTCTGCATGTTTTGAAAATATCTGTTAGTACCTGAATTTATACACTCCTGCTTGCTGCATATTCAAATCTAAGTATCAAGGCATTTGAGTAAACATTTTTTCCACCTCTGCTATGAAAGGAGACAGTCAAGCCACATTCAGGCATCAGTGGCAGACAACATAGTCAGAAAAAAGGAAAAAAAAAAAAGGAAAAAACCAAATCAAACTCATGCGTTTGTGGTCCATTAGGTTAAATATGTTCCCATATACCCACACCCAGTAGAGTTAACACGATTTCAGAATAAAACATCAACATCTGCACCAATCCTCGCAGCTTTCAAGGCCAGATTAGATAAAGCCTTGAGCAATCTGGTCTAGTAGGAAGTGTCCCCACCCATGGTATGGGGAGCTGGGAATAGAAGATCTTTAAGATCCCTTCCAACTCCTTAACATTGTATGATTCTGTGGTGTCTTTGGATCAGTAGTAAAATACCTTAACCACTTTGCCATACTGCCTACCCTACAGGAAATAAATCTGACTGCTTTGATAACTAGGTGGTTTTCACTATGTTTTGTACTTTGGTTAGCAGTAGAAATTATTGATTTTAGACTCTCTTTTAATGACTTCTGAAGCTAATATTAATTACGTTAGAACAATAAATATGCTATTGCTGAGCACTTTTGAAAAACCCACTTAGTGTAATATTTGTTGCTTGGTGGAAGGGTAACAAATAACTCCATTTTAAGTCAAATTTATACTTGTATCCTATGTCAGTATAACCAATTATCTGAGTTTGAACTGGTGATTCAGGGAAAAAAACAAAAAAACAAACTAGTAAATTTTTTTTTAAAAAAAAGCTTATCCTGGTATGCAGCTTGTCCTGGAAGGCAAGTGGACACAAAATGCCCATGTACCCACATAAAGTTTCAAAAAGGGTTAGCTTTGCCATATTGGTGTGTATCAAATTATGATAATAACTAGTATCTCGCCAATACAGTATTTTAATTTAGAAGAATCAAATGCCTAATGTTTGATCTCTCTGATAAGAGAAGTCTTATTCCTACAAAAATCTGTGCCACACAGACCTACCTAACATGATGATACTGGGGATGTACTATAAATAACCCAATTATGTTTATTACAAATTTTAATGGCATCCACAGGCAAAAAATAACCAGTTCGTACATATAAAATGGAAAGTCTCAGTGAGGACAACAGCCATATTCAGGATGCACTTCAAAGTCTCCTGTCATTTAGGCATAAAATGAGGCACAGTCCACCTGCCTCTAACAGAGGACAGGACCAGGTACAGGCCAGAACAGAATTAGGCATTTTCCTTTTTGATACCACACTGTGATAGGCAGGAAGCTGCTTCTCAGCTATGAGTGTAGGCTGTGTCATACACAGAAAAAGAAGGGCTTCACATCACTTTAATATCCATTTACAGCTTTATTCACCTTAAGTAACAGCAGATTATCTAAGTGTCTGTTAATTAAAAATCCATCTGAGAGCAATTTATAGCTGGAGCACAAAGCTCAGGGTGAATTCCCATCCACAGAGTAACAGCTTAAATGCATACAGCATACAGAGGATGCTGCTCTAGGGAGGGACATACATTAAGTGGATCATCAGCGCAAAGCCCAAGCACCCCACAAACACCTCGTGGCTGACTGTGGCCACCTGATTCTTCCTGGACTTGCACATCCAGCAGCAGAGAAGACCAAGGTCCCCACACCCAAGGCCCAGCCACCCACAGCTCAGGTCCACGTTATCATTCAGGTGGGTGCAAGTAACACCACACGTGGCAGCAAGTCAGGAATGAAGGGAGAAGGAACGGCGATATGAACCAACCTGGGAGGCAGGTGTGGGGGTCTTCCCCACAGTGGCATCTGGTTTAATGGGATCAAAATCCAGATCCAACAGGCTGGCTCCCTCCTGGAAGGGCCCAGGGGCATCAAACTTGGCAGCAGTGAGGGAGAAAAGCAGTAGGAGTATTAGACACACGCGCGCGCGTGCATGGTGGAGGGAGGGTGTGTGATATCCCGGAGCTGAGGCTGCAAGCGCAGAAGAAATGGTGGCAGCGCAAACACTGGATGTGCCTCCAGACTGCCTGGTGCCCACAGTCACAGGCAGTTCACGTGGGGCCCCTGTAAACCAAATCCAAGCCTTTTCCACAGTACTCATTCATCTTCCCACCTGGCCAAATGAGCTGACATGGTGTGAGCACCTGATCTGCTGTGGTCAAAAGGATCGCTGCCACTGACGAGTCAGAAGGGCTGCTCCTCTATGTGTATCTATTCCCCACAGCTCATCCAGCTGCCTTTATACTGACAGACCAAGACTGACTTCCTCAGCTACATATAAAAGAGCTGCCATCCATAGAACCTATCTCAGGAACACAAATCCAGGCAGAAGAGCACTCAAACTGCTGGAAGGGAAGTCTGACAGACCTCAGAGCTAACTCCCAAAGCTTCTAATTTCCTCCTGCCTTCTGAGTCAGAAACACAAAATACAGCAGCTCACCCTAGCTTAGGGATTTGAATCCCTCCCCAATCCAAAAATGCTGTTCTCAATTGTTTCCATTTCTGGGCATCCCAGAAATTTACACACATAAGTCTTCTAAAAAAGCATGAATTTGAGAACCTTTGCTGCTTTCTTCAAAGTCAGCAGAATAACTCCCTTTGCGTGATCAATGCTCTACCCAAAGATCCCACGTTTGCTGATTACCATTAATAAGAAGTCAGTACAAAAGACCCAAGGGATTAGTGTTTAAAACTGAACTATCACTTTGGTGGTTTAGATTTCATCTAGCCACTACAAGATACTCCTTTCTACTCAGCTTCAGAGGAAGCTGCTGTCTCCCGGAAGTCAGGCAGATTTGCCCTGTTTCTTATGACCTCCCAGCTCACTGGCCCTACTGCTTCAAGCTACCTTTTCAATAACATAGAATTTGGCAGGTTGGTCTCCACAGTTATATCACAATCCCAGAATGGAAAAGCTTCTGGAAAGTAGCAAGAGACACCATTTAAGGTAAGCCCTCTGAATACCACCAACATCACTATCATTTTCACCTGTTCTGATTTTCTCTTACCCCAATTCTCTCACAGATTTTTCTCTGCTATATGAACATGTCTTTTTGAGATCCACAAGGATGAGGACAAGGAACCAGGCTCTCTCATCTCACAATAATGAGCCCTGACCAGCATGCAAAAATCAACTGGCATTCTAGTATGCTCTTCCAGCACATCCAGGCCACCCATCAGAGAGGTTACAACCCCAATCTTTAGCTTTGTTTGGTAGTGAGACATCAAAGGCTGCAGCCATGGAATACTCTTACCCGCCATTCAAGACTTAAATGCAAGAGCTAACACCCCTTGCCTTTACCCAAATCTCCCACGAGACAGCTCACTGGAACTAAGACATCTGACAGGAACAGCCCTGGGCAACACACTGAGTCCTAGGGGCTGTTGGGCCCTTCAGTGAAGATTGTTCTGGAAACCTGAGTCCTCCCTCAGAACACCCATCTGGTCGAAAGTCGCAGCAGATCCCATCCTGGGTCAGAGCACTGATCAGGTGCAGAAGAATATGTCTAAGGGCTGGCATTCACATGGAAATACATGATACAGACCATGGGGCAGAGCTGTCCATTACAATACAGGGAGAAGGAAGCACAGAAAATGATAAAGAGTTGCTCAGCTGCCTGCGGTCCCCGCCTTCCAACACTCATGTCAATCTATCAGTTTTATCTATCGCAGTGCCAAATCTGACATGGACTTCCTTCCCTCCCCACTTCATCTCTGCTCCTCAGCAGCTGGGTGGAAGGTGGCAAACCAGAGGCAATGGAGCAGCGTGAAGCCAAGGAGAAATTAGGAAATGAGTCACAGATGAGCACTAATAGAGATGATTTGTGCTTTAACAAGCATTTAGGGAAAATATATATACACATGTATATATATATATATATGTATATATATTTAAATAAAGTAGATGCAGGTATCTCATGATGCAGCCAGAAATCTGGTCAGGCTCCTATATATACAAGGACTGCCATTCTCCTAGATCCAGCAGAGAACTTCCCACCTGGACAGCCTCTCTGGCAGTGATGTAAACAAAAGGGAAAGTGAAGAGGAAAATCTATAATTTGAAAATGTTTTCCTTTCTCAGGGCTTCAGGAGGTGCCACTTGACGATACTGACAGACTGTGTCAGCAGTCTTAACTGCAGGCACTGCCTATCTAACTGCAGCAGCTACTCTTTGCAAAGAGAACTTCCGCAATTCCTTTTGGCCTTTCCTGTGCAGGCATGGGCTTTAAACCACAAACCCCATGGGTGAAGGCACAGAGAGCACAAAACTGTCTTCTCCCAGAACTGGCAGAGATGCCAAGGTCAGCAGTTAGAGATGTACACGTGCAGAAAAAAACATGCCTCATCCACACTCAGGATCAGTGGGTTTGGAGAGAGCATATCGCAGGATGTGAAGAGAGAGAGTCATAATCCATGTGTACTGCTGCTGAACAAAGGCAGTGATTACTTTCTGGCATCTTGACCAGGTGCATTTCTCCTGTCTCTTCTACGAATGAAAGCTCTCACAGGGCAATGTATTACTGCCTTTTAGGTACTCTTCCCTTTAAGTCAGCTCCTAAGTAATCCTTTGCCTTCTGAGGTCCAATGCTGAGCTTGCTTTCCTCCTTCACCTGACCAGGTTTCGTGACTTGACACCTCCAAAGAGAAGAAAGGTCTGAAGGAAGAGTTCAGAGGCAGAGAAAAATTAGGCAGGGCATAGCAGCTAACCTGCGAAGGGGTTGTCACACTTATCTCGGGGACAAAATTGTCATCAAACAGACTGATGATGTTCTCCTGCTTGATCTCCTTGGAGGGGGTGACTTTTGGAGGCGGAGGCACCGGAGGCCCTTTCCTCAACTGCATGCAAGTGAGCACATGGCCACAGCACAGACGGCGACACCCAAAAAAACCAAAGACAGGAACCAGGTTAGTCACAAAAACTGAAGGTGAGGGAAATCACAACCACTGGCACAGAGCAGGGTCCAATCAACTCCATCTGAAGAGAGAGGGGAAGGGGTGAAGGGCTGAATTGAAACAAAACAAAATAAATAACCACACGCCTCCAGAGAAGGTTTGGCATCATTAGTTACACTTCAGCCGTGGGCAAGTTTCCCTCTGCAGAGGAGAAGCGTAACACAATTAATATGCATTGACAGGACATGCATACGTAATTAAAGCATGTGCAACCTTCAAAAGAACCACTGGGAAGGGAGAAGATCAATTACTGAGAACATGATCCAACAGAACAGGGCAGCGCTGCCTCCCTTCACCGTACTTACCATACCTAAGGGAATGAGAGAACACACTCCATTTGTCCTACGATGGGCAGGTGAGCATGAGGGCAGACTGATCTGCCCAGTACTGGCTCCCTGGTGCACTGGTTATCAGTGTGCTGTAAGAAAGGTCTGCAGGAGCTCCTGATGGCATCTCAGCTTTAGGCAAGAACAACTCAAACTCCTGAGAAGCCATGACTGCTGTGAGCACAACTCTGCTCTCAGTTTCACCAGTGAGCATTGACAGTAATGAAGTCATGTTTCCAAAATGGAGATCCCAGTGAATACATAAAACCACCTCACCCTGTAACTCTAACCCATTCTAACATCCCTCATCATGCTAAAGACTCGGCCTGACACTGCATCCACAACCCCAGGGAAGCTGTGGAAGACCCTCCCTAGATCAACCCACCCACACATTTTTCATACTTTGCTGTGCACAAGGCTTAATGATAATTTCTAGATCAAATAAGACTTTGAGGAGCTGCTGCTGTGTTGGAACAAATCAGCCATACAAGTTCCCAGTGCCACAGCAATGCTCAGCAATGACAATGCCTTCCATTTACAATGAAGTTTTACAGCTACTTGATTTTCTTACTGCACCCAAGGCACCAAGACTCAGAGACCTGACAGCATGCACCCAGTCTATCAGTGTCAAGCCCAGATCTGAAACAGAAATCCATGACTCCTAGGCCTGTGTTCACACTCCTCCAGCACACACCTGAGTTCTATGTGGCCTTTAATCAGATTTCTAAGGACATGCCCAGTTTTCTACTGGATTAACCTACTTTATAGAGAGTGGTTGTATATGAAAACACACTTTTTTTCCCCTGAATAGCTAGCTAGGGGAAATAATGGAAGCACGTGTGCTTCACTTCCAACTCTTCACTGTTTGCAGAAGGTGGTGTGTCCATATTCCCTAAGAACAATCCCTTTCTGAAAACCCCCTGCCTGCCAGTTGCAAGATGGAACCAGAAATTTTAGGGAAATGCTGTTCTTAGAACAGAACCACCCTCTGCAAAAATGGAAGGCTTCAATTACTAACTCACAAGTCAAAAATATCACAACTCTTCTGCTATTTATTCCCCTAATTTAGTCAGTCTCCCTCATTCTAATGCAACAGTGACATGAAAACAGCCACTTCCACACTATCCAGCATTACTTCCAATAGCAGTCTAAAACCACATTTCAAAGACAAGATGATTGTATACTGATGGTGGGTTATACCCATAAATTCATCATGCACTAAGAACTTTGTTGCCTAGAATAAAACAAATCCTCTAAAATTTTTCTGCTGACTTGGATCCCAGAGAGCTTTATCTGCCCAAATTCAACATAGCTGCACTGATTTCCAGAGTCTCATTACAGAGTTTCAGTAGTGTAACTGAGAGCAGAAGTCTGACCTTTTAAGTTTCACAGATCCCGTGAAGTCCTGTGTCATCATCAAATTAATCTGCGGAGAGCTGGGAGCATTGACTTCTTCCAAAAGACAGAAATAAACTGTTTTTAAGAATTAAAGGACAGTAAAAGAGTTTGGGTTTTGGTTTGGGGTTTTTTTTGTATAGGGACCAGTTCAAAATTTAGTTAGCATTTGTTTGGTCACTCCTGGTTTTGTTTGTCTCTCCACAGCCTTTGCTTACACTCTGCATTGGTATTTCAGACACAAAGACGCCAGAGAATTGTTCCTGCTTTATGCTCCATCCTCCCACAGAGGGTGAGGCCCCTCGGCCTCCCTTGGAGGCCCGCTGAACAAATCACTTACCCATGGGTCAAAAGTAATGACACCTGTGAAGATTTCAGTGTTAAAGTCGGGCACTGTTGAGAGAGCAGACACTTGTGTTTCCCAGCTGGCTGGGCAAGCTGAGGCACAGTGGTTTCTGGACTTTATCCATACAGACACCAAGCTCGGCTCTGAGTGTGAAACGCCTGCCTTTGTCTTCCCTCCCTCTGGAGCCAGCTCCATCTCTTAGCAGCTGCTGTGAATACAGAGTGGAGCTCTCTCTTCACCGTAGTGACTCCCGAGGGGGATGAATTAAGCACAGACTGGGAAAGAGCTGCCAGGCGGTGGCAGCATTGGCTGCAAATATCATTTCAGTCTCGCCTGTGGCCCATCCAAGCCAGGAGCTGCGCTGGAATATCCTGCTTGCTCGTCAAGGGGTGCCTCCAGCCCCATTCCTGCGGGCAGGCAGGCAGCAAGCGAGGGAGAAAGCACTTGCAGGCTGGCAAAAACAAGTGTTATGTGTGCTATTTAAAGGAAAGGGAAGAAGCCAAACTCAGCGAGACGCATCCACAGGCAGAGTGAGTGAAGTCTGCTGGGAACAGCTTAATAAATCTGTGTGATTTCTTGTTCGAAATCGATTTCTTGTTTAGTCAAGTTCTGGAAATCTCCGGAGGGGAAAAAAAAAACACAGAAACCTGCAACAGAAAGGCAATTCTGGATATCCTATCTTCTCTCCCCCATACACACAGCCTACGCCACAGGTCCTAACCAGGTTGGTGGTGAAGCCATTCTTAGGCTCTGCACTGCCGAGTCGTTCAGAGACCCTGGAGAAGTCCTGAAAAGACATTGCCAGGCATCCACACATCTCACAGAGCTGGAAAAGAAATTTTGCCACACATCCCCTTCCTGCCCCTCAATAATCCTAAAAATCAAACATGCAGTGGAGAGAAAAATATTGTGAGAGGCTATCCAGAAACAGGAGAAAGCCTACGCCACAGGCTTGGATTTGGAATCACACTGCTATGCATGGGAACAGCAAGGAAGTTCTGGGTTGCACCCATCTCTTTTCAGAGGCAGTGGGTTTTCTTACCAGCTTGGCCAGAACCCTGCTTAGCTTTAATTCTTCCTGGGACACCACTCCCTACTGTCCCACTTACTGAGATACAAAGATGGGAACCCAACATTAAATTTGGCCTAATTACTACTTTTCCCTACTAAGCTTTTCTCCCACTCAGCAACAGAGGGACAAGAAGAAGAAATAAATGTTTTATCTTCCCAAACTAAAACAGTATGATATGATATGCTGAGTAACTACATCTACTGTTTTGAATGTGCTGCTGGATATTTCCTACATAAGGAAAGGCCTAACGAAGGCCATATGGAAGGTATCAGACTTCATACAATGGACTATCTTCTTCCTGGAACCTGCCTAATTTCTTCATAGCATAAAAATATAATCCCCCTTTTTTTTAGCATAGTATTTTATCTTGATAGTAAAGTGAAACATCATCCAAAGATGTTCTTTTTAACAATATTAAGCTTTTTTATTTTAACCTTCCTCAGCTACAGAAGCTCTTGAGAAGTAACTGGACCACTGAATTCCACAGGTTAATTCAAATGTAAAGAACAAACTTCCTTGCTTAGCTACAACTCCATCCTCCCTCGATCTTCTTGGCCATCCTACCAGACAGTAAAATGTATTACTGGCCCTCCCCCTGTGAAGCCATTCAAAGACACTCAGTTCTTATGATACAAAGATGGCCAATAAGCAACTTGCATTCTTAGAACTTTCTCAGGAACCAGTGAAAGAGAACCACCACCATGTCATATTCTGTGTGCTCCACAGCAGGATGAGGTCTAAAAAAACAACCTTGACTCACAGAGCTTGTGCCTTCAGCAGAGGCATGGTCAATGTCATGGGGACACTACCTGAGATGGTGACTTTGGGATGCTTGCCCCAGGTGCTTCCAAAGTGGATGGCTCCAGCTCATGGTTGACAGTCTTGGTCTCAGGGCTGGTGATGGGAGATCCATCTGGTGGAGGCGAGGGGCTTTTATTTGCTTTCGCTGGGGTGCTGTCACTGAAGGAAGTGGAGAGAGAAAGAGGGAGAGAAGGGGAGAGAGAGGGAAAGAGAAAGAGAGAGAAGTCTGAGCCAGGCCTAGGAGGAGTTGTGCTAACCAGCACAGATCAGTGGTCTCCATTAGCTTTTTGCTTCACTGCCCAGACACGCGATGAAGACATTTGGAGCTTCTGAGAAGCATCTCTGCTGAGTCACTTGCAGTCCAACACACTGCAGAGGCATTACTTTGCAGCAGGCTACTCCCTAAATTCCTACAGAATTGATAATACTTGCCTCAAACATAGAAGAACAAAAACAAAACAACCAGGCATCCTTAATTTTGCTAGATTTTAATATAAGTGCCTGACGTGAAGTTATAGTCTTTAACGCTGGGGAAGCAGATGGGGAAAGGAGTTCAGTGCTGCCCATTTAGTTTTAAATCCCACAGATTAGAATTTTTTTGTGTGGTGGTCTATGGCACCTGCATGGGTTATGACTAATAGACTCAGTAAGGCTGTAATCACAAAATACTTTACTCCTTGATGTGGTACAAACTGGCTAAACTAGTAGAGAGGCAAAGTAGCCAGAGGTTTCGCAGATCATTCATTCAGCAAAGGAACAGTGAGCTTCTGGCTACCAATAGAGATTTCTCTATTATGAGAAGTCTCCCTAGTTGGTCTTCATTCCAAGACCGTTTCTGACACACAGTCAAGAGAGATTCTTCAGGGAATTAAGATGCAAGAAGCATATGCCAATGGCATTTGCTGGTTCACAGCCTGGGCAGATTTTTCAAAGGAATGGCAAGAGGCACATGCCTTTCCCTACAGGCACGCCCTGGCTGGGTGTCAAGTCTCTGCTTCAAAACACGGAATTGTGAGAGATTTAGTAATAAGCTGGTTACCAGAGAATTTCAACAGGGACAATTCACTGCTGGGGGATATTTTAGCAGAAGTGGTTACAGTTTGGCAAAACCATACACAGATGAAAATATAATATCACAGCATATTGCTAAAGCGCTGTGCAACGTCATCTACAGGGAGTGATATTTGATTCCACTTATAAAGTCACAGTTCCTGTGAAATTCAAGGCCTTGAGAGAAGCTGAAAGAAACATCCTTTCCTACCTCTTGAGACACTAAATCCTGGCATAGAGCCAGGACTAAAGCAAGGCAGATCTGATTCTGCAGGGAGATCAAGCAATTTATTACTTTGCTCTGTCCCAAGAGAGCTCAGAGCCTCAGGCACATACATCCACTCACACTTGGATGCCTGAGTTGTGGTGGTCACTGGCCAACATGCATGATGGCCTCATTCCTAAACATTTGTTTACAAGTCGGGGATAGCAAGAGGAAGAAGAGATAGCAAGGCATTTCAACAAACCTCCACGTACAAGCAAGCATCTCACCCTGCTCAGCATTCCAGCTTTCAAGCTCCCCATCCCAGTCCCTCTTCATTCACTTCTCCCTCACCCATTCCCCCCACTTTCTCCCCATACCCACACCCCACACGCACATTTCCCCACAAAGCACTTTTTCTCAGGACCACATGCAGGTTGGACACTTCTGATGACACTGATGCCAACAGCACACCAATATGATGCAACAAACCCAGTGACATTCTCTGCCAGCAGCTCTCAACCAGGGGCACACGCACCAAGGGAGAAAGAGGGAAATGAAGAAGGAAAAGGGAAGAGGAGAGACTAAAGAACACATATGCCAACCCCTGCAGCTCTTCAGTCTGACTGAACAGTGTCCTTCCTCAGAAGTTCCCAGAAATCACTTCAGTACGTGGGTTGTGTGAAGAATTCTGCAAAATTTACCAAGTTGTGCTACAGATAAAAAGTAGTAATGGTTGGAGGGTGAAGGTAAAGTCCTGATCTAAACAGGAGTCACCAGGAAACACCAGGAAATGTCAAAAAACATCCTCTAATGCTAGATAGAGTTGGGGGCGAAAAAAGTACATGCATGTTACCTCCCCTGGAGTTGAAAGCACTTTGGAGAAGATGGGGGACACAGTGATCAGTGATCTAGAGTGCCAGGACTTCCCAGACTACAGTGGGAATACTGGCACTGCTGGCTATCAGTTGGCCTACCACAACAAGGGTAGACTTTTCCTTCTAGGGACTTGAAAAGGCCAGTTCTCCCAGTGAAAAAGGAGTTCAGGCTTATTTTCTAAAGGCCATGAAACAGCTTTGGAGTGCCTTATTTCTGGTGTCTGGCAGTGACTTAATTTGGACATATTTTGGTAGAAGGCTCCCATGTGAGTCAGGCCCTGTAGGAAGAGGGGAAGAAATTGGGCTGTGAGGGCCTCACAGTAAAGCCTTCATTAAGTCACTACTATTTACAGCTTGTTTGATGTGTTGGCCATTCCCCCTAGGAAAATGCCAATGCTAATTTTGGCCGAGCCTTCTTCAGCCCCCTGAGCAGCACCTTCATTCCTGCCCTTGTTGCTTTGCACGGATTTAGCCAGTGCAACCAGCGTCAAGTGAGATGGTCACCAGGATCCTCTGTCCTTCACATGTCCCCAGGGAGCACACACTGCCCACACAGAGCAAAGTCTTGTCTCCAGCTAACTGCTTGCTCCAGGAAACACAGGAAAAAGCAAGTATGGGGACTATACCTACTGACCAAACATGAGCACCACAGTAAAAGCAAGCCAAAACAAGGTCATTGCTCTTTTTCCTGCCCATGAGCAATTGGGAAGTGATGCCAAATCCAGTAATATCAAGGCAAGGAAGGGAAAGGGGTGTCAACCTTCTTCTGCAAACAGAGAACTGGAAAGAGAGCTGGGTCTAATGCAGCTGAAGGGAAAGTCAAAATCCCCCAGCCTCTTTTAGTGCTGCTGAGCTCCCAGACACTCCACGGTGCTGCCTCATTTGTTCTGGAAGGGCAGGGTAACATCTGCAGATGAGTTTCCCTTGCACTTGTAATAATCCTACATCAGAGAATAAAATCCACTCTCCAATATGGTAAAAACAGACCAGTAACCTCCTGCCAAGTTCTCAAGTTAAAAAAGAAAAAAAGGTTGGCATCTCCGTTAAGACTTACACTGGGAATTTTAGCCAAAGGTAATTAATTTTTTACCACCAGAGCATGCTGGAGAATTATTCAGAAATTTAAAAAAATAAAATTAAAAGAGCCAATGGGAGAAAGAAGGAAAAAAGAACCTACACACTTAAACATATGGTGGCACAAATGTACACTCTTGCTGCAGATCAAAGACTGACCGAGTTCCAGATTCTCCTTCCCTGCAGCAGGGATTACACATTTCTCTGTGACCCCAGCAGCTGCTCTGACAGCAGAAACCCCCAGCAGAGCCCAGGTCAGGCACCTTAACTGCTGGGGCAGTTGGACTTTACCGAGGCAGAGCAGGAGCACATTGTGAGTAGAGCTCATCAAGGGGAGATTTACTAGCCCTCCTTCTGTTGTATGATCCATCCACTCTTAGTGACTGGAAATATTAGACCTCCCGCCTGGTGCAGATACAACACCAGGTCCAACACTTGGTCCAACCAAGACCAGAGACAGACATCCAGAGAAGTACTCCAGTGAAGCCTCCTTTTCCTACAGTAGAAAACCTCAGAATAGTAACAACACAATATATTGCTTTACTACTTTTCTTTTGAGGATACAAATATCTAAGTTTGCCCATCAGCTTCCCTGCAAAATTACCCTTCTTCACTACCCAACCTCCCACTTTACAAAGTATGCATAGCAGAGGCAAAGAGAAGGGCTGCATGACTTGCCCTAGTCAGCAAGAAACCTGATCAGAAACACAAGGATCCCAATCCACCAGCACTTTCTTTTATTGCTGGCAGGACATCATCTTGACGAATATAATTTTTTTTTCTTCCTATAAGGGTCCCATGGAGGGAGTATCAACACAAGGAGCAAGAAAAACAAAAAAATAGAGGAATTTTCCATGTCACAATGCAGCAATTCCCACTTTGCTCCAAAGCATGTTCTTGTCTGAGTCCTTGACCCATGGTAACTCCAGGCATTGTAGCAATCCAGTTAATCAATGCCATCACTGTTTTGAAAGGCAAGATGCCGACACTAGTCTTTATTGAAGAGGCTTCCTTTTCCTCCAGCCCTGCACAAAATTTTAAATGGATGGAGCGAGATAGTGAGGATCCTCATGAACAGAACAAGTAAGGAGCAAAGCTGGAAGTATCATTCTCCCACCTCATCGTTCTCCCAATTGCAACAGGTAGATAGGATAGGACTTCTGAGTGTGCAAGACCTGGCTACTGGTCCTCCCTGGCCAGGCAGGGGATGAGAATGCAGCATTTCAGATCTGTTCAAAAGGACAAACCCACTAGGTAAAACTAGAAGCTGTTAAACACCAAAATTGATTATATTTTCCATGGAAAACCCAGCACTGCATTTTCCATCACACAAAAACAACTGGACAGACAATGCCTGAGTTTTCACACTGCCTTCTCAGATAGGGAAAGAAGCAAGGATTCAAACCAGGCACACAAGCAGTTAATGGGATTATCCAGACACAGAGAGATCTCAGCAGGACCCAGCAGGCCATGAACACATCATATCATGCAAAGGACCCTCTTTCCCACCACAGGGTTAACACGTGCCAGGCTGTTAGAGTCCAGCAACAGCCTCTCCAGTTTTAGGAACTAAATCAAACACGTATCGAAATGCTGCTCTCCGTACCGGTACCTGCTCATCTTTTTCCTCAGCCTGGCGAACAGTTTAGTTTTCTTTCTGTTGAGGATGGCACGTAAATCATTTCAGTTACAGGATGGCACAGTCAAACCAGGGAGGAAAAGTTAAGCTTCCAAGCATCCACTTATTTGGTGCCACAAAACTTGCTGTAATTAAGATGACAGGATCTCCTCTCTCTCTCTCTCTCTCACACACACACACACTCTCACACTTCCCTTCATTCCTAGAAAGCTATGACCTGGTTTGGAGAAAGCAGAAGAAGGTTCTTTATGCCTGTCAAAGATATATATATATATATAAGCAAATTAGAACTTTCCCTGCATTGTGGAATATGGGGCCAGGGTGCACATGGAGAAGAAAAAGGAAACTGTATAGACCACCAGAGTACTGTAAATGTCCTTTCACAGCTCCTCGCTCTCCCCCGTGCATATTGCTGCAAAAGAAACAAGCTGCCCATCCTTCTTTCCTTATGCAGTCTGTGCAGCCTTACACATGGAACCTAATCAGCAGCTTTCCTACCATGTCTTTTTCCAATTTGTCCACTCACACTAGGATAATACCACGATCTCCTCAGTCATCTAGGCATCTGAGCCCTGAATGTTCCAACTCTTTCAGAAACAAACCCAAACATACGCCTGAGGTTCCCAGAAATACACCAGCTGTTCTGTGCTACTGTGCTACCCTGCCAGCACCAGATACATCAGCCACACTAGTATTTCTCTAGGGCCTCACATGAACACCACAATGATGTGCACAGATAATTGCCTCTCTTCTCACACCTCCTCATTCATTTCCTGCCATTGTATCAATCTCCAATCCCCTGCCCAGTAGAAAACAATTAGGGAAGCATCTGCTCCCTACTGCAGGTCACAATAAGCCACCAGATGAGTGGGGGCTATTTCCTCCTGCACACTCTCGCCCCAGCCCAGCGCCACAATGAGAGGCCACATGTGCAGCAGACACAGAAGTGCCTCACAGCGTTTCCTGGTCACTGCAAAACTAGCCTGGCAAACCTTTTCTACATCCTCCTACAACACCCTGCTCCACTGTGCTCAGGAGGAAGAGTCACTCTAGGACAGGTCTGGCATATCAGCTGAGATGCAGTGAGTAGGTGATGAAGCAGCAGCACTCAGACTGCTGCCCACACAGGGACCTCTGTGCATGCACTCAGTTTTGGGTTTTAGGGCCATGTGGTCTCATAGCCAGCCAAAGGGCACAGAACTGCAGCTGAGACACCCATTACAGCCCCAGAGGAAGCTAGCAGTTTGAGGGGGCACAGGAATTGTAAAGAGAGGGAGCAGGAATTGTAAAGACAAGCAATTTGTTCACTGAAAGCTCTTTAAGGCCAGAAACTTCCTGCCACAACAGCATCTCTGGGCCAGGTTGTCACTACAGCCTACAATCAGTTCCTCGAGGAATAGAGAAAGGAGGAAGAAGGAGCTGGGCAAAGCAATAGCTACAGCCTTCATCTGTCCTATTACCTCATCCTCCTCCAAGGACCCTGAAGGATGCTGCTAACAGAGAAAACACAGCCCGTGGCAGCAAGGAGATGGGCACCATGGCCTCCTCACAAGGTTTCAGTCTGGTTGGGTTGTGATAATCAACAGACACCACATGCTAACTTGGGAAGAAGACATTATTTTCACAAGTAGCATTCCTACTAGCAGCACTGAAATCTGCTGTCAGCAATCCAAAATTCAGGGGCCAAATTCAACTCAAACATCTTCTTTCTTTAGAGCCGGCAAAAACCACACTGGAAGAACTGCTGGAAGAAGAGACACAAGTCATCTATGCATGACTGCAGCAGGTTAAACTGGGAGGAGAGACAAGGGAGCACAGAGGTCTCAACAGCTGATCTACCCCTTCCAAACCAATGCACTCAGACCACAGCTTGCCCTTACTTCATGCTGACTTCACCACCTCCCTCCATCAATAACACCAGTTGGGGACCTGGGCTGTGCTCCTGCTCACCCAGCACGTGGGATTAGCAGCAGCTGGAAGCCAGAGCCCAACACTATTTCATCAGTCGTGCACTTGGATGGGACCCAGTCAGCCTAATCCAGAGCCCAACCTCTCCCTCCCTTCTCAGTGCTAGGGAATGTGCAGACTTGCACTTAATCATACAGGACAGGACCCAGCTGAGGAAAGAAAACTGAAGGCCCAGAGGACACTCACTCCATGCACACACGTGGATTGAAAGTGCTCTGAGTTCAGGAGGCCTCATATTAGTGAGGCTGCAACTACTTCGACAACACACAGGAAGGAGAAACACACTTCACCTGGGTACACAGAATGGGCGTAAGGCTTTGGCAAAATGGTGATTCCAAGTTTGGAGGGCTAAAGAAGGGGCTGGGAAAATGGGCTGTTGGTGCTCAAGCTGACAAGCTGCAGGTACATGGTGGGAGCTTTTGAGGGTAAGAACAGGACAGGTGCTGAGCAACTCAACTCAGAAGGAAAGGCTGCTCAGTAGCTGGAATTAGACTTTAAAAAGTGGAGCTGAGAGTCAGTTGCCTAAATATCAGCACCTAGTGAAAGTTTAGGCCTCCAGATGCTATCTTAGAAGGGTAAGACGGTATTGCATTGTGTCACCCAGCCCCAAGTGCAGTCTTGGGCATGGTTCTAGGAAGTATCAGGAGGGCACTGGCAGGTGGGCAAATCACTCTCCACTGACAGCTTGGAGGTTTCAATACCCCTGGGTAGAGACATCCCTGTCCCACCTCCCTGCTGAGGGAAAGACACTACCCACAGTTACTGACCTGGGCTGTGCTTTAACAGGGAAGGCATTGCCTGAGTACTGCTTGTCTAGACCCAGCAGGACATCATGAAGATTTTGGTTCAACTGTAAAATACAAAAACAAAAGACAGAAAAAGAATGAGAAAAGAGCTCGGATGCCAGAAGAGAGCCTGGGCTGGCCTGCACAGACTGACCAAACACAGGCTTGTGGCTGGACACGCACACTTCCTCAGCTTTTTCAAGAGAGGACAACCCTAAATCTGTTTCGACTTCTCTGTGGGGTATGCAGTGCTACAGCACTTGAGCTGTCAAAGAGCTGCTGGCATCTCTGGGAATGCTCTGTCTTCCTTACAGATCACCCTCTTTGCTTCTCTATCACCCAGGCCCACCACTGTGCTGCCAGGCACCACTGCAGAAGCAGGCTGGCTGTTTACCTAAGATCTGTGTGCTACAGCTGGAGCTTTACTCTGGATTTGCAGCCAAAAGCTGTTCCTCAGGCCTGCTTACCAAAGCTTGGGATACGGCCATTTCAGCTGTGGAGCCAAAGGCAGCTGGACTTCAGGTGAACAAGCCTTAACTTCACCAGCTGCCTGAGCCATCTAGGCTTGGGCAGAACCTGGATATCTTTGCAGAAGTGCAATATTAGGGGTTAAACTCTCCATGGCACTGAAGGCTGCAACAGTCACTCCAGACACTCCTATTCTGAAACAGCCAATCCATAAACAAGACAAGACGCTGGATTTATCACTGGTAGGAGGAGGGATCCCATGCAATCAATGCTGGAGGCACTGTGCAGGCAACACCAGCAATTAATTGCATGCTGTAGCAGTAATAAGAAACAGATGGTTCTTATGGAACAAAGCAAAAGCCCTGCCCTCATACAAAATTCCTCAAGAAAGAAAAAAATCCAGACAAGAAAAATCATACAAAAAGAGAATTCCTGTCTAATAAGCATCTTTCCCATGTTTTGCTGAATATAAGTTAACAGGAACAAACTAATAATTTTAACAATCCTCCCTATTCTCTCAACTTAGTTCATCCCTCAGTGGAGAAGAGCAGGCTGTTAACTGGAAAAGACCCCATAAAATGTCAGCAGGGCTCAAAATTGATGCGTTACACCAAGGCAGAGGGCCCCTGACGGCTGGGAATTGAAGGACTATAATGTTTCCTGTTGCTTAGTGGCTGTTTTGTTGTCAGGATGACATTAGGGAGCAGAGGGAATATGAGGGTTTTCCAGCTGGGCTCTCAGTCCCTCCTCAAGATTAGTGCAACATTTACATTTTCAAGTCTTGGAAGCAGCATACAGAACTAAGGAATTCAGGATTCCTCTAGCTCTTAACTGAAAGAACAAGAACATATTTGTAAATGGCAGTGGCAATGGGGGACTTTCCCACAGACTGGTCCTGAGGTCTCCTCTGGGTGCTGCCACACAGCACCAGGATCTGGCTTGCCAACAGTGCTTACTGCTGTGATTCCCAACTCAAGGCACACTGGTAGCCCACATAAGGCCCATCCTAAGTACTTAAATGCCTTCCTTTGGGTCACAGGCAGGAAAGAAGCCAAAGCAGAGAGGTACTGTGGGGGAGAGCCTTTTTGAGGGACTAGAGTTAGGCAGGTCTCAGTCTTCAGCCAACTTGCAGAGTCCCTGTTTTTAACCCCATACCTGGGTATGATGAGGGTAGGCAGCCGAGGAGGAGGAAAACATACCATGCTTAGCATGACCAGGTTATAGGTTACAGATTCATAATATACCTGAACTTAAAAAGGCAGCAAGAGATGAGGGTCTGAGAGTGGCTTCCCCTTCCTGTGTGGATCTGCAAGTGAGTGCTGTCAAGTGACATGAACTCCTCACTGCTGCCCATGGCCCTGTGGTCTCCTCCCTGTGCTCCATCCCTTTATGTTTCTGTGTCAGACTGCCTTTGTTCCAAGTGGCTCAGAAAAAAACTAAGGGTTTGCATTATTCTCCAACATAGGACCATTTTCTCCAGCTGTTTTTTAGCTTGAGGTTTTTAGGGGTTTTTGTTTGTTTGTTGGGGGTTTTTGTTTTGTTTTTTTACTTGTTTGCGGTTTGTTTGTTTGTTTGTTAGAGTTCGGGTTTAGCTTTTGTTTTATTAACAGTGAAGAGACAGTAAGTAGGATAAGCTGTTAGTTGCCTTACCTTGCTCATTTCTTTATGGAAGTTCTCTTCTAGGCCGGCTATACTCTGGAATGTGTTGACATAGAAACCAACACGACTGCCAAATTTAAAACAAGACAGAAGAACTTAATGGACGCAGTGCTCTCTCAAAACCTTTCAATCCTGCCCTTTCTGCTACCTCCCACCCACCATTCCCATTCAAACTTAACTCTGTCAGGTATGGTACATGTGAGAAGAGAGGGTGGCAGGGAAATGTGAATGGAATGATGGAGCAAAGGCCAAGCACAGGGCAAACATGTCCGGGGGAAGAGGAGACCAAGTAGGACAGGATCTGAATTTATGCTGGCTAAAGGGAGAGGGAGGTGTAGGGTGGGGAGGAAAAAAAGAAAGAAAAAATACAAAAGAACGTTAAAAAAAAAAGAGCACAAGCAGTAGGAAGATGGAAAGAAAAAAGGATAGAGGCTGTGATGCAAACAGTGCTGGGAGAGCTGGGGGAATTAGCAAGGGGACAGATACTAATTCATCCAGAAGTCCCTCAGCACCCTGGGAAGCAAAAAAGCATGAACTGTTTGCTTCAGGGGCAAACAGAGAGAGAATGAAAGTAAAGGATAGCACAGAGAGCAACAGGGAAGCAGAAGGATCAGCTGGATAGCAGGAGCCTGTGAAAAACCTCTGGCACCTTAAAATGCCAGCAGCTGCCTGTCACCAGCCTGCCAGCTGCCAACAGAGAGTGCTCTACCAGCACCCAGCTGAAGGAGCAGCAGCAGGAGGGAGAGGCTGTCCAAGGCCAGCAGCATCACGGCTCTGCACAGGGAACCACCCAGATGCCTGTATCCCTCCCAGCTCCTTCCCCAGCCAGGCCTGCAGGCTGCTGGGAGCAAGGAATCCTGACTCAGGCTGGGTGGAAAGGAGAGTGAAGGCAGACATCAGGACTTTGCTCTCCCACCCTGCTGCTGCCCCCTTTCTCAGTCCTCACAGACCAGCACTGTCAACCTGGACATGACCACTGCATTTAAAAACAAGAAACTGGGAGACTCCTAGGAAGATTTTGCCAGTTTTCCACTGTGTCCTCTGCATAAATCAGCTTTTTCTGCCCTACGAGTTCATCCCTCAAGCTAAATGTTGGTCTTTGTTTCCCTTTTCATCACCACAATCACTGGTACAGCAAACCCATGGTCTCTCAAGTCTTTCAAGAAAGTTGGGCAGAGCTGGTAGGGGAGAGGGATTAAGCAGACAAAGCAGAGAAATAGAGTTTCTCTTTGTGGTAAAATCACGTTTTGCAGGAAAATCATGAAGTAAAGCACAGAGTGAACCTGTGGCTGGGGGGAATCCTAGGACAGACAGAGACAATCCAGAAAAAAAAGAGCAGACACCCAGTCCAGGCTAAGAAGAACAGTGATACAAGTGCTTGGATATTCACTTCCTTCCAAGTAGCCCTGGGAAAACTTCCAGCACTCACCTATTCCATAGTGAAGGCAGTTCCTCCTGCAGATCAACGTTCATTTCTTCAAATACCTTCTGAGCCTTTACTAACTCTTCTTCAGCCTTAGTAACAGAGAAGGGAGATTGTGAGCTCCAGCACAGACACGTACCCTGCAGGGCTAGAACAACTGTGACTCTTTTGACTTCTTTGGGAGACCAGGCAAAATTCTGGCATGAGGTAACCAGCATCCCAAATGAGTCTCCCAGGAACCAGGGTTGCACCATAGGTGACCCTTCAGCTTGAATGTGTTCCTCTCAGGTTCTCTCAATGGATTTCCCCATTTGTACACTCAGCAAGTAATTCAAACAACCAGTAATGTGTTTTAAGTTCTTTAAATTTCTCTGACTTCAAAAACTGAATGGAGTTGGTCACGCAGTTCAGCCTCTGGCTTGGATACAGATGAAGGTAATAGGGGCCTCTGTCCCCTATTCTCAGGTCTCAGAAAGAGTTGAAATCCATCCCAAATGGCATTAGAGAAGAATCCTCCTTCATGGGGACTCTCTCTGCTGAGGTAAGGTCATGCTTAGCCCCATCTCTTCTGAGGAAGGGAGGAGATCTGCATCCTTGGCTGATACAGCTCTCCCACAAAGCTGACTGGAGAAGCAAGGAAGGGTATGCAAAGCATGAGTTGTGCCAGCGGGATGCCAGGCTGCAGCGCTTCAGCAGCATGTCTTGTTTTCAGCGGTCTCACACAAGCGCAATCCCTGGCTGGCTGCTGGCCCCAACACCAAAAAGAATCTCTTTCTCCCAGATGAGAGTTTAAATTTGGTCTGTTCATTGGACCCAGACACTGACAGATCCCACCACTAACGGATGAATTCTGTCAGGTTTCAGTGACAGAAAGGACAATCCTGGTTTCTGTTGCTGACAGCAGACACCAGCAACAAGTATATGCCCTTTCCTACATTGGTCCTAGGTGAACTCTTTCTCTTTTCAGTGCCCTGACTTAAAACTCAAAAGTTTTCTAAATAGGATGTTTCTATTCTGTAATCTACAAGAGCACAGCATTCTGCCATGCAGTGGCATGTGGGATGTAGAATGGAAAAATCCCTTCATGAGCAACTTGGAAGGTCAGCACAAGTGCCTATATACATGACAACAGCAGGAATTTCACAACGCCACAGCCCTCTGCAAAGAGCCTACAAGCCATGGAAGCTGGATCTCCCTACGAGCCTGCAGTCAGATTCCTACACCTTCTAAGAAATCAAGTTTTATCTTCTTTGTGTCAGCTTACTGCTCCTTAGAGACAGTTATATACAACAACAGGATGGATGAGAGAAAGGGCTTAAAAATATTTTGCAGTTCAGAATCCTGTTCCTCACAGGAATCACTCTCGATTATATAGTGTAGGATCCTTTCACTCTCCATTTCTCTGCTGACTCAAGAGCAAACCACAGGAGCTCCTACTTTCCAGCTAGCTTCACCTGTCAAAGGGTTGTTCATTACTGCCAGAGGCAAGGCTGAGGCTCAGCACTCAAGATCAGAGCAGAAAGCTTCCACTGCAAAAAGACATAACTGGGAAGTATGCAGAAATTAAGCAGATCTTGTGAGGAACAGGCAAGGGGAAAAGGGGTCGTGATGCTTCCACCCAGAAACCCCTGTTTCGCTGCTACACTCACTGAAAAACTCAACATTTCAAGAGGGTTTGCACAAAACAAACAAAAAATCTTTTAAATGGAGACACAGTTTATGCTGAATGAGAGACAGTGATCACAAAGACTCATTAGGCCTTAAATACCTTTAGGAATGAACGTTTCTAATGCAAGCATTTTAAAGGGAGTAAAAAAAAATCCCAACCAGTCCACCCTTTAGCTTTATCTTATTCTAATTTCCAAACTATACTGGAACCAGAATCAACCCAGGAGATATGACGTGAAAGCTGGGAGATGAAGCACCATTGAAAGCGGCTAGTTTTTCAGACATGGTGAATATCATTAATTAACACTCTTTCCCTCTCTTGTTTACCTGTTTATAAGGTCAAAGAACCTAGAAAGCAATGTGTGAATATTGTGACATCCCAAGGCAAAGGCAAAATCAGCAACAGGCAACGTTCACTCTAGAGTAGTTGTAGGAATAAGGGATCCATCCAAGGCCTGTGGCTCAGCTAGGGCTCTCGTTCTCAGGTACAGCATTGAATTAATTCTTCAGTCCTTTGTCAGCCCAGGGATC
Organism: Dryoscopus gambensis; assembly: GCA_013389985.1. Taxonomy (NCBI): domain Eukaryota; kingdom Metazoa; phylum Chordata; class Aves; order Passeriformes; family Malaconotidae; genus Dryoscopus; species Dryoscopus gambensis. The sequence goes on along the minus strand of WEIT01003005.1, from coordinate 77,117 downwards.
TTCTCACCAGTGGGATTTATTTTGCTTGGAAGCCAGAATCCTGGCACTTGATAGCCCTGACTGCTTCCATCTGGAGCCAAAGCCAGACATCAGCCTAGTCAACAAGCCCTTCTAGAGAAAAAGCCAGCTCAGGCAGTGAGGTGGGGAAAGGCAGAGACAGGCGTCAGGGCAGAGCCCACTGTCACATCTGTGCACTTTCTGTTTCAGCTGCCATCCTTGCCACCCTGAGGGGAAACTGAGGCAGAAGGACATAATGCCCATGTCCATGAAATATGATCTCAGAAAATCTTTCTCTTCTCTTCCTGCCTGAAAGAGAGAAGGTTTGAGCAGGAGCTGGACAACAGAAATGCTTTCCGGACCTTCCACCTAGCCAAGGCTCAGAGTGCCAAGCACAACTAGTTCACTTGTGGTGGGGGGGCAATTTTCCCACACTGTTTCTCCTACTACCACACATCTCAGCCCTCCTGAGTGTCTGGTTATGTCCATCCCGGTGCTTTCAGGCAGTCTGGTGACCATTTCCCTTTAAAGACTACATTGTGAACTATGGTAATTAGGCACTGCCCAGTAAATAGTTTAGCTATCCAAGAGGCAGGATAAGGAAGAGAGCAGGGAGACTCCCTCCAGGCCCAAGCCCCACCAGTCCCAGCCAGACCTGCCTCTCAGAAGGACTTAACTTGCTGACTTTCTCCTACAGACAGAGATATTGTTCTGTTATCACTGCAACACCAAGGATGTTGCTTTTTAGTCTGTATTAAACTTGTCAGCAGAGCTTAGTCAAAAGGCAAGAATTTGCTGTTCTAAGCCATTTTCCTCTTTGTTTCAAAAAGCAGTCACTAACATTTCTAACTGGGAGTGCGCAATAGCAACTCCCACAGGAGACTTCACAAAAAAAACCCACTGTGTTTTTGTTATTATCTGCTACAGGCCTAAAGAGCCAGTAGTTTGCACACTGGAGGGAGGGACTTTGCTGTACAGTAGAAACACCAGCTCTCACTGACCCCCTTTTTGCATGAAGGTTGTAAAATTATCAGGCATGAAGAGACAGCAACACAGTTGCTGGTAAAAGGAGACTTTTTTTAGGCTAAACATTCTGAAGCTTCTCAATAAATCCAGTGTCATCAGCTGTCCCGGTTTTATCAAGAGGTTAATGAGATTTAGGGCTATCATTAACACCTTCAGTCTTGAAATCACATAAATGCAGAAACTGAGGACTTGTTTTGCCTACCTGCTAATGTTTGTGAAGGCAAGCTGGAAAACCTATGGGTTCAGAATACTGCTAATGTTCTTTACTGAGGGTTTTTTTTTTTGGTTAGTTTCCAACCAAAACTAAAATTAAAATAAAGAAAAGAGCAAAGAAAAAAACATCAAATACTTAACACAAATAGAAACAAAAAATTAGGGTAGGCAATAGCATTACTTAGCTGAGGAATAAAAGGGACTGTTTTGAAAATATCTTTGGTCACCAAAAATATTAATGCCATGTATTAGAAGATTAACACCCCTACACCACTGTGGATGGAAAGATTACAGAGTCCCTTGCACATGCTTCAGGGCAAAGTCACCCAGTACACTGAAATTACGGAGTTACTCTTGGTAGCCTGTCTGTCCAAGATCCACGGGCTATGGATGAGGGGGCAGTTGCAGGTACTGCTGCTCTGGGCAGTCTGTGCATGCTGCTATTATACCAGTCACCACAGCCAAGTCTGAGAAGAAAAAAAAGAGCTGATTGATTTATATATTTATTTGTGACTTGAGAGACTTCCCATACCTGTTTTCTAGTCCTCCAGAAATACCACCAGTCAAACAGACCAGTCAAGAACCACAACTGTGCAGGTCCTTCCCAGCTGGGCCAGCAGAGGCACAGGAAAAGCCCCCGGCAGCCTGCCATGTGCCCCTTCTCCCTTCAATCAAAAATGAATACGTATTTCCTCCCTCTGTTCTGCATCTTCAGCAGGGCTGCTAAGAGCTGTTCTTTCCCCAGGCTTTACTGATGTGGTAATGGAGTCTTTTCCCTGATCCACAGTCATAAAGTGACCACGAAAAACCCAGGGGCTTCATAAGGTGTGAGTGAGTCAGTGTTTCTAAACTGCAATTCATCCACGAACAAGGAATGTGAAGACATAGGAGCATTTGAATGAGAACAGATGAGCTCACCAGGAACTTGTGAGCAGGTAACTGGTGCTCTCCCAGTCTGGGTAAGGATTTATTATCCCTTGCTCATTTTCTCCTCACTGACTGATTTCTGACAACACCCTCTTATCCCTTAAGGTGTTCCAATGGAAACACTGATGGAGATTTCATCAGGAAATCCCACTTCTATGCAAGTAGGATTGAAATTTTTATTCCCTGCAGTTCCTCTGAGCTGCTCATTTCCCTCAAGATGCTATAACCTAAGCTCTGCCAGATGACACCACCATGACCTCAGCCTAGAACTGTTCTAATATGTCACACAGGGTGCAAATTGCCTGATCTCGTCTCCTGTGCAGATCAAAATTGTATCTAAAAATGGCTCTTTTAAACCACAACAGCCAGAACAGTGCCCATTTGGGAAGCTTGGGCTTTACCACAGGAGAATGTTTCAACCTAACTCAGCAGCCACAGAAATTGCAATGTTATTTTTTCCTGACTTTACTCAATGACATGAATCCAAAAGCCAATTTTTCAGCATTTCCTTTTTTTTATTTTTTTGAAACAGCAACAATAAAAATTGACCGCTTCTCTTAGAGCAAAATGAACACCGTAACTGGAGGAACTGTAAATGAAGCAGTAATTGGAGGAACTGTACTACATCACCCTCTGTCTTGGAGTTATTTCACAGCTTTCTTCACCCACATTTCATTTCAGGGGGAGAAAACAATAGTCCAGTATTAACACACCTGACTAGAAATCAATCAGGCAGGCACAGATTCATTCACTTCCATGTGCCCACTGTGGCTTAGGAGTGTCAAGGACACACTCAGCAGAGAGGACTAGAGTGAACGTTGCCTAGAGATTACTCGCATGGTACAATCTAGAGCCCAAAATAGCGCATGCAGGGTTAGAGCCAGGTAGATCAGCAGTCACCTGATTTCGGAGCAGATTAGTTTGTGCAACGAGGTGAGCTTGTAGCTTCCCTTGACACCACTGAGGCGCAGCTTTCTCAAGCAGCGAAACAGGCTGGGGGAGGGAGCATGTTTGAGTGGAAAAAAAAAAAGAAAAAAATAAACAGAGAACAAGAGAGACACAAACATACATCTTTTAGGATAAAAAAATTAAAATCACAACAGAGAGTGTATTTAGAGGCTGGGCCAAACCAGTATCACCAAGGCGAGAGAAAAAACAAACATCCTGGGACTGATCAGTTATGAATCCTTTGAAGCATGCCAAGTTTAGCAGTAATTAATGCTCCCGTGTGGGCTGGATACTGCAGACCAGCCAGGCAGCTGTAAGAGCAACAGATACAGTTGTTAGTGACCTAGCACACAGACAACCCTACTCCAAGGCATGGCTGTGAAGTTGGAGCTCCTTAAAGAGAGGTCAGGATTATTTAACCATCATAATTATTTGCATGCAACAGCTGAAAGTCCACAGTGATTTATTTTAATAGCATGATGTAAGTGTAGCAATAAGTGGCAGGGGTCCTGGGTGGGAAAAGAACATCCATATGTTAGAGAAGGAAAAAAAGAGACCACGTTGTGCCAAAAAGTATTCACACTGCTGTTGCTGTTACTATACCACGAAACCTTAATCAAGTCAGTTCCCACTTGTATCCTGTGTCAGAAACAAGATTTCTCTTTCCTAGGGGTCTGTCATCACATTCCAAAGAACCTTACACTGGAACAACCCTATTTCAAAGGTCACAGGAGCAAAACTCCAGGCACAGGAACACAGAAGTGAACTACCTACAGCAGCTGAGCGCACGCCGAGCCCTGGCCGCTGCCCACAGCCCTGCAGAGCTGCCTGACTGCAAATGCCAGATCACAGGCTGGGCAGTGAAAACTGCCCACTTGGGAAGACCATACCTACATAACTCCCTGGAACTTGCTGCTCCCATCTTTGCAGGATCAGGACAGTGCAACATGTCACAGATTATCCCGTGCATGAGCGTATGGCCTAAACTACTGAAGGTGGAAAGATCTCATCCAGTGCATGTTTTTGCTAATGAGAAAAGTCTGATCAAGTACTGAGAGACCCTTGCACAGACTAAATCAGGAATAGAGCACCAACTCCTAACTCTCAATAATTCATTCTTCGAACTGCACTTTTTTGCACAGCTGTTGTACTCTCTTAGCTGAGCACTTGGGGCAACAGTGAGTGCAGCAGTGATAAAGGTAGCCAACCTCTGCTGCAGAGCACCAGGCACCAACCTGAGTGGCTCAATTCCTATGAAAACCATTTCCACTGCAGCAAAGATCCCACTGGCATGCATCAATAAAAATAATATGCCCCAGGGAAATTCTGCTCTTACCCCAAACACAATGAATTACTGCTTTGGACTGAACGCACAACCAGCTGGGCCTCATGCCTTGCATACAGAATCAAGACTTGCTCTGCCACACAAATGATGCAATGACACTTGGGCCATCAATCTCTCTCCCCTTTTGTCTGTCAAGGTTGATCACAGTGCATGCAGTGCAGTACAGATGACTGATGACTTGCAGCTTAACAATAGAAGTGCTGCGGCCACTAAACGCATATCTTTCACTCGGGGTAGAGATGCATCTTAATTTCTTCCACACAGGAAAAACACCAACATCTCGCACATGGCTTATATTCCCCCCTACCAGAAATAACCCTAAGCAAAGGATGACAACTCCTGCTTAAAAGATATAAATCCAGGGTCTTTCTTTCCTGTACTGCTTCTATCCTGAAGAGTCACAATTTGCCATGGCCCACATTGAAGAGAATTAAAGATGTCTCCCCAGCCCTGGACTATTCTGTTGTGTCAAGAAGTGTCCTGTGAAAGGAAGCACATGGGTTCAAATACACTTAGGGTACAAGAAGAATCCATAGTTCATTTTAGGGGCAGTATTCAATCCATGCACCTACTCTAGTACTATTATCTTTCTTCAGCTACATTTAAAAAATGTAAACTTTATTTTTAATTGAAATAAATCTCATTAAAAATAAAACCCTTCACTTGAGTGTTGGGCAAGCCCTGGATGAAGCTATTCACAAGCAGGAAAGAAACCTGACAAGAGGAAAACTCTTATTTTTCCACTTTCAGCCACATTTATTATCCAGTAATTGTGGCTAACAGACAACAGAACACATTCATCAAGTGTGCATAGAGCGCATTTCCATCAATGTACTTGTCACTCACACTCCTATGGGTCTCTCTCCTAGAATACCAGAGGGCTTCACAAACACAACCAACCTCAAGTAACACTCAAACATTCTTACCACTGCTCTAGGATGGGGAGACAGAGTCCCAAGACGCAGACAAACGGGAACATTTTTCTGGAGCATTGCAAGATTGTGCTTCCCCAAGGGGCACACAGGCTTATCTGCCAGAGGTTACTGGTCCTGTGCATGTGACTAAACCCAGGCCTAAGCATTTGGCCACCAAGACATCCAGACTGATGATGGTGGGTCTGAACCAACCCAACAGAGGCCATCCTGCCTTCCAGGAAAGCTAAACAAAAGAGAAGGAAATATCTAGCAAAACCTCACCAGTTCACAACACCTCAATGATCTTAAAGGTCCTTTCCAGTATGAATGAATTCTATGAAAACACAATGAAGAGGTACTGGTGAACTTAAAAGCTGCTCAGCAGGCAAATGCAGACCTCCCAAAAACAAAGTAAGGCTGCATATCCTCCTGTTTGCTTTACCTTTGCAATTTTGGTTTCATCCTTCTTCTTTGCAGTTTGCAGGGCTTCGAAGTGGTGTCTGGCACTGTCGTAATCCACAAGCTTCCTTCCTCGCTTCGCAATACGAGACTAAGAAAGACAGAGAAAAGAGTCACGCCAATCTTCCCCAGCAGGCAAAACTGCAAAACCTCCCGGGAAAAAAACCCTCATCCTCACCCAGCTTTCAAAGCACCCCACACTCTGCCCACACAAGGACTCCCCCTGGATCCTCCACACAGGCTGCCCAGAGAGGTGGCCCTGGGAGCCACCTGTGACAAGCAGCATTCTAGAAGGAGCTCCTCAGGAGGAGAGAAGACCCATCAAAGGAAGGCAAAGGGATCTAGCCAACAGGCCCCACCTCTGGGTGACATGCGTGCCTTCACAACTGTAGCTCCACTGCTTCCTAAGCCCCAGAATGTGTCTGCATCCTACAGGCACTGCTTCATCATTTTCAGGGCTTCCTGAGGGCTGCAACCAGTCTCTAACTAACCAGCTCACTAGTTTGTGTGGAAGCCTGAGAGATTAAGTTCAAGAAAAGAAAGCATTCCTGTTGCTAGCACAGCAAAAGCACTCATCCACATGCTCAGGATATGCCTAGGACAGCATTTTGACCCTATGACAGGAGCTGCAGACAGCAGTGACTGCAGCCACAGGCAGGGGTCTGCTGTCACCACCATTCCAGCAAGGGAAGTGCAAGGGAAAACCTGCAGCACTGGGTCCCCAACAGGCAACACTGAAGCCATAGCAAATATAAGGAGGGAGCTGACTGTGTATCAGGCTCAGATTCAGGAATGGAGTCCTGACAAATCCATGGCTGAGAATCCAGGACAGACAGTCAGGCCTGTGGCCTGATCCTCTGTTACCCTTCTTGAGCTGAGGAGCCTCAGGCTCTCTCTCCCAGCAGAGTTGCACTTTATTGAGGCTGTGGCCCAATGGGCTGCCCAGTTTTAAGAACTATCCATCCCCTCCGTCCCCCCTCAGCCCGCCTCCCACACTGCAAACACCCCAGCCAATCTGGGTTGGAGCACAGGTCTTCCCAGCCTGATCATAACACTCCCCCCCAGCTCAGACAGCCTGGAGCAGCGTCAGTAATCAACAGTCCAGAGACAGGCTGGATAAGAGAGTGAAAAGGCATGGCAAGGAGCCAGGAGGATTTTTAATTAACCACAAAACCCAGGGACACAGAAAGTGCAGAATGAGGAATCAGCACTGGGATTTACTTGCAAAAGCAGAACCCCCTCCTCTCCTGCGCTTGGCAGGGAGCTGTGGTTTCCTCTCCCCAGGCTCCTGCTGATAAGCTGCAAAACCACACTCAGGGCTGATCCCTCAGCCAGACCAGCTCACACGTCTCCCACACAGGCTCCTCTGCACTTCCAGCAAACGCTGGTGCAGCTCGGTGTGAGTCACGGCGGATCTGCAGGATCTCAGCCTCACGCACACCCAAACTTATTTCTAAATGCTCAGCTCACTCCAAGAGAGGAGTCACGAAGAAGCTCAGCAACCCCACAGTCGAGGTCACTAGAAGACAGCTCCCAAACATCACATTGCCAGCCAGGAGACAAGGTAGTGGAGTGGGCTTCCAGCAGCGCAACAACCTGAGATGCATCTTAATGCATCTTACAAACACTCCAGAGGAAACACACGGCCCCATCTGAGATTTAAGAGATAATATTTCCCCCCCAGGTCAGACTGGTAGAGACAGATGGAGTTTTCCCCATCACTGACCTGGCAAACAGCCACTTCCAGGTTTTTCCTGCTACTCCACCATGGAGTTTGATTCAACGTCACCCATCTTTCAAACAAAGTAACTCCTCCATGTTAATGCTGCTCCCAAATTTCTAATGCTCACCCCCACGTTTCTACAGGAGTACGTGGAAATGCTGTAAGGTACAGGCACACCGGGTGTGAGCCCTCCTGGAGCAACCACTGCTCACACCGTTGCCTGTGATGGCACTAATGGGATTTAGCCCAGTCCTGGAAGGCTGCAGGGGTCCCTTGCGTGACTCCAGGACAGCTGCAGGTACCCACCACCACCTGAATGTAACAGCTGAACTCCAACAGACTTCATTACTTTGCAACAAATCCATCTTAATTTGAACCTCCTTAAAAAAACAAACAAAGCCAAGCCATCACAAAAAACTTTTGGCCACCACACCCTCCTTTACTGATATTTGGTTTCACAGCTAGTAAAGCGCCAGTTTCAGTGCAAGACAGAAAATCCCCAATTCCACAGCTATTCAGAACTTGGGTTGTAGTTTATCTTCTCTGGGCTCACTGCAGAGATCAGTATTTTTATTGCATATTCTGCAAAACCAACCAAAAACTCACTCAGAAATATTAAAGATTATGCAAGAAGAGTCCTACTCCAAGAAGCACAGGCACTGACCTGCAAAGAAAGTTTAAAGTACTTTTTGTATTCCCATTTGTCAAGTTAGAGAAGATGGCGAGGCCTTGTTCAGGGGTGAACATCCAACACTGGATAAATTATTTTCTTTAACACACAAAAATTCCTTACTAAAGGCATGCTCTGTTTTCCCATTCCTGCTGTGGATCCCTTTCCAAGGGAATTTTTCCAGCCCCTCAAGTGAAGATGGATTCAGAACATGTTAAAATTTAACAAAAAAATCATGCATGCATGATCTAAGTCATCCCACATTTTAATGACTGGGCCATTAATAAAAAACAGGCCTTTACACAAGTAAATTAAAATCCTCTCCATAAATCAACTTTGTTTATCACAGTAATGCCAGAATTTCAGGAAAAGCAGAACATTTTATTTTGTGGAAAACAAAAACCAGAAAACTATTACCACAACAAAAAACAACTCAAATATTCTGTAAATGACATCAGACTGGTGCTTTTTTTGCCTGCCAATCTCAAGAACTCTAATTCCTTATGTGAGGCCAAACAATGCTTTTGTACAGGCGTAGCAATGTTCAACAACTGCATTTCTAGGAGTTTCTACAACTTGAGAAAAATATACTCAATTTGAGCACTTCTCACTGCTCTGGAGTAAAGAGAATATTGCATCCAGCTGAATTACCCATAAAAACATACTGAACTTTTTAAGTTCATATCACTGAAAATCCATTTCAAAGGAATAGTCAACTCTTGTGAAACACATCCATATCTTATTGTAAGAACCAACATAAAGCCATTCGTTTTAGGAAGGGAAGCAGAGGTGAGTAGTGCTCTCTAAAATATTACTTGAATTGCTCATGAAATTGCTTTTATGTAATAATATAAAATTCTCCTTTTCTAGGGCATCATCTGATGACTGAGAAGAAACATTAGTAATAAACTCCTTAGAGATCCATTCAGAAGTCAGCTGCCTCTAGCAATACTTTAATTTTTATTCATCTTTGCATACCTCTGTTCCCACACTTTTCAGACCTGTGGGTGAAATTCAGGCTGTTGAGGTCAACTGTGGTGATGTCAACAAAGTGAAACCATCAGTGTCACAAAATGGTGTAGCAAGAATCTTAGTTTGCAGACATAACTACAACTTCAGTACAAAGGTCATAACTTTTCCTTCTAATATAAACAAACATGATTTTTGAATTTGGAGAGAAAAGGCCAGGATTTTCAGGCATGTGTGATGGTTTTCACTGCATACCTTTTAATTTGTGCACAAAGGCTTTGTGATATTAATGCCGCCAACAGAAGCCCATTACTCTTTCTCAGCATGATAAATCTTACTGCATTTGAAGGTGCTCAGTACCTAAAACCTTGAGTTTAGGCAGAATTTGGGTGCTCCCACTCTTGCGCTTCTTTTAAAATCCCACCGTAAAACCTCAGCAGGATTCCAGCAGAATTTTAAAAGCCTGAAGATACTCAACATGGAAAAAACTGCCACTCTGAGGTGACCGAGTGCAGAGCCAAAGAGGATGGTGAAGTGTGATTTGGACCACGGCAGTGCCAAAGTCTGGGTCTAGAGCAAGCCCAAAGTAAGCCCTCCTGCCCAGGAGGAAGTGCAGAGGCTGCACTGCTGACTGAGGCACGTGGTGTCACACCCCAGAGAGATCAGCCCTACAGCCTTCAGCGGCTGGAAAGCCACAGCCCTTCTCCACTTCAGACTTCCAGGGGCAGAAGAGGCTGGAAAATGAAGCAAAAACAGGGAGTCCCAGGAGACAAGGACATTGCTGTTCAGCGCTCATTTTACAAGCCTGTGACCTGCCCCCATTTGATACAGCACAATCCTCCTGAAGCAATAAATATTGACAAACGTTTTAAGAGACATGTGGTGGGGAAAGGGTTGTTTTCACTGGGAAGTGGCCAAGCTGATACTTCCCATATGGTGATATCATTACTAGTGCTTCCATATGGTGAAGACATTTCCTGCATAACCTCGAAATGAATGGAGAGGAGATAACTGTGGGGGAAGGGAAGGTCACAGGACACCATTCAAACCCAGGTCCTTGGATACGATCTCTCCCAAAGAGACACCTATCCAGCATTCCCCCTTCCCTGAAGAAAGCTGATTACACACAGCAGGACTTCAAAGACTTGCAGAAATCTGCCTTCCACACCAGCCTCTACTTGTGAAGTACATTTGCCACTAACTGCTTCCTCAATGTTTTCTGCTTACAAGGAAGTTAAAAGACAAAAGGGCCAAAAAGAGAGACTGAGACCTTCTGAGCTATTGCTGACACTGCCCCTCTGCATTCTGATGCAATAGGGAATTTCATGGATCCTCCTGTTTCATACTTCTCTTCATCATCTTTCCCCTGGATTCTTTACTCTTGTTTGAAGCCCAAAAACAGAACAAAACATTTTCAATTAACCCAGAGCTGCAGAGATCTTGGCTGCTCTCAAAGAAGACCTTGGAGCAGCACAGCACACACATTCTCCTAAAGAAGATGGGGATGCAAGAAATTGATCTTCAGAGCTTTTATCTGCTGTGACTCTCTAGATCAAAAGGTTTAAAGAGAATCTTACTTTAATATCTGGAAATTGGCCAAGGTATGTATCCATGGTCAGAAGTGCTTGATCCACCAGCTTCTGATGGAAATCCGTCCATAGGAGATCATTGTTCTGAAAGACAAAAGTAATCAGTTAGCTATTAAGAACACAGGGCTCCACATTTCCGTTTTTCTCTGTGAGTGCTACAGTCAACAATCTCGGGCCCTCAGAGCTCTTAAGAAACAGTAATTTCTTTGGAAAACTAATGATCAGAGAAGTCAGTTGAAAACAGAGATCTTGGCAGAAATGAGAAAGCCTGATGCTGCTAATTCAGGTGACCTCTCCAAGGACAAAATGTCTTTGAAGGCCTATCCTTCCCCTGCAATGCTAAACTCAAGTCTGTACAATGGAAGATGAATGTCAGACTGGTTTTACCTCCTTCTCCCAGCAGCAACAAAAAAGGGACACCTGACACTGCAAAGCACCATTTTCTGCTTTTTCATTACAAAACAGCTTTCTGGAGGACCATGAACAGCAACAGAAAGCTACTCTAGCAGTCTTCAGCCCTCACACCACCTGCCTCCACAGCCCAGTGGAGGACACAGCCAAGGCTTGCACCATGAGCTGTGCCCACTTTATCCTTGACCTTAGCTCAGGCAGAGTAATTTCCTATCAGCACCTTGGATTAGGTGAAAATTACTCCTCTCTCCTGTTTTTCCACTTGAACAAAGGGTTTGGGCTAAAACATGCAGGAAAAATTCCCACTTTATGCTTTTTATTTGGCAGGAATAACTCTTCTCTCTCACCTGTCATTTCACAAGCAAAATATAAACATTAAGGCATTAAAGGGGGAGGTGGAGAGCTGGAAATATACTTGCAGACCCAAAAGGTAGCTACAGTTAGTTCTCAGGATTCATGTTCCCTTTGACTCAAATTTTCTGAAGGGTCAGTCTCTCAGAAAGCACCACAGTGGCTCAGGAAGAAACAAGGCCAACAGAGACTGCGAAGCCAAACCAGCTGAAATACAACTCCATTATTTACTGCAACAGCACTTCCTAATGCAAAGTTTCCATGTTAATGAAAAAACTGACCTAGAAACATTGAGGGTTTGTTTGAATTATCTGCTTTGAAGTCATTATTTCCTGGGCAAGATACAGATGTTATTTCAGGTGAGATTTTCCGCAGGGGAAGGAAGGGGAAGGAAAGAAACCTCCTCCTGCTCTCCTGTGTACTCCTTCACCACTTCTCCAATGCCACAGACAGCTGCAGATAAGCCCAGTCCTGCAACCTCATGGCAAATGAACCCAGAGAGCTGAACTGCCACAACTGCTGCTCAGCAGAACAGCTGAGAAAGAGAGCAGAGGGTGCTGCCTCCAGCTGGACCCACCACAGGCACATGCCAAGGGGGATCCATGCTGCCAAATGACAGGCTGTGCCCTAAGCTCCACAGAAAACACCGGGGCAAGCTGGACGGGCATCACCTCACCAAGGGATGAGAACAGCAGTTTTGGGAGACACATGGCTCAGACAAACAAGGGAGCAACTGAAACAAAGCAGCTGGTGGTACTGCTGAGGGGTTGTTGCAGCTACACAATTGGCTGCTCTGACTGCTTTAGCCATAGTTTTATCTGCCCCTTTCTCTTACACAGAACATAAGCAGTACACCCAGTTGATCCTACTGAGTTTCTTTTGGCATGCTCTGTCCCCATTTAACCACTTTGAGGGGAACAAATAGCTTCTGGGCATAAGTGTTTGGTTCTGTGTAACATACAAGCATCTGGCAACAATGTCCTACAAAAATACAGGCCACATCCTTTCAGCCTTCCTTTCTTCACAGTGCTGAGTTTGTCTCCAGCTCTTCTGCAAAGTCATATGCCTGAAGAAATGTGGTGCACAGACATAGCTTCCAAAGCTCATCTCTGCTGACAGAGCAAGTCTGGGCATCCCCACATCCTGGGCAAGGTCTTACCTCTGCTATTTTATTTGTGTCATCTCTCCCAGGCCAGTCTGGCTCATAAACTTCCTGCAAACACTCTGTCAGCTTCTTGGAGGCCTCGTGCATAGCTAGGAAAGAAGAGGGAACTGCTCAGGAAAAGAAGAAAATAATGTGTTCCTCACAGTTTAACCCTTATCCTGAGGAATGGAGGCACAGGAGCGTTACAACAGATGCTGAGCTCTTCCTTACCAAATGTCTGACCCTTGATGGCACAAACATGGAAGATAATTAGAGGAAGAAAGGAACCAAGGATGCAGTTGCATCAAACCCTTTGTGTCTGTCCTCCCCAGCAGAATGCATGAAGGTCCATCTGCTAAGTCAGCACCACATGTCTGCCATCAAAGCACAACCCCATTCCATCCCAGCTGATCCCAAAGGATTCTGAAAGATTGCCCCCCAGACAAAGCTGACCTTTCCTGCAGCTCATGCCTGGGGAAACACCAGAAAGGGGAAGGCTGCAGAAACCTCACTGCGTAGGTAAACATTAGAGGGGAACAAACCTCTGCTCGTGCAGGCCTTACCTTTTACAGAAGCCAAGTAAGTTCGGAGGTCCTTCTGCAGCCTCGTGCCTTCAGACTGTGAACATAAGGAGATCATCAGTCACTCTCTCAGCTAAAGAGACTGTAAGAAGCACTCGAGCATTTCTAATTAAAGAAAACTGGTCTTGCAGATGGGCTACACACCAGTCCTATGATCACATGAAACTTCAAGCTATCACATTTCTTGCATTATTTTGCTCTGCGTTCTATGAACTTCTAGGACTTTTGCAGCAAATGTAATCATAATTCCTCTCCTCTTGTACTCTCTTTGGGTGAGTTCCCATTGCTTCCCCAGGCTAGGAGACTTTGTAAAACTGGCCAGCTCTTTCCAATCCCTTGTTTCCTTTGCTGATGGCAGTAGGAAAAGAACAAATGTGAACTCATCCAGAACTTTCGAGGCATGGAAAACAATTTGGGCCATGCTGTTGGAAGCAGATGGATTTCTCACAAAGCTATGCTATCACTGCCACTTCAACAGCTGGGCAGATTTAGCCTCTGCTTAGAGAGCACAGCTGCACTGGGAGCACAAAGGATCTCAGCATGAGCTCAGTTGAGACAAGAGGTGCCTGAGTGGTGGGAAGGGCTGATGGGAAACATCTGCTTTTGAAGTCAGTAGCTCTCAGGCAGCTGTTGGAGATGTCCTGTGAGCTCCCTGTCTCTGGAGCTGGCTTCAGCTGTCAAAATTCATTATTGCTGGGGTGTTCCCTGAGTGGGGCACAAACTGGGAAGGAGGAGGAATGACAGCAGGCTGTGAGGTGCAGTGGTTGCTTTTCTGCATTCCTATTTTTCAAAAGACATGCAAAGTCTCACCAATGGATACATTTTCATCCTGCAGCTGTATCATTTTTAAGAATGACTAAATTTGAACTCATAACTTTGAGGTTATAAAAAACTATCAGCAGGGAAGGTCCTCTGCAGAGCTTGCCCACTTGGGCACTACAATGTCTGGAGCAGTAACATTCAAAATTGTAGCCTCTGAAATCAGAAGCCATCTCTAAAACTGTGTCCATGCTTGCCCAAATCCTGCCACAGCAGCAAATGACACAAGCCAAACTCAGAAGTCTTCAAGTCTCAATACCCAGTTCCAAAGCCATGGGGACAAAAGTATCCTCTGAGCAGAAAACCTGCACCACGACAAATATCTGATCAATATCCCACAAGTCAGGGCCTGAAAACTGGAGCATGCAATTGCAGCAATGCAGAACCAGCCTTCTGCGTTCTCCAGGCATCCTCACCAGCATGTGGTGCTACATCCTGCAATCGGAGTGGTCTCAGCCACCTCTTGCTGATGTTTAAACTCAGAGTTACAGCTGATCTCCGTCATTATGGGGTTATTTAAGTCTCTTAGAAGTACTGAGCCTGCCAGAGAAACTGACCAGACTTTATAGCCTGTAAGATCTGCAAGCAGAAAGATTTTCAAGGAGAGACCCATGTTCAGAGTTTTGCCCTGAATCCTGTTTTCCCAGCTCCCCTGGGCACGTGTGGTTCCTATTCAGTTCCCTCTCCAGCACTTCTGTTGATTTTTTCTTGTCCACCAGTAAAGCAGCTCCCTCGCTACAAAGGCTTTTTAAAAATGATTTTAAGCATTAATGCTTTCCCATGTAACTTTGGGGTAACTGTAAGACCATTGCACTCTCTCTGTGCATGCAGCACCTGCTTTCTTCAAGCAGCCCATAGTGATCTGTCAAGTACTGCCACAATTCTGCATAAATCATCGAATCATTAAGGCTGGAAAAGGCCTCCAAGACCACCAAGTCCAAACTTTGACAGAATACCACCATGCCTGCTAAACCAGTGCCAAGTCTATGTGTTTTCTGAGCACTTCCAGGGATGGCTTCTCTGGGAGCCTGTTCCAATGCTCTCTCCAAAATACCTCTCACAATGCAGTTAGACATTGTCAAACACCATACAAAACTCTTGACAAAATGTCAACTCTCTTGAGTGCACATTTAAAAGATGCTTCTTAAACTGAATGGTAAAAAAAAGTAGGGAAAAGAGTCAAACTGGACTCAGAAAAACAAATCCACTTCCCAGTTATCAAAGAGTTTAAGGGTGTGCAGAGGGAAGTTACAGAGGTACAGCTCAATATGAAGGTGTTTAAACGCACAAGTGTCATCTTGCCTGAGCAGATATTGCCATATTTGCCATCACAGTGTAATTCAAGCCCATGAGCCTATAACACAACCAGGTATAACATGAAGGACAGTGTACAGATGGATATTTAAAAATAAAAGTGCTATGCTTGGAAGGCTGGAAGACCTTTCTCTCCCCAAAGACCTAGTGAACCGCCTATAACTTATAGCTCTGTGAAAGAAAAACACAAAAGTGGTTTGATATCTTTTTGTGCTTTCTTATCTTGAAACCAAGCCCTAGCTAAGTATGTGATTTTCTGTAGAGCTGCTTCTTGGCAGTAGACAGGTTTCCTAACACCCTTCTTCCCCAATCTTAAAAAGAAATTATTTCATCCTAATATTAGACTGAAACCTCTTTACATAACCTCTCTGGTTTTGCAGATCTAGTAGGAAGGATTTTATTATCAGCAGGGGATGTTCAGCATCTGAGAGGGGCAGGAGGTAATGTCCTGTTCCAGATTAGATTAATGCAGGGCTGGAAGAGCAGACTGTGTAATTACAGAGAGGGGAAACACTGAAACAACAGCTCCAGGTAAGCCCCCACTCAGCAAAATTTTAGAACTGTTAAGACAGAGCATGAACAACTGGTGAGAAGCTCCACCCTGGGATACCAGGGAGGCTGTTAAGCTCGTTTTGCCACACTGGGCTGAAATGGAAACTGCTGGGCATGAAGGCTATTTTTCTGGGAAAAAAACCTCTCTCTGAGGGGTTACTGACTGTAATGGGAACCTACTCTGCAAGAGGGAAGATGCAATCCCCACTGCCTGCCCTGCAACTAGGGCTGTGCCGAACACAGTGGGGTGCAGGCAGAGGTGGCAGCAGCCTTGTGGATGGCAGCAGGCAGAGGTGGATACAGGCCGTGCCAGCAGCAGCTTCCCTCTCATGTGCTTGGTGTGAAAGGCTGCAAACCAGCCCAGAATTTCCACAAAAGTGGCAGCACTTGAAGGGTATGGGAACCCAGCTGCTCTGCCAGGCAGAAACACGTGGTGCCAGATGTAAGGGCTGCCACCAGCCTCTCACTGTCCCTCCAGTGAGTACTTCAACGCAGGGCAAGAGAAGCCAAAGCCTGGCACACCTCGGGCAGGGGCTGAGTTGCACCTTTACAGCAGGACTCTTGCTCCCAGGTCAGCAAGGACAATATCTGGGCCAGATCCTTGTGCCAGTGACTGAACACGAGTGACACCGGGAAAGGGAAGGAGGAGGGAGCCTTCGACTGGACATTTGGGTAGGTTAGCTGCCAAAGATAATCTACCATGAGAGAACGATGTGGGGCAGGTCTGCTGCTTGACAAGCATTCAAGAAACACAGTCAAGCCCTGAAGCTGCATGGTTGTGTCCAGCTCTTTTGTCACAAAGCAAATCTATCTGAGCTAAAAAATTCCCACCATTCAGGGACCTAAGAGTGGTGCTCTTATACGAACCTGATGGACAGAAATCTGGGAAGTGCAATGCCTTCCCTTATGTCCACTCAACCACTATTTGAGAGAACCACAAATACCTTGGTTGAAAATTATTAAGTGATTTTTAGACCTGCATTCCATTTGATGACAGCCCACACACAGAAACGTGTGTCAAAGCGGTCCAACACAGTAATTAGAGTCAGAGGAGCCTCTAATCAGCCAGTGAACAAGGCCACTGCCTGCTTACACCCCAGCCAGTTCCACAAGAGAGCAGAGCTGTTCTGTCACCAGCCTGCAGCAAAAGATCAGCTTTCCTCCAGACTTCCATTTCCCACTGGAGCAGACTTGATAATGAAAGATCACGGAAATCTCAAAGATAGCTACTACACACACCTCATACATATAAAAATAAAACCAAGTGTGTATGTATGCATATATAGCTGCTTTTTTATTCCCCTAGTCTACCTGGCATGATAACTCCTCAGCTCTGGATATCCTAGGAACCCAGCTAACTCCCACTCAGTTTTCCCTGTAAAACAGGCACTGTCTGCATTTATTTTAGTGATAGGGAAATGGAGGGCCTAAGCAAAACCAGCAGACTCCAAGCAGCAAATGCAGAGCAGCCTCCAGCTTCTTTGATTAATTATTTGGGGATTTTAGTTCATGGTCTGCTCCACAAGACAAGAAAAGAAACTCAGATGTAAGGGATACAAGAGGCAGCGCTTCTTTAACAGGCTTCTCACTGCACCACTGAAACTCATGGCTCTGGAAGTGGAAAAAGGCATCCCACACAGTCACATCTAGAAATGTGGATTGAAGTTTTTTGGTATTTCTCCTTTAAAAAGGTTATTTCTTAACTGCTTAAAAATTACGCCAAGAAAGTCACATCTAGTAATGTCATGTTGTCAGAAAGCAGCTAAAATGTATCTGCTGTGTACAACACAGTATCATTGCTGGACATGCTACACACATGCTGCATGAACTCCTGGAGCAACAGCTACTATTGCTGCCAAGAGAATGAGCATTAGTGTCCAGGAATCTGCAATCAGGTCTGGTTAGACATAAGTAAAAGCCAGGCTGAAGGATTTTCATTACATTCAGCTGTGGCAAACCCCTACTCAGATGGTTTTGCGACACATAACCACATCTGCTGAGTCTCAACAGACACGATGCAGCTGCCACTAACAGCTCTAGAAAAAGGTCCTAAATATGTCAGGCCACAAAAGGGGTAACAGATTTCTTCAGCACCACCTGAGCTATGCTGTGGCACACATTTCCTGCCACGAAACAGAAGCAATGCTTCCCCTAACAAGCACCAGCATACAAAACCCACAAGGTAACTGGCGTTTTCCCTTCTGGGAGGCTGAAGGCTCTAGATAACAAATAAAAAATAAAAAATAAAAAATAAAAAATAAAAAATAAAAAATAAAAAATAAAAAATAAAACAAAACACACCCAGTTGAAGATAGAAACCTGCTGCTGTTGAAGTAGGAGGGTGGGGAAAAATTGCTACACTGTTAAAATATTTCTGTGCACTAAAATATTGGGGATGAGGCAGAGACGCAGAAGAATAATGACTCAGGCCTGACACAGTGATTGTGCAAGTATGGGGAGGAAGTCAGATTTAGGTCTTAGCCATGGAAGGATGTTCCCTTTTCACCATTTGCTTTCTTTTGCCCTTCACTGTGCTTAGGAAATCGAAACTGCCTTGTTCCATTTTATTTTTTTACTTCTAATCTGTTTCCCACCCTATCCGTCCTTCGGGGACACAATGTTGCTCTTGTACCTCCGCTTCCAGCAGAGCAGCAAAAGTTACATACAAAGCAACTGCTAACTGAAGAAAGTGCTCTGCTTGAGCTGTTTCTTTTTCTAAAATTGGGTCTAGAACAACTATTATTTTTACCAATCTCTTAACTCTCGTGACCAGTGACAGGACTGAGGAAATAGGATGAAGCTGAGGCAGGGGAGATTTAGGTTGGGTATCAAGATATGGTTTTTCACCCTGAGAATAGTTGGGCACTGAGACAGGTTCCAGGGAAGTCGTCACAGCATCAAGCCTGACAGAGTTCAGGAAGTGTTTGGACAATGTTGTCAGGCACATGGTGTGACTCTCGGGGTGTCCTGTACAGGGCTAGGACTTGGACTCAACGATCCTGACAGGCCCCTTCCAACTCAGCAAATTCTATGATTCCCTCACTGATTCCATGAAAGGCACCCTGGCAGTCACAGTGTCATTTCTTGTAAGTGAAAACTTATGAGTTACGGGTCACTTAACAGGCCTATGTCATTGTTTAATTTAATGGCCTTTAATTGCATATTGCAGCAGATGACTGGAAGCTAATACTGAAACCCAGGGTGCAATTACGTATCACCAATTATCTTACCAGCTGTTTGTTGAAGTTCTGCACACACTGTTCAAATTGCTCATCTTTTGTTTCATCTGCTTTACCAAGCTTCTGAAGGACCTGCAGAGAGAGAGAAGAAAGGAGACTTCAAACACAGATCCAGCAAAGCACAGACAAAGAAACGGTTGCATGTTTTTAGTCCTGAGGCTAAGAGAAGGAAAGTTTAAAAGTCACCCTTATTCTTGCACTCAGAATTTTCAGAATATTTTTCCACACAGTCATAGCTTGAAAAACAGACTTACAGATGAGTCAGGAAGAACTTAGATGTCTTACATTCTGCTGTCCTGAGGACCGTGACTGAGGCTTGTCTTTCACTGGTCTAACGCTTTTTGCAGACAAGGCAATAGCAATCCAGTTGTTTATCTCCTGAACCAGCAAGACACAAACCACATCCCTAATACGCCTTGTGTTGTGTAGTTACACTTATCCCAGTTTAACACTAGTCTCTAGTCCAGACAGGGTGGGGTTCTGCTCCCAGAACAGCTGGACAGTTCTCAAACACAGAAAGCTGTGCAGAGATCTCAGGGAGAGAGGGTGGCTGGAGCAGTGAAAGTCCCACCTTCTTTCCACCTTTTCTCACTATGCACACGCTTGGCAAGGGCTGGCTGCTGAGAGCAACTGGGCACCTTACACCATTAATCTGTGTGACACTCAGTCCAAGTGTCACTTCTGAGAGTGTCAGCAGCCACCTCTGTGCACAGCACAGCTCCCCACAGCCTATAAAAAAAATCCTTATCAGACTACTTCTCTTATCATCTCTCTCTCTTAGTTCCCTCTCCATGCAGCTAAGTGGATTGCTCCCAGGCTTAGAACAAAAAAGCATTTCACGTTCTGGGCTGGCAGGTACGTTCATCACAAGAAGCCTGAGCAAACCTGTGGAGGAGGGCAGCAGCTATTTGTCATGCCCCAAGCAACTCCAGCTGCAGGGGGACAGGGATATAATATACACTGTAACTGGTTAGGGTCGATTACATCAGCTCTCTTAATCAAAACTAAAACCTAACCATGAAAAAAAAAAAAAAAAAAAAAGCCTTGTCTCACAGGGACAGTAAAACCAGAGACAAGCCCACCCAATCCTCAGGCACGGGAGGTTTTGGTGAGTCAGAGGTGAGCTAGAAAGGGGGCTGAGGGAGCACCTCAACAAGTGAGGCACACCTGTCTGGAAAGGGCACAATTGCCCAAGAGGCAGAAAGCACTGCACAGCCGGAGTCTCCCTTGCTGTGCTGAGCACAGCAGAGCAGCCCTGTACTCACAGACCCCAGCTATCACGTTCAGCCCCTTTTGGGGAGAAGGGGATTAAGATGAAAAAAGCAGGTGCCTGTTACTGACATCAGGTCTTCGGGTAGACCCTTAATAAGTGTTCCCAGACTCTGAGGGATTACACCAGAGAGCCATGACACTCACCCAAACCAGTTTCCTCCAGCTGCCTTTGCTATGCATGGATCTTCTCAGAGAGCACATAGATTTCTGCCTCTGCAAGGCATGGATCAGTCTTTCATTAGTCCCCAAAACGGAATTGAAAAGGATCATGCAACGGGATGTAGAATAGAATATTTTCAATTTGAAGTGACCTACAACAATCATTTAGTCCAACTGGCTATGCACCTACTGGCCCACTCATTTTTTTTATACTGTTGAGGTGGAGGATACCTGTTATGCCTATTTGGCTAATCTCAGTTCCTCTCTCCCCCATACGTGAACGGATATTCCCATCTCACCCCTGACTACAGTAACTGACTGCAATGGTAGGCGTGATATATCAGTGCAGTCATTCAGCATCCAGCTCCTAAATCCCCTTATTTCACCTAGGATTAAATGTCTAAGAGGGAATCACTGTTTTTCATTCTCCTTCTGTTCAACAGCTTCTCTTCACCTCCAGAAATTGCTGAGGTATTCCAATGTCAGCAAAAGGAGGGAAAAGAACACACACAAAGAGCACTCTCTTTGTCACCAAGAGCTGAATCAAGAACCTCCAGAATTATAAGCACAACTTTCTATAGCTCAAGTGCCAGCAACAAACACTGCAGCTACAAATGGCTAATGTGCTTGGTAAATCTGTCTACACAGCAGGACATACACAGCATGAATATTCCCTTCTTCCTCACAAACCCTCGGCACATAAGAGCTTGCTGGAGAGAGAAGCAGCAATGTTGATTGTACTGGCAGAGTCCTGTAGACCAGACACTGGTGTCTCCCGTGCTCATCCACTCTAGCAAAGGGGAGCACATCCCATAGCAACACTGCTGCTGAGGCTACACATTCCTCTGCCATGCCAGCAGGAGAGAAGGATGCAGTACGGCCTCATCTTTCTCATCAGGTGCTATGGCGAACCTCCTCCAGATGCTGTTCAGCTGCACTCCCCTAGGCTGCCAGATCTATGGAGCAGGGATTTCCCACCTGCTGGGTGACTTTCTCAGTGTTCAAAGAGCAGGCACACCAACAGCACCCATCACTGATAACAATAAAGTATGCAAGCTGTAAATTCCAAAGCAGAATGATGTTCTCAATGTGCAGATCAATAGAATTACTGGGGATTTAAAGATTTTTACAGAGCAATGTATCTGTCTGGCTAGTCAGGAGATATGATGCTTTCATGCCTGGAGGGGAGGGAAGGAGAGCAATTAACTGGGAGGAATCTGGAGTATGTCACCAGGGTCAAAGGTTTAGAACCGCCTCAGTGCTTCCTGGTGTAAAACACTGAGCAGTGCTCACAGACTATTCATTATGGAGCCACATGCCTGCTTCCAACACACCCAAGGAGTTAATTTCCAGTTCCACGGCCCCTTGGGGAACATGAACACTTAGTCTGGGATCATCTGGCCAGCTGGGAAAATCTTGTTCCACTGTGCTGAGGTGCTCTGCACAATTCCTGCTAAACACTGGGCACTGGAAAGGGCTCTAACTCCCAGCCTACCTCTAAGGAAAAAGCTCCTGCTGTAACAGGGAAGCTCAGGTGAGGAGCAGCTCTGAATGAGGAGGGAGGAAGCAAGAAGACACCCTGTGTGATTCCACAGTGGTGACAAGGGGTGGGTGAAACAGGTGACTTGGGGATATCAGCAGAGGAGCAAAGCAAGGAAAACAAAACTAGTTACAAAAGAGAAGCTGTGAGAAGTGAATCCCTGGCTACACAAAAAACCCTGCTCTTTCTTCCTACACTATTCTCCATCTGGGAGAAGAAAGCTTGTGCCCCATGTCTGCTGGCCCTATAGGAAAGTCCAAGCCATACAATGATCCCTTTTTTACCTGCTGTGACATAGCAGAGAGACAACAGGCCTGGGCTGCAGCAGGACAGGGGTTATCTTCTCATAATGCTCTCCCTCATAACCAGATCTGCTCCACACGAACAGCCCAGAGGTCAAACCCCACATCATCTGAGCAGCATAGAAGGATGGCGCCACAATGCTGGCCCTCGAGCCTACTCCCAGCTCCCCCATCAAAGAGCTGTGCTGGCAATTTGTACCAACAAATCCCTCTGGACTCCCTGAACCAGGCAGGGATGGAGCAGATGGCCCTGGGTGTGCTGCTGACTGCAGACATGTCTGTGCTCACTGCTAATAACCCGTGAGCTCACGGGACAACTCCCCTCCCCAGGCTGGTACGTGCCGTCATAGGTCAGGCTATTCCGGGTGAGCCACGGCTGCTCCCTCCCTTCCCCTGCGACAATTTTTAATCCTCCAGCTCACTGCAAAGCCAGATAAAGTTCAGATGGAAACTTCAGGCTCTTTGATAGCTATTAATGGAGCAGATTTACCAGGGCAGGAGACAGGACTCCACCGCAGCTCCCAAATCTCGGGGCGGATCAGAGATGGTGTGATGCGTCAGCTGCTGTCTGGCGGCAAACCACACCAGAAGCAGGCATGGATCTGGCATTTAAAAGATTAAGCAGCAACCACGGCTAGGCTCCTTGGTCTGCCCTTGACCTCAAGAGTCCTGGCCCTGCATAAGGATAGGGCCCATTTCAAGATAATGCAAGCTAGGGTGAAGGAGGGAATCCTTCATATGAATCCCACAAAACACCTTGTGAAACGGATTTCAGAGGAGGCTCTAGTGTTGCTGTGGGTTTCAGTGTTGATTTACTACGGTTCACTATAACAGGATGGGGCTGTCATCCCAGCCAGTGTTTCTGGCCTCAGATACCAGACATCTTTTCCAGTGTTTCTCAGAAACCAGGTCTCTTCTAATACCTATAGCAAGACCTGCAAGTGCTCTGCATTTCTCACACACTAAGACCAACAGGCACAGACCAGCTACTGTAGCATCTCCAAAGAGAGCCACTTTCCACCCATGGAGCCTCAGTTTTTCCTACATTTGAATAAAAGCAACAAGCAAAACAAGGAGTTTGACTGAAGTTTTAAAAGCACTTTAAGAACCTAGAAGGCAAGATGCTATTAACAAACCAGTAAATAATCACATTCCTCTCATATCACTGATGTGTTTGTAATCTGCTGTTGTGGGCAGAACTATCTGCAGTAAAATTGGAATTGCTACACTTTGAGAAGTGAGGTAGCACAGAAGCAGCAGAAAGGAAATACAGAAATCCTCCTATCAGAGATGTGACATTTGCTAGCAATGGTCAGAGAAGTAAAGGCATGAAGTAGCCTTTAAAAACAGCAGTTGTTCCTAGCAAATTTGAAAATGTGCTTTGGGTTATCCAAGTTGCAGGCTCTCCTCAAAGACCATTAGCTTCACACGATGACTGAGCATTATCTAAATACCAGAGCTTTGTAGGACTCAAAAGGAAGCACCTCATCTGGCTGCAGTTTACCCTTTTTTTCCCAGGTTTACAGGTGGAAACATTCCTGAAGGGCAAGCCCCAACGCTGATTAGCATAGGGTCTCCAGCTCTGCTTCAAGCACTGGGCAGGCAGGGAATGGAGATCTGGACATGAGCCCTGTGACCACCAAACTCTCTGACATAGAACAGCAATCCCCATTAAGGACAAACACTTTCTGGCAGTGCAGCAGCTGTTAGCATCAAGAAGCAGTATCAGACCAACTAAAATGCAGTTCTGCTTTGCTCAAAAAAGCAACTGTAACAGAGTCACATTTATGCTTTCTAATAAAGAAATATATGCCAGCTGCTTAATGCAGCCACAGTTCTCAGTCAGCACCTTCCCTCACTCCCTTTTGAAGTATCAACACAACAACACAACAAAAGCCCTGAAACCTCAAATATTCTCAACAAACCCCATGTAGACTCATTATATGAGCCAATAACCTGGTAAAACTCTATTTTTCATGGCACGTGAGTCACCCAGGCCAGGCTAGTTTAGGGAATGCAACTGATGAGCAGGAAGGCAATAAAATAAAAGCCATTTATTTTGTGGATCCCAAACAAAGCTAAATCTGCCTCTGAAACATCTGAATTTAGAGTGGTCCAGCCCTGATGAAGGGGAAGTCATTAAGCCCAAGGCCAGGGAACTTCAGCCCTGCAAGTCCACATCTCACTCCCCACTGTATCAGAGAGGAGCTGCACTTACACCCTACTGACCTGGGCCCACTGCCCCTAAATCACTCCATCTCCTGACCTCTCCACCCCTCGCCAACAACACCTCTGACTTTCACTGTGTCTGCCAACTCCAGCGCATAATCTCCAAGTACCAACTGGGCACTGAGCCAGTAACTACTGTGGCTAATTTTGAATTGCAATAAATTGGCATGTGCCAATGGGTCAACTAGCAACAGAACAAATAAGTCTTTGATCTCAGGCTGCTGCCTGTTATTCCATGGAAGACATTCTACTCAGAAGAGGATGAGAAGAAAACAGTGTCCAAGTCAGACGGAAAGCACAAAGCCACGTAACTTAATAAGGTACAAACAAAGGAAGTTTCATAAGCTTTTTTAAGCCTCATTTCTTCAGTGCCCAGATGCAATGTGACTTGTTCAATGAAGTAGATTTGTGCTCATGGAATACTTAGGTTATTGCATTCAGATTTGGGGAGAAAAGCATGAGAGGCAGTGGGAATCTGCTCCCCCTCAGCCTTCCCCAGGAGCAGGGCACGTCCTCCTGCCCTCCATGCCTGACTCCAGGCTGCTTTCAGGGACAGCCTGGCTTTCTTCATGCAAGCCTGACACAATTAAGTCTTTCTTTCAAACAACTGGACAAAGGAAGATGGGGGTGGAGAGGAAGAAACTCCAAACATATTAATGCTTCATTTTAAATTGAGGAAATTATTCCCATAGCTGAGCAATCACCAAGACCCTTGGATCACCGGAAGATGGGAAAGGGCAATGTCAAACTTGGCACACACAGAGCAGTTCTTGTTCACTTCTTACTTGCTAACAAGGTTCAATAGATGCCACAAAGACAGGACATTGCTTCTGCTACAGAACTAAGTGTTGGGAAACGAGAGTTCAATACTGCATTTTGTTAGAGACTTCCTGAATGACCTGAAAAAGTCATGTCTAATGTCACATCCATCCAGCTGTAAGGAAGAGTGTTTGGTCAGCATGTCACAGAGTCACCAAATTTATCTCTGGCATTTCCAGCTGGCAAATGGGAAAGAGAGGAACAGAGAGATGAGATGACCAGTTTTCAGCGCTCAGCTCAAGACACACTGAATTTGATTTTCACAGGTGTTCCTACAGTTAAACTATGTGAGAATTTGCATGCTTAGAGCCATATTCTAAAACAACTAAGAATACAATTTTCGGTTCACACCCCCAAAAAATATGTTAACAGTGAAGAATTTAAATCATTAGGATAGACTGCATGAAGGTCTTTTGCTAATGAAAGACTTTAAGACAAGCATCTCTAGTGTGGTTTAAGCCAGATTGATCTCACTCTACATAGGAGACAGACCTTGTAAGGCTCTTCCAAAGCTATTTTTCCCAAATCCAGAAGACGACAGCTTCAACAAAGGTCAATCACTTTGCCTCCAAACAAATATCCTACTCAAAAAAAACCTCATTCCTTCCACCATAGAACATGAAGTTTAACACAAACCCAAGGGTGACTAGATAATAAAAGTATGCATAGCCAAAGAAACACCATGTATGTGTCAAACAACCACCTCCTTTCCCTAAATACTACTATATTAAAATATTTCTGTAGGAGCCAGTCATGCTGCAATGCCTTGAAGGCTCATCTCAAGTATCTGCCTCTGACAGCTGTTAAACAGCAGCCTCACCGTGACCCGCCCCTTCAGGACACACCTCTCAAGTTTAACTTGATTCAGTGTGGTCATATTGCATTGCCTTTCATGTTTCATCCTTCTCTCTCACTCTGTAGTCAATATAGAAAAAAAATAAAGTTCCAGTTTTCTCACTCAGAATTATTTCCTGGAAAACCTGCTTGCCCATAATGGGCTCAAGAAAGAGTTCATGGCAACAGGTTTCACCAGGCTGAAGTCAGCACCTTAAAATACACAGGACACTGAGTGTCCTAAAACCACAGGTGACCACAAAGAGAAGAATCAGGTCTAACCCCAGTTTCTGGACATTTCTCCCACAACAATCTCCTCAGGTTTAGTGGATCTCAGGCTGTTCCTGTACCTGGAGCTCAAGAAGCTGTCCTGCATACTGTTGTTGGAAAACTCCTGTCTTGACTGGCTGGTCAAAATTGCTATACCCATAGGTAGAACCCTGTGCCAAAGATAAAAAGCCCTCTTGGACATGGGGCCAGAAGCCCAGTTAATCTTCTGCACTAGGAAAAAGGCCAGGATGAATTTCATTTCTCTGGTTACCTCTTCTTCTCTTTCTACTGTTTTCAGAACCTGCAATATTATCTGCTGACCCCGCTCTCTGTCTCACAAGACCAACATCCCTCAGGACCCACATAAAAAGCATCTTTGTTTTTGGAGTAGAATCTACAACAGTTTCTCCCCAGCTCATTCCCAGCCTACTGACATACTCAATTCTTGCTGAAGAAAGTACCAAACACTTTGCCTTCAGTTTCCACGCTGTGATCAAATCACTTATCTAAAATGGGCTTTGACATTTTCCTACCTTAATGCCACTCCCACTCTGGGAAGCCTTCACTATCAGAATCTGCTAACACTGTCTCTAACTATAGTATATTGTCATCAAGTAATTCTTAAGAAAAACATTCATAGTCCCTTACATTATTGCAAGGCTCACTGCTACTTCCCACAGAACTGGGCTGCAGTATCTAAGTGGGATGGGTTGATTCTTGGCTTCCCAGAACGCAGCAGTGAGACTTGCTGTGCAAGTCAGAATTCTAAACCAAAAGGCACAGTAAGTACTGTGCAGCTAATCTGTGCTGATTCCAGCCTCATACAGACTCATTAAGGAAAAAGATAAAGATGACATTCAAGTGTACACAAAGCCCAGGGGCTCAGTCAATTTTTTGCGGCATCAGCTTTGGCAAAAAGCCTATAAATAACAAGCTCTTTATGAGAAGAAACGGACAAGCTCTATATGCACTCCTTTGCTTTTACTTCAGATAAGCACTTTCAGCGGGAAAAACATTGTTCATATTACTCCTGAATAGCTCCAGTTGAGTTCTAAAGAAAAAAGTACAAACTTAAAACCTCCAAAACCCCAAACCAAGAGCTTCCCAATATCACTGAGATATATTTAGAAGCTACAGCCCAAGCTCATTGCTCCACCTAAAATGTTACTCAAAGTAGTTTTTTAAAAAAGGAAAAGAAAGAAGTCACAAATAGAATTGCTCCCTTTACAGCAGTATGTCCAGTATTTTTTATTAGCTGTCCTAGGAAAAGCTCAAAATATGCTTGCAAGGAGTTTTAAAACTCAC
Source organism: Dryoscopus gambensis (assembly GCA_013389985.1). Taxonomy (NCBI): domain Eukaryota; kingdom Metazoa; phylum Chordata; class Aves; order Passeriformes; family Malaconotidae; genus Dryoscopus; species Dryoscopus gambensis. Next base: position 49,196 of record WEIT01003005.1, on the reverse strand, counting down.
AATGTAAAAGCCTTCTTTTATTCAAGATGCTACAGTAACACCCTCTCAGTGGTCAATAATGAAAAGATTTCTGAACAAATTAGCAGGTTTTTTAAGTCATATGATCAGACCCCAGATTATTATACATCTAATAACAGGTTGCCAAGCACAAGCTCTCTCCTTCCAACAACAATTACTGTGAACACATTTGCATCAAGCAGATTTGCTCTATTAGATACCAGCAAGATGCACCCTGAACTTGGACGTCCTTAGAGGGAAGATACCATGAAGAGACTAAGCCAAGACCACCTGGTTGGTCTGGCAGCAAATGCTTTCATCTCTGCAAAGGTCAATCCAGACTGCTTCACTGTTTTCTCCCAAAAGCACAAACCAAGGTGAAGGACACAAGGACACTCGCCACACCTGCATCAGGTACAATACAAATGACATTTCTTGATTGAACCATTTGGGGAGAACAGGGCCCTTCCACATTTCACTGCCTACATCAGGCACGGATTTACCAGCAGTGTGAAAGGGGATGCTGTCCCCATGTTACCAGTCACGTATGTTCCCAGAGCAGGCAATGACATGAGGAGTTCAGCTGCCCCCTCTTCCCAAAGGATCACACCCATGTCCTCAACACCGAGCTGTGCAGACTTCTCAAGTGTCATTTTCTTATGTGGAAGAAGATGCCAAAGGCAGCTGAGAGAGCCCAGCTCAGCTGACATTAGCACAGGGCAGCAAGGGTGCTGCGCTCAGGTTCCGCCACACCCGCACCAGACAGCAGGGACTGCTGAGTACCTGTATCTTGTGAGTTTGGCAGAGGAAGCCAGAGTGGGAGAGGCAACTCAGGGTGCTTTTGCTTGTTTTGTTTTGCTTTACTTTAAAGAGAGAGGGCTTCTTCATATGCTAAAGTAGCAGCATTGTTTGCTAAATCCTTAAACATGGTACACGGCAAAGCATGCAGTGCTCCTAGTTATCAGCTCAGTCACTTCTGTCCTTCACAGGTTCCAGTTCTCAGATATCCAGATCTGGTTCAAGCTCAGCAGCTTTTATTTTTGACGGCAGTCTCAGAGCTCAGTTACCAGCCTTGGACAAGATGGCTCTGCTCAGCTTCGTGCTGGAAGGGTGTCGACAGATGCTGAATATATTACGAACAAGTGGACATGAGCTGTCACTCCCTAAGGAGAAGAAAAAGGCACACTGAGGAAATCTGGTCACTATAAATCAATTGGAGGAGGGTCTGTTAAAAGATCTTCAGATTGTTTTTATTCCTGCTGGGCACAGTACATTCATCAACATTAAAACAGGTCCATGAAACAACACAGGAACAATAACTTAAAACTGCTGCAAAGTATTTCATGGGGAGCACTAAGCAGCTAGAAATAGCTCAAAACATCTATTTATTTGAAGAAGTGTGGAAAGAAAAAGTATTTCTTATTCTATTTTCCTCCAAGTAAGGCAGTACCAGTCTACCACTCATCCTTATAGATGTCACATGGAATGCCTAGGGATTTCGGTACTATCCCATACATATTCACTGAAATAATCAATCAGCAGAACTCAGTACCTTTCATTCACAGGAGTGCTGATGGACCAACTCTTCTCTCTCAACCTAGTACTCCGTGCCCCAGAAAATCCCAAATCCAGGCAGCCAGGATTGCTGATTACAGCATCACTGCAGCTGCAAAAGCCTGGTCTGCTTTGTATCATCATTCATTGTATGTGACCTCAAGGCAAAAGGCCTTTCTTGTTCCAGATTTGTTTGATTACAGTGGGATCCTGACCCTGGAGTTTTACTCTTCAGAAGTGCTGCAGTACTAATGCACTATCACACTAACAAGAATGAAACTGGACCATGTGTCCGGATTAGCAAAGGGCAGAAGGGTTGCAAAGCACACTTTAATGCAAATCCTCAAGTCTCCTAGAGACAAAAGACGCGGCTCACTTGACAAATACCAAGTGACACTGCTAGCACTGCTTACGTAAGTGTAGTTTTGCAAACCTGAAGAGCAAGGACTGAAACAAGTGGAAACAAAGGGGAAAAGGAATAATAAAAAAACCCTTTCCATCAAATTTTTCCCACCTCTCATAAGCGTCCAACTGTTTCTGACAAGGAACACAGAAGCAAGGTAAAGGTGGATACAAATCACGGGGACTGCTGACATGACAGAGCAGTTCTGAGGGGGTTCATGCAGCCCGGTACCTCTACCCTGATTGTACATTTGCACCTTCATTTCAGACAAAAAAGGAGCCAAACCGAAGAGCTTTCCTGTCTTATAAAGGATGGATGAAACCACTTCTCTAAATGCTGGTGTCATTCTCAGTTCATCCGGTTTAGGCATGTGGCTTCTCTGGACACCACTTGAAACCACACCTTTCTGCCCAAGTAACGCTGTTAGCACTGTCTGAAGCAATGGGTCAACTCTCCAGAAACATGAGGCCAGTAAGTTGTTCATGATGTTCACAAAGGGTTGAGGAGTTCCACCAGCTTTTATTGTACATTTTTCATCATAATATCAGAGGAACATTGGTGCAAATCTCTCATGCATCTAGCAGAGGATGTGGAGTATCAGGGCCTAGTCAAAGAGGCAGATATTTCTATGTGGGTTAAAAATCTGCTGCCAGACCAGGCCTTGGAGAAGAGAGCATCAGAAGAAAGTCATATTTCTGAAAGAATGAAAGCTTACCAAAGGTCTGTAATGGGGGACAAAACCATCCCTCTTTGGGTCATTCATCTGAAATAGCCTTCTAAGTGATAGTGACCAAAAGGTGCTCTCACTCAAGCACCATTTAGCCATGTCAAGTTATGCATAAGCTCAGGATATTTCTGACTCAGCCATCACTGAACAAGGATCTGCTCCTCTCTCTTCTCTCTCACTGTGCTTCAGCACCATTAGCTTGAAGATTAAATGGAACAGGCTTCCCCTGATATCCTCATCCCTCAAGGCATGGCTGAGAAGCACGTTGTCAGCTCTGTTCTCTTGGTCTAGCCTGGGATTTTTCTCTTGCAACGGGGTTCATTAACAGGAGACTCTTCTGAAACAGTAACAGGGACGCAAGGCAAGAAATGAAATCTCAGCAGTCAGCTAAGACCACATGCTATTTCCAGATGGCTTACGGACATCCACCCACAAAACATGTCATTAGCTGCGCACAGGTGGGGATAAGGCCACCAGCCAATTCTAAGTTCAGCTTGCCCAGAAAACCCAAAACCACCCAGTCATACTGACAGCCCAATAGTTATGAATATTTGCCACACATTGAATGAGAGCAAACCCAAAGTGCAAAAATAGGTAATAGCCCTTCAACACTCTGGTATCTTAAATGAGAATCTACAGCAACTAGTCCATGAAAATACACGGAAGTTTAACACCTCTCTCTTTCACATTCAGCCATGGTTTGAAATTCCTGTTACATTTTCATTTGCAAAAGGCCTCTCCTGTTTTTGTATCTTATTAAGCACACACATGCAGACAAACACAAAATCACCACCTAAACTTAGACTGGAGAAGTTAATTCTGCCGTAAATGTCACCACGTTTAAGCCATGGCTGGGAGGAGAACAAGTTTGTGTTACTGTCAATCAAAAGCCAAGCAGAGACATATTGCTGTATCAAACACCATCGCCAGCTGTCTTCCCCAAAGCAAACGCAGGGTCTATTCCCAGAATCTGCGAGCCCTTGCTGTGGCCATTAATAACCAGGGGAACTGTCAACAACCTGCAGCTCTCCCAAGGCCCAGCTCCACATGCCACCACTTGGTATTATAGCGTCACTTGGAAAGGCCTGAAATTTCAAGTGGGTTCATAGGAAACAAGAACATTTACGTACGAATCAACGCAGCTGCCCCTGGTTTGCAGAGCAGCACACGTGAGTAGACTGAGCCAAGCACAGGCTCAGCTCACCTACATCACCACTCATGGGTGTGTCACAGAGAACCAGCATCTGCTTTGCACCATTCCAGTCACATCCTATTACAGAGTGAGAGGGAGGCAGCCTGGCACTTGCAATCTCTCATCTCTGAAAAAGGGCTCACTGAGAATGTAAAATTCTCTAGGAAACTGATGGATACTCAGCAACCTGGGAGCAAACCCCATTGCTTTTATTTGAATGATTCCAGCTTTGTGGCAGTGCTTATGGACAAAACCAAGCTCACTCGTTTTGTTTTGCATCTTGGATCTGAAAGGATGTAAAGAAGGGGATGTCTTGTTACACACTACAGACTTTAAATCTCCAATACAGACCTTTTACAGCAGAGCAGAGACAGTACCTATAGAAAAAGTAGAGTAACCAGAAGGAAGACCTGATTTGTGGCTTACTGCATGGAGCAAAGCTGGGCAGTACCTAAAGGAGGGGAGTTACATCCCTCACCTCAGTCCCTAGGCATGTATATCACTGCAACTACAGCCACCAGTGCCTGAGTGCTCCTTGCCCACCACATTACTTATCTATTTATCCACTAAAAAGCACTTGTATGTCTACAGACATCATAACCATTCCTTCAATCCTCGGCCATCATTAAAATGACACAAATATCAGAATCACAACGGCTGCTAAGAAACCCACGTGCTCAGTGATACCCCCTGCTACTCTGTCCTGGCCTCCCTCTTGCTTGCATTCTTCTGTTCTCCATCTTCACGTGCTTTTATTATACATCGGATACATAGAAGCAGTGCCACGGTTCTAAATGGTCCCAGCTCCTGCAAGAAGAGTCAAACACACAGTCCTCATCTTTCCTGTGCAGCTGACTTCAACCATAGCACACTTTCAAAAAGGGTTTAAGGGGCCTCTTGGAAATTCAGGGGTCAGAGTCTGGGCTTCTCTGTTCCCTCCTGCAAAAGTTGTGCAAATCAAAGTCCTTTGCAAACCTCTTGAGCCACTACAATGAAGAACCATAAACTTACTGTGCCCAGATAATAAGCAAAAGGGGAGAGGTGTAAAGTTACAAGGAGGACAAGTTACCTTGCCAGAAATTATTAACTCCAATTGCATTTTCATTATCAACCCAGGATCTCCACTTTTAAAATATAACTCTCTTCCCCATCCCATCACAGAATTTGATAAGCAAAAGCCACCTGGTATTTACACAGGTTAATGTTTCTCATTTAAAAAAAATGGGACTAGCTTCACCTCAACATAAGGAAACTGAAGAAGAGTTTCAACATGACATATAAACTGATATTGTCAGGGAGGTTCTGATTTATTGCTTTGACTTTGTCAGTTGTGTTGTTTACAGGAAGCTTGAAATGGAGACAAAATAAAGATATTCTAGTCTGGATCCGAGCTCACTCCTGCCTGGGGGCAAACTCTGCTGTGCCCTGTGGCCCTGCGGCATAAAGGTCAGCCATGCTCACAGGAGCAGCTAATAGACAGGGGAGTATCTCGGTTGTTAACACACAAACTTTATCTAGCGTGGACTTCATTTATTACGAAGATTCACCTACTTATTAATACTATGAACATTACATCTTCATGCTGGAGCAATCACTAGGAGCTTGCAATCTGTAAGTGCACAAGTGAAAGCATCCCAGGAATCAGAAAGGAACCTGCACTCCAGAAGGAAATCCCATACAACTTGTAGCTTCAGCTGTGATATCCACTGCCCCCTCAGTCAGGAAGTTCAGCACCACCTTTGAAATCACCACAGAGCTTTCTCTCCCACCAAAAACTTTAACAACTTCATGTGTTACCTGTGGGAATTTTCATCTTTTTGTGGAGAAAAAAACAAAACAAAACAAAACAAAAACAAAACAACAAGCAAAAAAAAAACCCAAACAGAAACAACAAGCAAAAAAACAAAACAAAAATAAACCCACCACCCTTTCAATGTTTTGTTCTTATTAAACTTGAGAGTTCCTACAGAAAACACTTGTCACTGCAGACCTGATTTTGTCAAAGTTTTCAGCCACAGTATTTGTCATGATAATGAAAATGTCTTCATACCAACCCAGATACAGAAGATTAAAGACCACCTGATTTGTTCTGCGAGTCATTTTGTGCTAATCTTGTTATACAGGCTAACAATAAAATCATGTCTGTCTGGAGCCCGAAGGCCTTGCTGACCTTCTGTGGTTACACTTACTCCATTGCTAGCAGCACTCACAAAAGGAAGGCTGGAACTCATCTAGTTGCTTGTATCTCCTCTTGCCCAAGAGTTTATTTGTAAAGGGTTACCAGGAGGCAGCAAGTCCAGATACAACTCAAGCTGTCTCTGGATCACAGCAAGCCTCTTTAACCACATCACTCCTGTTTAGGTCTCATGTGCATTCACTGCTGCCCACCTTTGGTTATGCCACCACCAACTGCACAGTGTTCTGATGTCCCCTCTATCATTCAACACGGGCTGCAAGAACACCATCAGGACATCTTTATGTCTAAAGTCACTGAATCAACTATGCCAAGATTTCTGTATTTCACAAACTTTTTCCAGATCCCCTTTGCAGTACCAAGAACCAGTGCCTTGAAACCCCACCTGACACACTTCAAGTCACACGCAAGAACACAGAAACCCCTGCCGGTATCTTAAAGCATTCACAGCCTCTTACATTTCATATTCAACACGTTAAACTGTTAATAAGCCATAGAGACCCTTGCACTTCACTGGATGAACAGGAAGGATTCAAGTGCACAATCCACTTAAGAAGCTGGACCAAAGAACCTCCTAATACATCTCTAGTCCTGGTCTCACTCTGCAGCAATATGGACACGTATGTCCCAGCCTCGCAGCAAGTTTGCCCTCAGAGAAGGCGGACAGACTCCTTTTCTGTTCAGTGATGGCTGTGCAGGGCTGCTGCAAGACTCAATGGCACTCTAGGACACAAAGACCTGACTGCACACACTGGAACAAGAGCAAACTCAGCACAGGTATACTTTCTAACTCACACTTTGATACATTACAACCATGTCCAGTAACCAGTCAGGCCATGTTCTGAGTTTCACTGTCAGTACAGGTCACTCACCACCACAGTGACAAAAGCACCAAACTGTGACCTTCAGGTAGATTCACCAGTGTAGGAGAACTTCAATGCCAGCACTTTTTTCATCTCATTCTGCTGCACAAAATTTACCACGAAAGCCAAATAACAAAAAGGGACCAAACAAGCTTTTGTACTTCCGTCCCACAGGATACATTTAAATGCTTTGTTATAACAAACAGGGCAAGTTATCTATTCAAAAACCTGCCTCATTTAAACATTAACTGTCTCCAGACAGCCATGTACAACTTTGTGTAATGATCAGTCTCTCAAACAGCTTTTTGAAAAGCTTGTCTCTGGAACAGAGCCATGTTTGAATCTTTACTAAAAAGTCAACATCTAAAGCATTTTTATTCCAAATAATTACATGCAAGCGATTTTGCCTTCTCCATCCCACACATGAAATACAGCAGAGGCCTTTTCCGTTTGCCCAGTTCCCTGCAGTGGATTTTTTCCATAGGTAACTTAAGACTAACTTTTGTTTTGACACAGACCTCCTTATCCTGGTGGTTCTCCAGCCTGCTTCTGTTCTTGCTGCTGCTGAAGTCAGGGAAGAGCCAGAACCAGCAAAAGAAGGGAACTAAGATTTCAATGATTAGAGTGATTGAAGGTTTTCTTCACCTACTCAGAAAATGAAATTCCCAGAGAATGAACCCTGCAGAGGAGAGTCCAGATCTGTGCTCAAGGGGAATAGGAAGGGTAGGGGTTCAATACACAAAGGAAGGTAGAAAAACCACAACAGATGATCTGGGAAGCAGATCTGTAGGAAGCATCAGAAAGCAGCCACAGATGACACATGGGAGCTGCTGTAGAAGTTACTACTTCTCTGGTTATCCGTGAAAGCAACTGTCAAGAGATGAGATGAACAGTGACAGCCAGGCAAACACAGGCATCAGCCAAACAACTTCCACCACATATTACCAAAAATCATCCTTCTCAGCAGAGACAAGGGGACCAACGAAGGAGGCACTCAGTACAAAGCAGCAGCCAGATCTGAGCAGGCAATTTTGCTTTGCCCATGTTTGGATGGGAGTGTCCAGGTCTCACTAACATACTGTGCTTCTAGTGGTTCAACACAGCATGGCTGGGGGTCACCAGGTTTTATTTAAAAAGTACCCCATGAATACTAAGGACACATAAAGCGTACATTGTCATTCATCCAACTTCTTCAGAGTGGGGAGAAAACCCCACTGAGTTTTTAGACCATTGCCACAAACAAATCTGTTACGTCAGTGCAGGATTCCAGATGCAGGAGACCATGTTAGGAAAAAAATAAATGTTTGAGCTCACTCTGCAACAGTCTTGCTAGTTTGTGGGTGGGATGGTGGTTCAACTTTTTTTTTCCCCAATTGTAAACAGCGCAGGGAGTTAAACAGACAGCAAGGCCAGAAGATACTGGGTTGAAATTACAGATCTGGCAATAAACACAAAAGAATGTTGCGTGATTCTCAGCATGTGGTCTGCAGACTTCAAGGCCAGTGAAGAACAACTATGGAAAGCGAGCTGTATTATCTGGCATTTACAGAGAAGGCCAAATCCCTGGAAAAGAAAATTAAGGCCCCATGACCCAAGGAAAGGTTTGAAGCCCTGCTCTAGTTCATCTAAAGCTTGGATGAGACTTTTTTTCATGAGGTACATTCCTCTTCATGGTTTTAAGGGAATCTCCTTCAATACCACTGACACATTCATATACAATTCAGCTACGGGAATGGAAAAAACCTCCTTCCCCTTACACACAAGTCACAGTCTGCCAGGTCTAACTCCTCCAAGAGGAGCCAGTACCTCACGTGTCTGACAAAAGAACGAGCATGTCATTAAGACTAACACAACACAATCTACTCCAATTATGAATAAAGACTTAAACCTGGAGTGAGTGGGGTACAAAACTAAAGAGCCATAGTGATGAGATTTCTTGCTAAAAACCTTATAAAGGCTTCTCTGTTTTTTGTAATTCCCAGGTAGAAGTAAGGGGAACTAAGTAATATCTCTTTCTTGGTCTTTAAATACAGCCATGCCAGGCCTGCCAGTACAGCTGTCCTAAGTTACGTATCCAGTAAGGCTCCTACCTCAGCCACATTCAGCCACGTTTAGCAACACCGGTGTCACGGCTGTGGTCACTGCTGGGAGCGGGCGAGAACACACCTCGGTCCTCGGTGCTGCAGGCGTCAGCGTGTGCCGCGTGCCGGCTCACACGGGTGCCCTTCCAGCACAGTCACACCAGCCTTCCGGGCAGCTCCTACACACTAATTTTGGCTCAGCATGGTTTTAATAAAAATGAGTCATCACAGCAACCAGCAAGTGTTCCACAGCTGCTGCCATCCACACTGGTATCTCAGGAGAACAAAAATGGCATGTGCACACTTCTCTGTGCCTTCATTCTCATGAGGCACGTGCCACCACCTAAATACTTCTGCTATCACCTGCAAGAACAAGGTAGGCATTGAGGCTGCTGGCAGCAGCTGCTCCATTCCCCACCATTTTGGACAATGCCGCAGATACCCGCTGGGCACGGGGTACTGTTGATGCAAAAAGCTGCTAGAAGCAGCTCTTTCTCTCTCATGAGAGAACTTTCATTCTCAAAGACTATTTGCAATGTTTTATAAACTAGGAACACCTGTGACCTTGCTAAAGAATTGTTTATTATAGAGCAGGGCAAATATTTTTAAGAATGAATGTTTTTAGAACTCAGCCTACCACACAAAAGTGTGGCTATGTATTTGACCAGTTATTCTATGAGAAAAAAACCTATAAAAGATGTAAATTAATTAAATAAATCATTATTCTGCTAGAAGAATCAGAAGACTGCTTGCTCTCTCTCCTTCTCCAAGACCGCGGGAAAATCAACAGGACACAGTGTTTCAAAGATTAAACATGAGCTTTTGAGTTCTCACTGGCAAGAGAGGTGCTCTGCTGACTCTCTTCCTCATCAGTCACGGGCACAGAATAAAACCTCCCTGTTGGATCCTATCCTACCACAGGTTTCACTTCCCACGCCTTTAAACAGCTCTGTGTGACCACAGCCAAGCAAGGACAGGAACTGGAGTGCTCCCATGGAGGGGAACAGAAACCTGAGAAGGGAGAAAAACTTTTACCAGGTGGGTGTTCCCCGGCTCATTCCTCATTCCCAACCTGCTCCCAACCACACCTTAGTTTCAAGGTGTTAAGTACTATTACTGAACAAAGACAGGGTTTAGGAAAAACAAAACAAAACCCCAAAACAAACACACAACTGAGATTAACTGCATAAAGTATCTTAAAGAGTGAAGGTAGAAAAGAACAGGGAACATTTGTCTGTCCCTGTCGATTCACTGTTTGATACCCGCACCTGGCTGCAAAGGGTCACATTCACCCAATATTCAGCTTCCTCCTGTGCAAACCTCGACCTCAATCATGCCTCTTCTCTTCTCCCTCTCCCAGAATATGACAATAGGAAACACTCTCTGGTCAGTGTGGCAACTCCGAGCCGAGACACACCAGACACACACGCATTCCAGGAGGCTCCGAAATCCCACTGGAATCACTGCGTGTGCCCCAGCATGAGGCAAGTGCTGAGAAGCACGTCCATGCCCCCGGCTGCAGCTCCCAACAAAAGGAGCCTTTGTCCCCTAGTGGCTTTCGCACAACTGTGCCAGAATCAACAGGGATCGATTCCAGCAGCGCTAAGAAACAGGATGGGGCAGGAAAGAATAGGCTGGGCTGTTCCTACCTTCTGTGCACGTCTGACTTGCACTTGGAGGGGCTGCATATCAAAGGAACCTGGCTTTTAAGAAGAGTACCATCCTAAAAACCTTCAGGTACTTCATAGGAGACATGGAATCCATCTTCTGTAGACAGCTTAAATATACAAAACTTTCAAAAGTACTGCCACCTAATCCCTTCCAGGCAACAGACCTGATGGTAGCAGTTTCCAGAGCCAAAGTTCTGCTTTAATTCATCTCCTGCAAGAAACAATAGGACCTTCCTTTGAAGTACACTCTCCAGCACAGATGGATACAGCATTCCCTCCACCCTCATTTCCAGAATGCAACTATCCTGCTCAGGGGATGGAAAGAAAATCTGCCTTGGACTGAAGAAATTCCCAAAGCACAGAGGAGTCTTTGCAGAGGCTACAGTTTCATGAATACTTAAAGGCTTGAACGATGCACAGCTTTCCCAAGAAGGCCACTGAAAAAGCCTCATTTCCCACTCTCTCTCCTGCCTCTGTATCACTGTCCCTCCTTGCACGAAAACAAGAATGTGAGGGCTAAATGCTGAAACAAGATTGAGAAACAAACTTCAATTCAAAACAGCAATACAGATTGGGTTGAAAGCAACCAATGATTTCTGATGTCCCAGCATGGCTCCCAAGGGGTGGAATTAATTTTCCAAGCAGCACTGCTGTACTTAACGCCCTACTGTAAATTGTTGGGCCATTGTTTTCACTAAGTCACACAAGTAAGGGTGAATTTTGGGCTAAAGAACTAGATTCAGTGGCTGGGCTGAATGTCTCCTGTTGCTAGCAATCTGGAAAACACCAAGATTTAGACTTGCTAAACTTGTATAAACTTGTATTTCAACACAAAATTTCCCACCCATTCCTACAGTGGGAGAATCACTGCCAAGCCTTTTTGTTTTTTCAAGATAAGCTGCTGAATTCTAGTTTCAGCATTTCAAATTTTTTTAAACTCTTAATTATACAAGGGAGATGAAGGTAAGTCAGCCACAATTTCAGACAAACCCATTCAAATTCAGCGGTTAGAAACTAGTTTACTGACTAGTTAGAAAGAAAACTTTGGCTTTGTTCACCAAGAGTAATTTCCAAACCTCAATTTTTACACACTTTCTATAACACTTAAAAGTTCTCACTGAGATTCAAGTGTTTAAAAAAAAAAGTGTGAATCTATTGTTCTAAGCCACATAGAGTATGACTCAATATTATGGAGATAAAACTGTAATGGCAAAACTCCAAACCAACTTTACTACTTATCTTCACAGTTTACGTAACTTTTGGGGTAGGTTTTGCTGTCCACTCAGGACAAACCTTCCAAGAAACTGAGCACTGGGCTCCTTCATTACTATCAGATTTTTAAAGAGGTATCATCTAAACTAATACAAAATTATTTTTATATCTAAATTGTTTTTAAAATTATGTATCTTTTTGAGACAGTATCTCAGACTGATGAGACCATTCTGCAGTTGTGGCAGCTACTGTCAGGATGAACTCTGGAAAGCAGTTAAGAGCTCAAAACGACCGTACATTGCCCAAATCACTAATTAAACTTTTGAATGAAAGAAGAGCCAATGCACCTTGTAATGTTATTTCCTCAGTAACAACCAGAGCCCTATTATTAAATGCAGGCAGGGACCAAAGAGGCAGCTTCGGCTGGATTCCGGTTTGATTGCACAGCTGCAACAGGCAAAGGTTAAAGATGACGGGAAGAGAAAGGAGAAAATAGAACAAGGAGGATCTAGAACAACAACTAAATAGGTATTACTGTGGAACACCACAGATCCTGAGAAAGAAGTCTCAGCTTAGAAGAAGAAGGGTTGACTGTGTTTTGGCTGGTCTATGATTAGGGGACAGAAAGCTCTGAAGAGGTGTTTGATGTGACAGCTTCAGGTGTTCCAAGAGCAGGAAAACACAGCCAAAGCAGGGGCACTCTCTCTGACAACAAAAAGGAGCTGGGAGCACAGTGACAGGACCAGGCTCCCAGGGCTTCCCTTGGATCTCTCTGGGGAAAGCCCTTCTCAGTAACTGAGGAGGGTATCCAGGCCTTAAGCACTTGGCTTTCTGCCAAGTATGGAGATGGCTGGGGATTACCATGTGGGATTGGAAGGAAGATGTGATTGGAAGGAGGAACTTTAACGATGCACAGCTGATGCGATCTAGGCTTTAGGTGCTTTGCTAAGCAGATGAAAGGAAGAAATAAATGCAGAATCAGAGCTGATCACCAGTTTCTCGTGAACGGGAGTACCGAGCTGCAGCTATTTTTTCCATGTGCACCTACGGGCGAGCGTGCAATGCTTGGACATCTTCCTCTGAAACAAACACAGAACCTTCTTCTGTATCAAAAGAAACAAGCACATCACACAACAGCACTGGTACTGCCCCAGCGCAAGTACAAAACACTTTCTTTCTCATCTCTGACTTCAGAGCAGCAATATAAATAAACCAAAGACACGCACTGAAAGCAGGCAGTCTGTCTCTGCCAATCTTCACCAGCACAGACAACACAAACAACACAAACCCAGGACATTTCTGCTACAGAGAGCAGGGCAGTCTCACCCACGTCACAGCAGCACTGTCAGGAGGAGAGCAGGCTACGTGCAAAGGCTTGGCACACACATGTGTTCAAAGACTTTTTTTTCACCCCAACACAGAACCACTTCCTCTTCACTATTTGAAGATGCCAGAACGAGTCTTCTAGAGAACAAATAACTTGGCCATAGCTGCACAAGGAGTATGCAATAGTGGTACAAAGCCATCCTGAACTACACATAAGTCAATAATAAACATGAACGTTTATTACAGAAGGAATGGAGAAACTGTCACAGTTCCCTTCAAACCCAGGAAAACCTGCACTGTAAAACTGCTTCTGTCACAGATGCACCGTTTTGTACAAACCGTGATGCCACCTTCCCTTTCTATCACAGAGGGGCAAGTATTCTCACCTAGCCTCTGAGAAAGCATGATATAAAAAAATCAGGTGTTTAATTTAACTCCAACTCCAAACATTGTCCCTTACCACTGCTGGGGCCACTGTGTATGGCAGCATCACACTCTTGCAAGGTAAGATTTCTGACACAAAAGCAAGTTCAGCTGGCTGACGAGGATCCTGGCTCTCTTTCAGTATTCCAGGTTTTAAACATTGGGTAATGGTGAGGGCGGGATGAAAAACTGCTTACTTTTGCAACCTTGGGTCAGCACTGCACAGGCTACATCTCAGCCACACAGAGTTTTTTCCTTCTAAAAAGCAAGGACATCAAGTAAAAAAGAGTGAAAACCAATCTAAAGAGTTCAAAAGAACATTCCCAAATGTTCATTCTCAAAGTGAGATTTACTGCTTGGGCAAGACAGGATTGAAGCATCCAGGATGCACGGATATGGGTCCCAAGATATACTAACACACACACATAAACACAGCTACTCCAACCGTCTCTTTTTTCCCTGCATCCACATGTTACTAGCAGGAACTAGTTCTGAAGCCCAAAGAAATGAGTTGCATCAGTGCAACATGCCCCAAGGACAAAGCACAAGGACAGGGGAACTGACTGACCTCACATCATCTCCTCCTCCTCCTCTTCTCCCCCCTGCAAGACCATCCCACAGCAGTCACAGTTGATTGAACAAAGGATTTCCTGATTTGCACCTTTTTTCCTTTACAAAAATGGCAAAATCAATCCAAGCATGATTGACAACTAGAAGGAACGCGAGAGAGAATGACAGTAACAAACAGAAAGCAGATCAATGGGTTTCAGTAAGGAAGCCTTAGAGCCACACAGCAAAGGCAGCAGAAAACACTATACATGAATTTTCATCTCTCAGCCTGTCACCATGAAAACAGATTCTGTTTTCATACATTTTCGTCATGTTTCCAACCACTTGTTAACATCCCTGCTTATCCTGGCCACAGTTTCAGGATAACACGCTAAAAATCTGTCTGGGCTGGTACATGCACATGGGGTTAGAGTAGAAGAGCTACCATGATTACTGGGGACAATATCCTGCCACTAAAAATATCATCAGAAGGTTACTATAGTCAGAAAACCAAGGGAGGTGGCAGCAGAGGGAAGAAATTAAAGAAGAGTTTGTTGTCTTGACACAAACTCTCTTTTCCACTTTTTAATCTCCCATCATCCAGAGACTCCTTAGGGGTGAGTGCTTTAAGCATGGCACAAGAGTCTGCACATCTTTCAGACCCCAGGTTTCCCCTTTTTGCATCTTTCCCAGTAGCTTCACCACAGAAAAAAAATCTTAGGGATGGGAGGGAGGAATGGGGGGGACAGGTCAGGGAGGGAACAGAAAGGACTTAGATAAATACGCACAGCCCAGCTCCGATAAGCAACCCTACAGTAACAGACCACAGCAACTGAACAATGCTCTCTGCTTGAACAACCTGCCCTCCAATTCCAACCTTATTTTTTAAAAAAAAGATAGGGACATCACTCAAGTCTTTTGATTTTCCATGTGGGAGGGAGCTGGTGTTTACATTACAAAGACATGTCTTAGTGCCACAGATCCACCAACAGCTCAAGGAAGAACAGAGAAGGAAGCTCTGAAGGCAGCAGGTTCCAAACATGACAAATTCACCTCCAAAAACAAGTATTGTTTCATCTGATGAGGAAAAAAAATGCTTTTCTTTCTGTTCTCCATTCTATGAAACAAGGTATTAGTCCTCCCTTAAAAAGGACACCTGGTTCCTCAGCATCAGAAGACCAAAAATACAGGAATAGGTAATTTTTTTCTGGTCCCTTCAACCCTTGCCACTACTCATTCTGGCTAAAAATATCCATCAAGGCTTTTGATACCCTTCCATATCTGCAGCATGGCTGGCTTCGGGCCCACACCATCCCCAGGCTTGAAGAACGTGCTGCAGGGTTCCTCCCTGAACGGAGGGGTCAGCTGTCCCTTTCCCTCCCACTGCCCATCACTGCAGGCTGGCAGGCAGACACTGTAGGATCTCAGTGAGGGCTTTATTTCCAAGGCCTGCCACTCCACTGTCCCATCCTGGTTTTCATTGACAGCCCCATTCATGATGGTGAAACCTTAACTCACGCAGGCAACCAAGCTGTGTTGCTGTTCCTTGTTGACTGGGGGGCCCAGTATCTGTGTCTGCAGGGCTGTGAGGACGGGCATGTACAGGCAGCCTCTGCCAAGGGCAACAGCGGTGTTAAGAACCTGTTCAAGGGCAGGACTCAGCCCCTACAAACACCTGCTCCATAAAAACAAGGCAGACCATCAGACTCCAGGGATTTTGTTGGCAATTCCTTTCTTTCCTGTCCTTCTACAGCAGCCCTTTTTAAGATAAGGGCCGGCACTAGTGTCATTTCCCCTAAAGAAAAAAGCCTCATTTCCTCCTCTGGAAGCCCTACTTCAGCCCTCACCCTCTCCTGTTCTTCATTACCCCAAGTGCAGTTGGACCCTGTTTTTCTTTTCAGCTCCCTAGAACACATTTATTTCTTTTACACGATCAGGTCTTCTCCTGTGACAAAAAGAACACTCCCATTCCCTTCCTCAAGCAGCCCGTGCAACTCCCAGCACACTGTCCTGCTCCCAGACTTTGAACATCAAAAGGTTTCTGATGGCCAGGTCACTCCTTCACGCCCTTCTGCCACAGGGCTCCTCTGTCCACAACAGAGACTGGCAGCTCCTCACCAGCCCTGCCCACTCACGGATGGCAGGGATCCGGCTGCTGTGCAGCATCCAGCTGCCTCCCATTTGAGATCCTAGTGTCCCGCCAGGTAGGAGGACTCTGTTCCTTACACCATGGGAGACGACTGGAGATGGGAAACAGAGGGTTTGGAGCAAGTCCAGTTTAGCTTTCAAGATCTGGCAGGACAGAAGGATCTTTTTTTTTTCCTTGTTTTATTCCAGAAGACTTTACTGGGTGCCTCAAACATCACCACAACTCACAAGTGACAGTTTTAACATCAGCTTCCCCCACAAGCACCTTACTATCTGTCTTCTCAAGTTCTTCAGGGCAGAGCAGTTCCCCAGAGCTCCTTCTTTGGCTGACTTTTTCACAAGCAGACTGCACTGTTCTGCTAACAAGTCTGCCAGCTCAAATTCACCTCCTGAACACCTCTCCCTTCCTTCCTTCCTCAAGTATCCATTAACTCCCATTAATCCACCCTCCTGGATAATCAGAGTAATGCTCTTTAAACACATAACACAGGGCAAAGCCACTCTCTGCCTGCAAGTTGTGTTAGAGGGCATGCTGACCCTGCAGGTAACATGATTGGGAATATTATGCTCCAGAGCCTCCAAATAACCCATTTATGGAGAGGGCTCCCCAGAACAGGACATGAGTACTGCAGAAAAGGCACTTTTGCTGAGTCTCCTGGCATACTCAAGTACACCTGGCTAGACAGCAACTTACTGCAGTCCTAAATCAATGTATTCCCTCCCCTCCCCCAACCACCCTGGACAACACCTTACCTAATTTAAGAGTGACTTTGGATGAATCATTTCTGCCTGTGTGAAAGAAAATCATCTTGAGAAGTGCTAGCAGCATGATTTTCCCCTCCTTTCCTGGTAAATTGTCCAGGTCATTAGCATCCATACTGTGCAGCAGTTGTCAAAAGTCAGTTCATTGGAACACTGAAGGAGAAAACACTGTGACTCTTCACCATCACAACAATCTGCTTTCCCGACTCCCTGGTAGCACTGACCTTGGAGCAGGAACTGAAAAGGAGGTTTTGGCACCCATGGCAGAGGAAACCAAACTGGTGCACCATGAACCAGCAGAAATGGAAAGCTGCTGTTAGCACTTATCAAAAACCTTGAAATTAAGGTGGCAAGGAACTGTAACATCATTTAATTCTCTTTTGCCCCAGGAAAAGAGCCATTCAGATTTCATTAATCTGTGCAGCTGTATCCTGATCCCTCATTCCCCCTTCTGTGCAGTAAGGCAGCTCACACCGTGCATGAACGGGCTGGAAGGGGGGCAGGTTTTTCACCCATTCCTGCCAGCCTGAGGAGCTCAAAATTCAGTTAATTGAACAATCAAGGATAAAGATAAAACTTTTCATCCAAGAGTAACAACTGATTTTTGCTGCCACTTAACATTAGAAACAAACCAAAATGAATTCGTTAAGGACACTAACATTAAGGATGTGGCTTCTTACACAAAAACCCCTCAAGTGACTTTCAGAAACGACTGAGATATAGCACTAACCTCCAAAACTGCTCTCACAACAAAAAGGCCAGTACAAGTGCGAGACTGGCCCAAGAGCACTGCAACAAAAAGCCAGCCATGGAAATAGGTGAATAGTAGCTGTTTGACCTAAACTGAAATCTGAGCAGAAGCAAAGATCTAACTTAAAAGTCTGTATTCACTGTTGCAAGAGAAAATTAATGCACCTTCCATATGTCTAATATCAGCCTTTATAGGGATTGCTTTTCTCTAGAAAACAGCCATAGTGGCAGTTTAGGAAAACACAAGAACATATCTCCAGGATGCAAGAGCTATTTTCCTCACGGCAATCTACAGCATGTTTCCAGAAAGACACAAATAAATCCCCGGTTCTCCGGATGTTTTGCAAGCACACTCTCTCACCACCTTTGCACATGGCCAAGCAGTTAAGAGGAAAGGTTCTTTTACCTACATAACCACACGCTCTAACCAAGCATCTCCTCTCCCACAGAGGGGACTTATAAACAAGACAAGCCTCGAGATGGTGAGCTGGCTGGGGCTCCTGGTGGGCATCTAGCACTGACCCAAATCCTGACGCTCTAGGATTTTTTTATATGACGATTTAAGTCCCTTCACTATGTTCAACATTTTAGGTTGTTTCTCCCTCCCTCTTCACCCACGGTTTTTGCAGTTTAGCTCCTATCGTCAGTCAAGTCTAAATTAAGTGATGCCACAGCAGGAGTGGTGCTGTGACAGACAGCATGGAAAAGCAATTTCCCTTCTCACTGGCAGGATGCTTGGTCTCTGCACTCACACTGTGCTACAATCACACACTTGCAATGCAGTTCAGTGTGTCTGCCTACCCTGAGGCCATCCAAGCACCTTCAAAAGCAGGTTCTTTTTAAAGGCTCTTCTTACATTATTTGATTTATCTTGTTATGTTACTCCTCTCTCTCTCTCTCATTTCATTAGGTCATTTTGCATTATGCCTGCCCTAGGTACAGCCCAAGTACTCTGTTTGTACTCTAGCATGAATTCAAGGGTTGGTTCTCAGCTACAATCCACATTATATAACAAACTGAAATGAGAACTACTTCTTGCTTTTTTTCTCTCTTAGATATATCTATGTTCCCATCCCCTCACTCACCCCCAAATATTCAGCTGATGCATCATCCTCCCTCCAGGTCTAACTCACTGTGTTATTAAGTGGACTTTTCTTTCTCCCTTCTATAAATGCATGAGCTTGCCTTGCTATATGAAACCTTATTTGGAAAAAAAAGTTTTTAGTTATTTATTTTTCATTTTCTTTACAGTTTTTAGCAGTTAAAAAGAAAGCTCTTCTACCCTTTACTCTTCATTCCCCCCCCTTTATCTTTAAGGACATGAAAATGTTCTGCTTTTTCACCACCAAAGCTTTTGAGAATATAAACAAATCCTGCCAAATGTGATTTAAACTTCACTTCCAATTTTTTCCTCATCTATTTTATAGCCTTCAGTCAGGAATTTCAGAGAGTCAGAATATAAGCTAAAGAGAATGTAAAATAAAGAAGCTGGGTGCTAGCCACAGGTCTAGTTGAGCTGAGACAGAGGGCAGTGCCCCAGCGCAGGCACCATCCCGCTGCCCTGTGGTCCTGTGGACTGCTAGTCTTTTCCCTGTTCCCATACTTTTTGCTGCCTGTCTAGTCCCCCATCCAGAACTTACCATCAAATGTACCTACGAGAGGAGAGACTTGAAAGAAAAACAGGTAAAGCAGCACAACCAGAGGATTGGTAATGGGGCAGCAGAATGCAGAACAGAGGAGGAAACAGTGCAGCTAGAGGTGACACACATCTCAGTGGTAGAGGTGGTTTTAGAGTGATGTGAAACAGCTGCCCCAGCAGGAGTAGCTGGGTCAGTTTAAACTCCAGTCTGTGAAGACAAGACTTTATCTAAGGCAAGCAGAGGGAGATACAAAGTGCTCCAGCAGCAGCTGCACAGAGCAGAAGATGGGGCAGCAAGATAGCCATTCAGAAGTGGTCATTTCTCCCACCAGAACAAACCCAATGCCAGAAGCAGGCACCTGCCTCAAGAAGTGTGGGAGATTAGGAATCTTAAGATCTTAAGCCAGAGTTTTCAGACTTTGAATGCTTTAATCTTGACACCTTAAGCAGATGGCCCAATTCCTGAGGTGCTGTAAACACAGCTTTACCAGGAGACACACAGGCTCTATTGGGGTCAGCCTCAGTCCGTCAGGTCTAGGGTGCACAAACTGCGCAGAGGTACCACTGTACCACCCCGCTGCCACGTAACTGCCCCATAACAGACCACTGACCTCTCAGCTCTCGGGTGTGCTGGTGACACCAGGCCATCTAAGCCATAGGCAGCTCTATGCCTAATTCATAACTTTCTGGGCAGTTTTTTCCTACTTGGTTTGCTCTCATTCAAAGCAGGCAGCTAAAAATGCTGCCTTCCCAAGCTCATGCTATTCAACAAAGCCAAAACTGGAGAGAATATGTATCCATCAATACTCTGAAAATAAAAGAGGAGGGAATTTCAGTTTTGGGAAAGTAGGTAAATTTCCACCCTCCCTTCTGTCTGCCCCAGCCTTAAGCAGACACCAAACAGAGACCAAAAAAAGTGGCACAGCTGTGGAGCTACATAGTCACTACATCATAGTTCTGTACCTAATATGGCCAAATGGCTTCACTTAATTCAGCTGGCATCAATGTGACATTCCAGGCTACAGGACTTCAACAACATCAATGTCTATTACTTGGGCAAGCATTTAATATAGCTTAATTAAACCCTATCTATAGCCAACAGTAACACTAGCAAGAGGAATAGATAGTATAAATAGTGTTGTTTGCACAAATCCCCCTTCTCAATTCCTCCGCCTCCTCCTCTGCAACACTCATTTCAAATGCTGATACTTTTGCAAGAAGTATTTTTATTTTTACACAGGCCTTGATGCAAAATGAAGCAACCAAATCAGGAAAAAACGTAAAAGGCCATTTGAGGCCATGCCTGAGCTGGAGAAAGAGATAAAGGAGCAGGTGCATGCTATCAGGGAGAGGAGCAGAAGAGCTCTCATAAGGCAAAACAATGCTAGAGAGGGACTCCAGAAGGGACAGGCTGGATGCAGAACCCTTAAGAGGCCAGTAAAGCTCCTACACGGGTTCACAACCACTTTGCTGAACAAGGATGAGAGTTTCTCAAATGCAGGACAGATTGCGAACACATAGCATGCACGATGGGGCAAAGGAAAGACATGGGCATTTGGATCAGCTATTGGAATTCCCTGAGCTGGAAGGCAATAGCTGCAAGGGATCAGACATGGGGGATTTAGGAACAGTGCCCTCCAGGGCCAGGTTGAATTACAGAATGTGGTTTGTCCCATCAAAGTGTGAACATATGGATCAGCAGATGATCAGCTCTTGGTTCCTTCCAAGCAGTTTTTGAACAGATCTTCTCCTTTCCACCCAAGAGGACTGCTTTTACTTCAGCAGAGCTGAAGGGTGAGAAACAGCAAAGTAGAGAACCAGACTTGACAGGGCAAGTCCTCTGGCTGTGAATGAGTGTTAAGTCCATCAGCCTCTTTGCCAGAGCACTTGTTAACAATCTGGGCCACACTGGTTTTGGAGTGGAAAATCACCACAAAGTGCTCCCCAAAGAGCCTCCTCAAAAATTAAGGACTTGGGACTGCCAGCTCAGAAGGCACTCCAGCTAAAACACCCAAGCTCTAAGTCACCTTCATCCAGCATGACAAAGCAGCTCTTTCAACCTACTATATGCACAGCCTCATGGTAAGGGCATCCAGCCCTTATCACGCACACTTCCTCTCTGAATTATTTATGGCTGCCAGGGGTCATGAAATAAGGAGAGCAAAAGCCTCCAGCTTGGCAAAAAGTTCTAGTCTGGCAAGTGACTCTGATATCCATTCACAGCGAAGTCCCAGACCATGAGCAATTGGGTGCAGCACACCATTCCAGAGCTCTGTGATTGATGGATCACATCACGCCTCTGACCTTCTGACTCCCACCACAGTCAGGTCTCCAAACTCTCCCCTCCCAGCCCTGCACATAAACTGTTCTTCCTCTCCAAAGAAAGACAATCTCTTTTTCCACTTTCGTCAGCTGTTTTCATAAAAATTTTACTATTCAAAAATAGCCCTGCACCTTTGCCTACAAAGCAATCCACATCAAACTTCTGTAAAAATGTCTGAAAATCCTTTTAAGTCTTTTGAAATATACTTTTCTGAAAAAAATCAGAATTAGCTTTATTAACTGAGACTGTCCAACATTTATATTGGAATTGTTTCAGAATAAGGAATGGCCTTTTTTGGCAATACATAATGCAATCATACTGCAGATACTACCAGATAATCATACTGACTGCATGCATGATGAAGGAAACATTATTAGAGTGAGTACATCCTTGTAATAGCTCAAGTTCATTAACCCACAGTTAAGCTCGGCCTTTCACAATGGCTGTCCAGTCTAAACAGACAAAAAAAAGAAAAATCCTTAGTATTCTTCTACTGCAGCGGTTGGTTCAATACACCAAAGAATAGTCATTTCACTCCTCTGCTGAGGAAACTGTACCTTAAGGAGTGTTTCAGTACAAAACCCAAGTGTATTTCTCCATCTGAATGATTTTACACTCTTCTTGAGCACTGTTCCTCTTATGCAAGCTGCCATCTCTCTCAACAGAATTTTTCCAACAACATGTTTTCAAGCAACCTCTGAAATACACTGTCCCTCAGTACAATAACTCAAACCCCTTCTGGGCTTCTTGTGTCAAACTCAGTACTTGGACCAAGGGGTCACGTTGCACCCACAGTGGGGGAAGAGAATATCTCTCAGAGACAACACTTTACTGCCTGAAAATTCAAAATTAATGAGCTGAACATTCCAATTCCAGGAAAGGAATTCCCTGCATTTTTTAAAAACATACTCTTTTTTTTTCCTCTCAGGGTTTTGCCCATTTTTTCCCCAGAATGCCTGAAGAAGCAGGAATGGAAATAATGTGGAATTGGTCCTCCCACACTCAAGACTCACAGAGTTGGTGGGATCAAGAATTAAAAAGTTTTAACAAATTACAGGAATGGTTAACTTTACCTACAAGAGTACTGGAGAGCTACAAGACCAGCATATCTGTTAAGTAAAAAGATGCAGAGATCTACATTTTCTTCAAACATCAGTCTTTATACCTACTCTGTATAAGTTTACATCTGTTGCTGGCACCATTCCAAGTAAATCCAATGGGAAGAACTGTTATTTCACTCTGCAAATATCATCCAACTCAGTTCTGAGTCGGTTAAGTCACACATTATTGTTTCTGGCCTGATAAAATGTGCAATCAAGCCAAGTAGTACAAAGGAAAAAAAAAAAACGTAAACACTTTTAGCTGTGTTTTCAAACATTGTAGTTTCTGCACCATTGAAGTTCCCTTTCCATCCCTGCTGGCAAACAAGCATTCAGCTCCGTCTAATACAGTTTCAAAGCAGAGTGTTAGCAATTGCCCAGTGAAAAATGTTTGTACTTTAGCTGTATCAACCTCTAATCTCCCGCCTGAAGAGCTGACTTTGAAAACAACTGAGAAACTAGGGTGGCTCTTAAACCAAGTTTAACAAAAAGTTCTAAACCTATTTAAAATAAACAAACCAAACATGATCAATGCAGAATTACCAATAAATAAATAATTTCAGAAGAGGTTACCAGCTTTCTGAAACTGCATGTCAAATCCTTGCAGAGAGGGCAGCACTTCTGCGTATCAAGAGATTAAATACAGCCCATGGTTTTCATAGAGGGATTAGCTGCTGTTAAGCGCTGCTTTCCTCCTTATTGGTGAAGTTTGCACCCTCCATCCTGCCTGGCAGCCTATATTAAGAACACACTGCCACCCAGACTTCTCCTTTCTCGTAAAGAATGGGACAAAAAGAAAGGCGACACTGTCTGGCTTTCATGACTCTCCCAATGGCACTTCTGTGGAAACGACGACTTTCAGAAACTTTAACCTCCCAGCCACAGATCTGTGTAAAGTTTACTCCAGCCCAGCCTAAACAGTAGAAAATTCTATGTTGCACATGTGTACTAGCAGAGATCTGAGTAAACAGTACCTATTTCTCATTTCATAAAGCTGCTTCACAGCGATTCTGTGAGACCGACCGCTGTTTAGGTCTGTGAATGCCCCAAGCTCTGGGTTCCAAGTCTTCCACAAAATGCAACTCCCTGCTCTGGCAAACCCTTTCTGAATGCAAGTTGTGAACATAATAAAGGAGAAACTCAGGAAAAAAAAAAAAAGGAGATAAAAAGGGGGAAAA
>WEIT01003005.1:10033-21423 GCA_013389985.1 Dryoscopus gambensis | reverse complement strand
AGTTTAGAAGAGCTTGCAAACACTAGGCTCTCTCTAAGACACCATGACACTGAGGGCATTACAATTCTACTCATATTTAAGAAGTTTAGAATTATGAAAAGTCCAGAGCTCAACATCTCAGTCTGAAAATCCTCCAGCTAAATTCAGGATGAATAGATCATGATTTCCAGTCTAAATATCCTAATTTATCCTAATTAGTTGCAAAAGGTGATATGAGTTAGAAACTGTTGCATGAGCCCTTTTTGCAAGGTTCCTCTGGATAGCAGCATCAACTTATTTAATGCATTTCACTGGACAACTGGAAAATCATTACCAAGTATTGTACTTGAGGCTACCTCTGAGTAGAGATGGAGGTTAAATGGGTGTCTAGCCCATTTGTAAAAAGCACAGTCGACCATTCCATCCCATATTTCCTGTGGAATTGCTGAAGTGTCTTCCAAGAATAGCCAACAGTTTTGCTGAAAGGCTCAAAATAAATTGCACTTCTGAAGGAATATCTTACATAGTTTACATAATAGCCATCCCAGAAGGGAAAAAAGGATGTGTACAGTGTTTCAGTGTGAATTCTGCATTGAACAAAAAGACATCATTCTTTCCTTAATACAAGGCTTAAATTCACCATGAAGAAAACTGCTGAGGCCAAAGCCTCAGGGCTCAAGTTGAGAGGGAGATATTCTGAAGGGAAGACTTTTTTATCTTCAATTCAAATCAAAATACGATATGGAAAAGAACAGTCTCAACAGTCTCTGTTTAAGCCTCAAAAAGGAAAAGTTCAATGCTAACCGACATCCCTTCACGAAAATCTGACACATTTTTAAGTTGTGTTACCAGATCCACCTCTGCACATTTCTGCTTACCTTTTTTTTTAATTATTTAAAATCTGGTTCTTATGTCCCAACACACGGTTCACCCTTCCTGCTAAACACAGTATCACAGTTTATAACTAAATACCACAGGAGTGGAGTGTCATAACCACTGGTGCTTCCACATCACTTCATAGTCAGCTGTAGCTCTCCTCATCACCTGAAAGTTAACACTGACGTATTTGCCTCAGTGGAAGTCTGTCCCTTAGGGACACAGGTAAAATAATGAATGCTTCACGAAAGCAGAACTGTTACAGACAATACTGCAGCAGTATGAGGAGGCAAGTCAGTTGATGAAGCAAGCAATGCCATTTTTTTCTTTTTTTGAGAACCCAGAGAGCAAAGTTGTACTGTTTGCATCAGGATAACAGCAGCTGAAGGGTCTAGAATTTGCATTAGCAAGTGGTTTGGGGTTGTTATCCTTTTCTCCTTAGAGGAAAACAAGCTGTGCTTTCCTCTTCACAAAGAGGCAAACAATTGTTTTCAGTTCGTGCAAATCACCTGCAATACACAGCTCACTCTTGATTATTATTATCATTACCACATTCCCAAACACCACTAGGGCGTGAGCGAGGAAGTGAGCTAGAACAACAGTTGACAGAAAATTGTGGAAAATTCTCCCAAGGAAAAGAACCTGTGTATGTTCTGATAAGAGACCAGGGAAGGGCTTGGCAGGCCACACTGGTTCCAAGCTGCACCACTAAATACAATAACATCACCAGCACGCCAAGGAGCTCAGCCTCTACCACCTACCCTAATATTAACTACAAATATGGTTGCCATCTGGTGGCTAACACAGAATGAAGTTAGCATCTGTGATGAGTTCAAGGTGGACAAGATTCCCTGTCCTGTCCCCTCTGGAATAACAGTAGGGTAAAAAAAACCGCGGATGTGGCCATGCTCACTCTTGTGTAAAGAGTGAACCTTGCTGCTGCAGTTCCATACTGGATCTGGCAGTCACTGGGGTTTTTTCCAAGCAGTGGGACAAGTTCAAGGGATGGTCCAAGTCTCAGTAAGTGAGCTAAAAGTAGTGGATGCAGCATGTGCAGCATTAAGTCCAAGTAGTTTGGGCTGCTATTCTGACCCAGCAGCGTTTTTGAGCAGTGTCAGAGATTGGTAAAAGGCTAGGGCCAGCGCTGCATTTAATCCCAACCCTCCTAGATTAAATCTAGCTGCTAAAGATAACTCCCAGGGAACACGAGCAGCAGTGGGCAGATCTGCTCGCCCGCCCTCCCTCAAAGATGCACCAGACCTTATTCAGTCAATATCATCTCACAGCAAACCACTGAAAACCAAGACGAGAGTGCCTGCAATAAAAGCAGCTGATCAATGTCCCTGCGTAAAATGCCCGATAATCCCTACACAGAGCAGGCACCTGGCATCGGATGCAGCATGCCAGAGAGATGAACAGGGAAAGTATCCATTGCATATTCCTGGCACCTTCTGCTGGCACAGGGGTGGGCGGAGAGCAGCGAAAGGGCTCCCGGGATTCAAAAATCCCCCCCCTCCCTCAGCAGATCGGCACAATCTTTAAAGGCCGTACGGCTTTGGCTTTACCACCATTCCAAAATGAGGAGCTCAAGGTCAGTACAGCAAGTAGCGACTCTCATGCGATGCAGTTGGAATATAAGGGGCAAGTGCCCATCTCCTTTTCCTCACCATCTTTGAGGTTACGCATTTAGCGCTGTGGCAAAATACAGAGCTGCTCTCGAAAATGCTGCATAAAGCGCAAGCTAAATGCCACAACGGGAAGGTCTCCTCCTGTTGAAACAATAAGCATCTGCGGATCCAACACAGGCGTGCGGCGCTCCGTCCTCCCTCCCGCTCCCGGCCGAACGCGATGCCATGTTTCCGCAGGCGGACGGTGAACCCTCACCGCTCCAACAGGGACATTCGGCATTCTCAGGATGCAAAGGGGCCCTAATTCCGCAGGCAGGGAAGGCAGCTGCCCCCCCCCCGCGAGCACCCACGGCGAGACGCATCCCTGCCTCGGGGACGGCTGTCATCCCCGGTGCCGGCGTCCCCCGCTCCCAGCCCCGCATGCCGGGGATGCCCCCCTTCTCCCCTACCTTCTCCTGCGCCCGGGTCAGCTTCTTCTGGACGTTGCTGGCGATTTTCCCGGCCGTGACCCCCTTGCTGCCCAGCTCGGCCATCTTGCCTCCTCTTTTTAACGGGCTGCGAGCGACGGACCCGCAGGAAGGNCCGCCTCCCGCCCGCCGGCCGCCGCCGGCCGCCTTTTAAAGGGACAGTGCTGCCTTAAAGGGACACGGGATGGGGCAGGTTTTGGACGGATTTCCCCCACCCTGCCTGCCTCCTCCGGGTCCCCCGCCGCCGCCTGTCCCAGAGGAAGCCAACAGGGTGGGAAAGTCTGGGAAGCATCGCAAGGGATTAATCTTAGGTGGTGGAATGAGTTTGCTGACGTCTTTCATCCCACAGCGAAACGACATTCTTGTTTTAAGAAATCTGTGCCACTAATTGTTATCTCCGATCGTCCAAATTCATAGGACATAGGCACTTCTCAAATTACTCCTGGATCTTCACAAGCACAAAGGGGGAAATTTAATTCCTTAAGGAAGGGTACCTGGAAGTGAATCAAACCCCTGATTTTAAAAGGCAGGATGAAATTTCAGAGGATTCCATCCTTTAATCATAGAATTATTAAGGTTGGGAAAGATGTCTCGGATAATTTAGTCCAGCCATTAACCAAGCACCACTGTGTTCACGACTGAACCATATCCCCAAGTGCCACATTCCCCACATCTTTTGAACACTTGCAGGGGTGATGATTCCACCATTTCCCTGGGCAGCCTATTCCAATGCCTGGCCACCCTTTCAGTGAAGAAATTTTTCCCAATATCCAATCTAAACCTTCCACAGCATACCTTCAAGCCTTTTCTTCTCGTTCTGTCACTTGTTACCTGGGAAAAGAGAATGACCCCCACTTTGCTACAGCCTCCTTTCAGATAGGTACAGAGTGATGAGGTCTCCCCTGAGAGTTTTTTTCTCCAGGCTGAATCCCCCCAGTTCCCTCAGCTGTTCCCCATTGGACTTGTGCTGCAGCCCCTTCCCCCGCCTTGCTATCCTCCTCTGGACACACTGCAGCACCTCAATCCCTTTCCTTCACTGAGTGGCCACAAAACTGAACACAGGATTTGGGGTGTGGCCTCACCAGTGCCAGGTACAGGGAGATGATCACTGCCTTGTTCCTGCCGGCCACACTGATTCCATTTCTGATGCCACTGGCCAGGATACCATTGGCCTTCTTGGCCACCTGGCTTTGGTTTTGCTTTGCTAGATCTGCTGGGCAAATACTTTTGGTCAAACTTTATTCCTTTACACATGAAGACAAAGTTCTGCTTCCTGGAATACAGGAAGCCACCTCAGCACTGTTATTCGCATCCTAATACTTGGCCCCTAAGCTTCCGTCAGTACCATATACCGGGGCTTGGGCGAGTGGTGGGGAAGCTTCCTTCCTTCCCATCCTGCTTCTGCACACTCATCCCCGTTCTCTGTGGGAGCTTGGGACTGAGTACTATGTGCTCTCAGTACCCAGTACAGTACCAACCCATCCAATGCTCTGCAGGCAATTGAGATATGTAACAAACTTGCAGTTACCTTTGTTTAGGATGGAAACACCTATTTTAGTTAAAAGATGGTACCAAAACCTCCCTGTGTCCCCGGAGCATTTCACACAGTCATTACTTTGCCAGATGAAGACTTATCTCCGGTTTCACAGACACAGAGAACAGTCTAGCATGCACTACTGCCAGGTAAAGCAACAGGAAAATGTTGAAGGTGATAACTTAAGAGAGCAAGGCCAGATTTTCCAATTGATATGTCCTTTATTGTTTCCCATTTCTGCTTCAGTACTATTTCTGTTCATTCAGAACTTAAAATAAAAACAATTGTCTTGCCAGAGCCCTTAGAAACTGTTTGCAGAGAACCTGTCAACATCTCTTTGTAAGGCTTCATGAGACAGTGCCTCTGCATTTCTTGCCTATTTTGACAATGGCTTTTTTTTAATGACAAAACCTTCATTCAGAATCCAGTTTAAATCCATGGTATACTTCAATTATGTTAGTAGACATACCATTCCCATTTAATAAAATACTGGGGCATGTGTTTCAGTTGTGTATCAGAAAAGTACAGTGATATAAGACATAGTCAGACTCAAGTGTGTGCATTTCCATGATGCCAATCTGTATTGCAAACAGCAAATGTATTCAATTCCTTCCTGGCTTTACATTTAGTATTCATCTATCTGTATGATCAGTATTTAGTATTAATTTAGTGTTCATTTTCTGTAGTATATGTCCCAAATGCGTGTGATTTTTTCCATAATTTCAGCCTTTCTAGTTATTTTCATATTACCTTTCTTCTCCAGTATCATCTGCAATTTTTCTCCCCATCTCCCCTGCCTTAGCTGAGCTTTTAAACGTGAAAGATGCACATGTGGTTAAACATTTGAAACATCACATTTAAAAGAGCAGATGTTTCAGGGTCAGAACACATTCCTCTCCACCCTACCTCATATATTTGCTTCTCCTGCCTAGGTCTTTTCTTCCGTGGAACTGGTTTTGAAGGGATTTTTGTCTGATTACGTCCTTTCAAGCGAAAAGCACGTAAGCTGAAAAGAGAGTCCACAGCAAACATCAGACAACTGTGAAACAAAAGCAGCCAGACACACACATTCACCACAATGAAAAATGATGACAAACTGTGTACATTCTAAAAGCTAGGATTAACAGCAAGTATCCACCTCTCAGCATGAGTCATTTCCCAGTTATTTCTGTGCTTGATTGGATCAGCACCAAAGCTGCAAAGCATTTGCTGGGCTCCAGGTGTGTTGCAAAAGGTACTCCCCCGGCATGACCCACATGCATGGCCAGCGGCCATGCAACTGAAGGACCATATAAGCCATTTCAGCCAGGTAATATATGCAGGAGGTTGTTGCTTTGAGAACAAGAGAAGCTTCAGTCTCATATCTATCCACCATTGTTCTGATGTCAAGCTTATTGTGTTTTACAAGCATATAAATGTAAATCATTTCAATTGGACTGCAGTCCAATTGCATGTAGTAATAAACATACAGGCTAGCAACATAATGCTTGTATTTGTTTATGTTTTGTGGCATTCTGAGACAGAGATGTCAAACCTTTTGGAAGACATTAGTGACAGATTCTGCACAACTGGGATTAAAAGAAATCAAACAATGTTTATGAGTATCTCCTGCAATGAGATTCATTAAGTTCAATATGTGCATACTTGTCTAATCTGTTCTAACACTAGACCCCAGAACACTTCACTTCACCTGACTGTAACCAGCTAAACATACTTAATTTAAGGTGAGGCACCTTGGCTCCTTTTATAGTCAAAAGAGAGAAATCAGTACCTTCAAAGCTGATAAAAGGTAAACCAGAAACGTCTCCCTTCCCCCTTAGCTACAGAGGGAGATTAGCTGAATAGCTTAAATAGCTAAAGTTAAGAAAGCCAGATGGGTTATGAAACCCACCTGTAGTCCATCTCCCTGGTGACAGGATGACTCATTCACACAGTTCAGAGGGAAGACACAAATCTGTCGAACACCCTAGCACAAACAGGCATATTTAACATGTACATACCCACCACTGCTTTTTTATGGCTTCCTTAATTGATTAATACTCTAGTCAATAATGACTATGTTAGGCCTCAGCCCCATTAGTGCATTTCACTTCTCAGTTGTCTCGTTAAAGGGAGATGAACTGTTCACCTGTTTACAATTAAACATATGCTTAAATGCTCACTGGCTTGGAGTCTATTATTTTGTAGCTTATGTACAATGTATTCCCTTCATTGCACAAATTGTTGTTCCACTTCTTTTTTTCATTGTTATTAGTACTCCTGTTTTGCCAATTTTGTCCATCTGGGAGCAGGATGTTTTCTTCATGATTCCTAATTTAAAATGGTATAAAAATTTGTTTTTCAAAGCGTGATTTCAGCAATGTATCCATTAACTTATTTTTATTTTTTCTGACTTGAATCTTTTAATTGTAGTTCGTGTGTTTAGAACTACAAGCTGTGATAATCAAAATCTTTCCTGCTACTGGCAGCAAAATCTTTCATGTATAATCCAATTCATTTAACTAAAATAATTCTAAAATTACAACAGTAGTAGTCTCTACCATTCATGGAACTAGAAGTATATATTCTCTGTTCCAGTTACAAAGAAGACTAAAAGACAGTTAAATTGATTTTTGTTTCTTTTCAGCAAGGAGTTCTGCTTTTTAAGATAATTACAGTTTTTAGAAAATATTTAATAGAGTTCAGGTTCAGTTAATTAAATGTTTATGGAAAATCTAAATATATCATTATTTAATTCTTTAAATGCTTCTATTTATACTAAATAATATTATTTGCAGTAAGCTATTTGAAGCACTCTAAAGCCCTTCACCCCAAGTACTAATATAATGGAAGATGGGTCTATTTCAATCATAATTTCTTATAGTATTCAAAGCTGAAGTTCAGATATTAAACAACCTGGTTTTTGGATCCATGGTTTTGCTCTGACTAACTCTGGCTGTAACACCTCAGGTCAGTTGGCCTCACTCCCTGGCAGCGCCACTCTCTTGCTTTAGTGACGTCAGTTGAAGGACTAACTTAAGACAGTAAATCCAACATCTTGAAAACAACAAATTGCATGAAATATATTATGTGGCAAAATCTAATCAAGTCCTAGCTCCAACCTTGCCCACCTTTTTCTTTCTGTTGCAGATCATGCATTCTTCTGGGACAGCATTCCAGAAGAGATTGCAAAGGTGACTTCTGTATTTCTTTTAACCTGATAACATTGTCAAGGATAATTTGGTTATCAGTTTCACCATTATCTAGTTTGCCTTAGAATTCCTTTCTGACTGACTATATTCTCTTGCAAACTCTCCCCTTGTTCTCCCACAGAAAGGTGCAGGGAAGAATCAGGAAGTTTCTGCCATAAAAATAATAGAGAAAACCTCTCTGATTATGTGTTCTGTCCTTTAAAACAAGAGCAACATGAAAAAACTTTGATTTTAAAATAGTGTCCTGAAGGTGTTCTCTCCCACACTTGTCAAACACTCAACTCCTGTTGGATCTCTCCATTATCTTTTATGAGAAGCACAAGTTGATACCCAAGTGACTCTTCTCATGCTCTAAACACACAAAAAACCCACCAAAAAAACCAATACCGTAGCACTGGAAAGTCTCCAAAGCTGAGAGCTTTGCCTGTCTAGTTCAGACTCACCTGCTAAGAAATGGGGAAAGGCAGGAAATAAAATGACATTAAAACTTTGTCTCATGTCTCACTGAAGACTGTCCCTTAATTGCAAGTTTGTTGAATTCTAGGGAATTATGTGGTGCTCATGATGTGTCTTACTGAGACCTCCACACTTCGGCAGATTTTTCACTGAACCTCAAAATTCAGATAATATTTCTTTTCCATCCACATGCCTGTTTGGATGCTTGATACATCTCTGCCTGTGTGGGTTTAGCCATCACTGGTCTTTGACCCTGAATTTGTGACAGATTAGCTACCCCTCACTATTAAATGAATGGAGCAAAGAATGGCAATGGTCTGTAAGCTTTGCACAAATATACTTCCAAGAAGCTTATCAAAATTTCTATGTACCCCGTTGTGCAGGAAAAGAAAGGATTTGGTACATACGAAATAATTTTGGTTTTACTTTGTCATTGTCATCAATCAGCAAGAAACAGGCAAGTGAATCATGTATTTCCTTTGGAAAACATTATGAGAATTCTTGAAGCCTTCAATATCTAAAACATTTAAAAAATCAGAAATAATAATATACTCAAAAGGAAGGGCCAGTTTATCCTCCTCTATAGCTATGGTAGAACACATGGCCCATCTGGTGGAATCACACAAAGGATATCATATCACCAGGATACCATATCAACAGCACAAACTCTCACTGAAACACAGGAGATATTTGATAATTTCTATCAAACATATGTCCACAAGGTTCCATACTTGAGATAACCATGCCAGGTGGATTATGTAATGGTAACAGTTTTCCCAGTTGCAGTGTCTTCCTCCTTGCTTCCCTTTACCAAGAGCCTCATTTTATTTCCTTGGCAACGAAATAGAGTGACTTATTCACTGCACATTACTTACAAGAGCCATCTCTCCTTCAATTACTGAAAGTTTACTATCAATTCAGACCTTTTCAGTTTTCAAAATTATCCAACTCTTTGCTTTTGAGGTTTTGGATTTGATTTTTCAGAAAATAAGGATGGCAACTTTCCAGTCTGGGCAAATCCTGTTTTCTGCACATATCTAATGAAACATTGGATACAATTTATTCATACAATCTATTCTATATAATAATTACTGACATTTATAATAATGTTTTCCTAGACCGGAATCAGAACCGAACTGCAGAAAATGCAACACAGAAAAATGCAAAAAAAATTTATTCTTACCTGTAGCAACTCAGAGCTCTATCAACTCTGTAAAAAGGCTTTCATAAAGATTCAGCAAAAAACAGTGAAGGCCACAAATAGTTAGAATTAGTTAGGATTGATACATTTCTCTTCACAAATTATGTGACATTTTAATGTATCTTTCAATGCTCTGACATCTTCAAGTCTCCCTGCCAAATTTAGCAGAAAACATTTACAGTTCTAAAGTAAGCATCCTCTACAGTCTAATGAGTCCCAGCCTTGTGTATACAGATAGCAGGGTCATCAGCATGCTAGAAGAATAAACATAAATTCCAAGCTAAATTTCTGGTTTGTTTCTCAACTGTATTTTGAAACAAGGCAACACTACCAGATAAATGAACCAAACACAGTAAATTGTGAAAATTTTTCTTAACATCTCACTGCACAAGTGATGGAAATACATGTTGTTTCTACTACTGTACTCTGAAAGCTGAAGCACAAGTCTGGAAATGTTGCAGCATCTGAGCATCTTAACAAGGAATTTTTCAATACAGGATGTTCCCTCAAAACCCCACCTTTTGGAATCACATGAATAGGTGTCCAGGCAGGAAAAAAAAGTCAAAATATGAATCACAAAAACTGAAAACTAAAGAAGGGCAGGGGAAATTAGGCCATCACTTCAACATTTTCATTTCTTTTAAGGAATTCACAGCCTTGAGTCACAAGCTAAGGAAAGACAAAACGTGACACTTCTCTCTTGGACATGGAGGTAAAGATGATTTTATTATATATCTTGCAGAAATGTGCTGCTTGTAAAACAAGCTTCCAGAAACTGGTAGCAAATAGAAATCCAAAAGGCAACTATTACAAGAGAACAGTATTTTTGGTCTACATAACACTAGTGAGCTCCATCACAGCAAGACAAAGCAAACTGCCTGGATAAGAATAATCTTGCACAGTGTTATCCTCTGGCTGTGTGTGTGCTGTCAGATCTCTGAGATCCTAGATTTAAAACAACCAACCAAACAAGCAAAAATATCCCATCCTAGCATGCCAACATGATCCAGGTACATAGTAAACCTTTGTTAAGGCAAGCAACCCTACGTTCCCTAGACAGAGCAACAAATAGGTACAAGCCACTTGCAAATCCTACCAACACTGCACCTACTCACAGCCTCCTAGGGGTGTGGTAATCCTAGAAACCACACAGTTCTTTCCCTCTGAAATTACACATTCCCATTCTATTTAGAAAGCTTTTCTTTATGGGGGAGAACAAGAAGGTTTGACCTTGCCATTCATGAAATATTTCCTGGAGATAATTAATTATCCTGTCCTATCCAAGCCTAGCCTAGCCTAGCCTAGCCTAGCCTATCCATTATCACAGCAAACAAGTCTTCATCTTCTTGTATAAATATCAGAATATATATGGAAACACAATTTGTGCTTTTACACCATATAGGATGGAACAGTGCCCTAGACATGTTTTGATAAACCTAATCAGATCAGTTTTGCTCTTTTTATAAAAAAATATTTTACAGGTTCCTGTTTGTTTACATGCAGTATTAGAGGGAATTCTTTAGTTAACTAGTTCCACATTATCTTGCAATTAGAGGTTGCTATTCAACCCACAGGAATGTCCAGCTGATCACAAAGACTTTATTGACTCACTCCTCTCTTTGATGTATTTCTCTTGGCCCCTTGGTTACAACCAGTAGTCACTAAAAACACCGATCACAACCACAAAAACCAACCAAAGGAATTATCTTCTAGCTAGCAGTTTTTAACCTCTTATGAGTTGCCATCCTCTTTAAAAAATACTCCAAAAAACATTAAAGCNTTGCTTCTATTTGTTGCCAAAAGACATCTAAAAATAATGAACTCTTTTCTCCTCTCTTTTTTCTTATCACTATGCAGTTAAAATAATAGTCATAGAAGCAAAGCAAAGGCCTAGGAAAGATTTTCTCCCCTGAGAAGCAGCCAGTTCAGTGGAAAAGTCTTAGGACCCTGACCTAACCCAGCATCTGGGAAATGTGAAGTTTCTCCCCATCCACTATATGTTTTTCTGTTATTTAATTCATTTTAGTTTTACATGAATTGAACAATTGATATTTTATC
>WEIT01003003.1:54787-100555 GCA_013389985.1 Dryoscopus gambensis | reverse complement strand
ATACATCCCATTTCATATAAAAAATGAGTACTCTACTGAAATGAATTTGGACACAAAGATCTGTTTTTTCCTGCTTAGAGTAGCACCTTGTGTTTAAAACTACACTTTCCACAGGCAATGAAAAGCTCTTCACCCATTTAAGTATATTGCCACTCATACAACAACATGTGATAGAAAATAAAAACATGAGAAGCATCATTCAAGATCCAAACCACAGCTGAATAAATAACATGAAAAAGCAATTTGTGACTACCTTGTAAAATAGGTATTAATGTTTGTCATTATCAGATTCCTTTAATGACAGACTATTGTTTCCCAAATTATATATTGGAATAAAGTTCAGATCTGCAGATGATTTTCAAATAGTTTTGGGAGAAAACACGTTCATTTTGGACACAGGCCAAAGCCATCCATGAAGGTCAATCAAACAACCCACACGCCAGTGTCAGGCCATTGAAGTCTGACTGCACAAAACCACGGTGAAGCACTTTCTGGTGAGCTAAAAAATAGGTGTAAAAGGTACATTTTGGAAAATAGGAATTGGAGGATGCTGTTTATTATAACTACTTCCTTCAGTTCTTCTCAAAGCCTTCCTGACTTGCAGGTTTTGTTTTTTAAGTGTTTGCCCACAGGTTTCCCTCAAGTAGACCATGTTCAGAATATCAGGGCATGATTAACCAATCTAAATAGATATTCCAGTGCTACTTCTAATAATATTTTGCAGCTGTACAAAAAAAATCAATGTAACTCCTATATATGGGAAGAATAGTTTCAGGTATTAAATGGCACTATGTACAAGTAATTTTATTAGACAATCTAGCAATTAGAAAATATTATTTTTAGTTTTCTTTGGAAATTCCAAAGTCTGTATGTGATGCCAATATTTTCACAGACAATATGTGCTGATTCCTAGAGAAAAATATGTGGGTTTGTGTGCATGCACAGTTTTAACAAAAACTCAATTCACTGTGGGTCTTAATTGTGTTTTTCAGCAAAATGATTTAAAGTTCCCTGGGGCACACATACTGTAGGATTGTGACATATCACACCAGGTTAAGTCAAACTCAAAATGTTATGTGATATGACAGCGTGTAAAACACATGATTAACGCACCCATTGGGAAACTTGGCTTTATGAAAAATGGTGCAATAGGGAAACTTGGGGCACTCTCTGGTAAATTGTCCTTTTAAAATATAATAATTAAAAAAAAGGAATCAAAATACAGTACTATGTTAGCTTCTGGTTGATGTCCACATCTTTCTCCTTTGGATAAAATGTCACTGTCAAAAGATCAACACATATTTGTGGTCAATGCTAAAAGCAAGATGTTGTATTGTCTTGGAAAATAATTGATTTTTTGACAATTGAGAGTATGACTGTGATGAATTACCTACAAAAGGTCCACAAACTATAATTTCATTTCCTAAATTCATAAATGCATACTACACCTTTTCTACAAAAGATATAAAGGTATCATTTGCCAATACAGGTCTCTCTTCTTCCCTGAGAGTGCCCCTATCTTGTGTACACATTTTCTGGACAGAGAGCACCTAGTATTACAGAGGTGTCATGAAACGGCACTATGAGACACACCACAGAGATTTCACATTGTTTACTCCCTCCTGTAGCACTACTACAGTAACTCCTAAAATTTCCTTCCCTTGTGATATGTGAACCCCAGTATGGTGCTGGGCAGCACAACCATTGGCCACTGATGCCTTTATTAAGAAATAACAGGTTTTTATGTTTTTAACAGTCTTATGTAGCAGCAAACTTTGATGCTATTTGGCAATTTAAAAAACTGACTTTTTCTTGGAGACTTACCATCCTTCCCCTGCTCTTCCCATCAGGTTTGAATTAAATGGTTAATTTCAACTAAATTTGATAAGGATAGAGCTTCAAAAATATTGAGTTTCAATAAATCTTGTCAAAATTGACAGCTGGTAGTGGACAGAGATTTTCTTTTCATCCTTTCTCAAATCTTATTAGACAAAAGAGAATCCACAGTGTCACTTACCTTCAGTGCTCACCTGGACTGGAAAGCAAACCCAAAATTCTTGAAACTTCTATTTATTTCTAAGTGCCTGACAAAGTAATACTTGCCTAGTTTACTACACAACTTCTTCCTGGAATGCAATAGAAAATGAGAGTAAAAGAAGTCTGAGATGCTCAAAGGAATCACAAACATGGGATCCTGTGTACCATGACTAAGTGCCAGAACACAGCCAAGTTGTGAGCGAGTATAGACGGGTCATTTCCAACAAGGAGAAGCTGACAATCAGTGTCACCCTGCTTATTTTCATCATTATTTCTTTCAGCTTGTGCTGGCAGACCTGAATAACCCCCAAACTCTGCCAGCTGCTGAGGAAGGGAAACCGATATCCTTACAACAGACTAGGTGCCCAGCTTGTGCTGCAGCCCTGATTCTGCAGTTGTCCTCTGAACTCTTGACCCTGAAGGTGATACAGGGGAAAATTACTCATGCCACTAACCTGCCCGAGCACAGCTACCACAGGCACTACAAAGCTCCAGGAAAAAGAAGATCTATGCTTATTGGAAGCAAGGGTGGATGGAGCTGGGCACTGAGAGGCTCTGTGTGAGTCACTCGCCTGTGACATGCTCCAGGGTGAGGTAAATCAGGCAGAGTTACTGCAAAGATTACAGCTCCCTTATCCATTCTCATACATTCAGATTAGCAGTAAAGCCCAATACTCAAATGCTGATATTTAGGCAGAAGATAAAACCTTATCAGTCCACAGAAAGAGAAAGGAAAGATGTTAGATGTATCTAGTACCCAATCTGATACATTTTTAAAATAATCTAGCTTTCAGTTGTGTACCTTTTGAAATTAAGGATCAATTAAAACTTGAGATACTGGCACTCACAGTACCAAGGGTCTTCTCCTGTTTTGGTTGAATTTCAGAATCTGAAATGCTAGGACATTTTAAGGATGACATTTGGCTAAAGCATTATTCATTAATAGAGTGAGTTTTCTATAATTTATAAAGATAGTATAGATTAAATTAAGGGCAATCTGGGGAGAGTGAGTGAGTATCCTTTCAGTGGGATCACTGGGGATGAAGAGCCACAAAGAGAACCATTTGTGCAGAATTCCCACAGTTCTGTTAAAGCTTTTACATTCTGACCTGAACCGTCCAACTATTTTGGACCAAAATTGTAGATCATGCTGAATTATGCTTAACATATTTGGAGGTCAAAAAGGAAATATGTCCCTCTCTCTCTTTTTCAAGGAAAAATAAATCATATGTCCTGTTCCCATCCTCCCACAAGAACAATGAAAGTGGCTTAAAAATCAAGTGTTGCAAATGTTCAAGCTGTTGATTGGGATGTATAAAATTGAAAGGTTTTATGTCTAAAGTGGAGCTTGCCAAAACCAGATTATCCCTAATAATAATAATAATAATAATAATAATAATAATAATAATGAATGTAATTCATAAAACATTTCAGTTTTTTTTTTAAGAATAATCTTTTCTTCTGAATTTTGAAAAAATATCCCCTCTCTTTTTTTTCCTTTATGAAATATTTTTCCTTATGATAGAACTTTTGTTAAGACAGTTTGGAAATTGTTCCATTTCAAAGAAGCCCATACTTGTGATTGGAAAGAAATTTCCCAGGTAAATTGCTTTGAATTTATGGTATGCTTGAAGTGATATTATATGCAGTTACTGACATACATACAGAATAATAAACATAATATATTAACCCACTTCAGGTCAATAAAGATTTTCCTGAGGTCTGGACAATTTTCTGCAGGGTGCTACAGAAAGTTAGGGTGCCTGATACTCTTGTAAAACTCTTTTAAAAAGTATGCTTAGTGCTGAGCTTGTCCACAAAGCCAAAACCTTGTTCAGAAAAATAGCCTTTGAATTCTACAGGCACAAGGTAAATGTTTCAAATGTTTTTGTCAGAGGCAGAGGTACTGAGGAGATCGAATCTCTGTAAGAAAAAACCCAGGCATAAGGAGGATTTGGGAGGCGTTGCAGGAGCCTTGCTCGCCTGCTGCCCAGCCAGGCAGCAGCAACAGCAGCGACAGCAGCTCCAGCGCCCGCCCGGCCTGGCGGAGGACTCAGGTTCCTCGCCCTGAGCCAGAGAAGCAGAGCGTGCCGCAGAGGTCACACACGCTGTCTTTGGGAAGAGGAGGCGGCGGCGGGGGGCTCTGGTCTGTGTGGCAGTTGTGTGTGTCCCTGTGTGTCTGCCCTTTTAATGGCCTGTTAGGCAGGAGCCTCAGATGATTTTGGGAGATAGACGCTCACTGCTTCGCTGCTGCACCCTCATGGCAAAGCCCTATGGTATTTAATAGGGCTGAAGCCAGTTGGATTATAGTGAAATGTAATATAGTCCCACAGAAAGGAGTTTTTAAAAAATAATTTATAAAAACCCCACAACTCCTATAGATTTTAATAAAAAGAGTTGTCTTGTTAAAACATTTTAAAACCAACATACACATTTTCAATGTAACATTTTATCTCTGCTGTATATTCCTTTGGGTTGGTTTCAAAATGGCATAGACAAGTTATCATTCTCTGCCCAGTTATATTGGATTTTTCTGTGAGAGGCAGTTGAAGTGATTGAGTAGTAATAGAAATGGACATCTCCATTAAAGAATAAGTAACCATGCAATTGTGCTGCCAGACCAAAGCAGTGCTCTTGCTGGCCTGATCCTTTCTTAAAACAAAATGGCGCAAAAATAAATCCTGGCCCAATCTTACTGAATACAGTCTGAGCATCCCTGTTCTTTCCTAAGCCTGTGCTTTTGCTAATTTCATAAATTGTGGTTGGTGCTGAACAAACAGTGAGAAAAGAGACCATATCCAAAAAGAACTTGCTATTTGAAAGAGTAGCACACCAAAATATAAACAATAAATTATGTAAAAACATCAATAAGAAATGCCTTTGATTTATTAGCATGATTGTGGAAATTGCAGGACTCACATTTGTTTCTGCTACAGAGGATTCCTCTAGTTTGAATGCATCACTCATTTCTCTGCTGGTCTGCTAAAGGCTTCAGCATGAACATGAAGGGGAAAAGGCTCACTACAGGATTTCAACAATTTATGACATTATAGGGGCTTATTTTTGCCCATTAATCCCAAGCCTCTTTCAAATGAAGACATCAAGTTATGCCAAGATACTGCACAAGTTGTGATACTGCCAGCTCTTAGCTGAGGAAAGAAAACATTAAGAATTATTTCTTTTGGGACTGAGATACACACTTTTTCTGTAAACTTGCTCTCTTCCCTAGTTATCCACTCAGTTTTTATAGTTCTATGTGATTAGTCACCACCTTAACTGCTGAACTGTGGGATCAACAGTATCATTAAACATAGCTTTAAATACTGCTAATGTGAAAAACTTGCATTGAAGAAAAAAATGGTGTCCAAGAATTATAAACTTTATATATAAGGGGATGGGGCCACTTTGTCAGCTTGAAACCATGTGTAAAAATGTTATTGGATATCTGAGAAGTTTCTGTGGAAAACTGTATTTCTCATAAAAAAAACTTCAAGGTGTTCTAGGCAATCCAAGAGAGAAGACAAAAACTTCAGGCCATGAAGTAAATGAAATCTTATTATTCCTTATTAAAAGCAAAAAGCAGGTCAGATACAATTCAAAAAGAATACTGATTGAATACATTTAAGCCATATGCACTAATGGAATATACGTAAGGCATTTTTGCATAACTGAGGGTTGCAAACATCAAAACAAGCAACTGGGTATGTGAATCACCAAAAACCAGAGGAATTAACTGATCTGCTAATGTGCAAATGATTTCAAAGTGAATAACTGGGCCTGCATATCTCTGAAAGGAGACTGGAAACCCTGCAGAGGTATACAGCTATACATGCATATAAAACATGGGCATGGAAATTCAGATCTGTATTCAAACTTGGCAAAACCGATAAATAATAGATTCTGTTAACTGAACCTAGGCTAAAGAAATAACCACCCTCATTACACACTCCTGAATTGAAGTTCTCCTCGCAAATTACAAAGCTTTGGCCCTGTCTGACTTTCCTTGCCATGGGAGCTGATACCTCCATATCTCACCTTTCATTCTTTCTCTCGGTATTCAGTGTCATGTACTGTATCTCTTTATGTTCAGGTCAAGAGGGACCGGAGGAAAAAAAATGGGGGAAAGTTTGTTATCCAATTTCATTGTCCCACCTGAAATACTAGTTCAGCTAAACAAGAATAACAAAATATTCATATTAGGTGTGCAAAAATGAAACCTCCAAACTTTTCTTTTATTTATTTATTTTTTTTTAATTCTGATGCACAGCAAGCTCCTTATTCTATCCATTTTAATTTGCTTCCCTTTCACATATGGCTGTTCTCTGCTCCACTGTACATGAGACTTTTCTCAGTGATGTGCTTCAGTTCTGTGCCCAGAACATTCTCCAAGGAGATTTCTAGTGAGTGTTGTTTCTTTCCAGACTTTTGAAGAGCCTGCCAGAACCAAGTCTTTGCTCGTGAGGGATAAGACTCGGGAAAGGCTGGCCCATCTCAGGCATTTGGTAAACCACAAGAGATTCCTCTTGCCCTCTTCCCTTCCCCAGAGCCTGTCATAGCACTGTCTCACCAGCCGCTGCCTGCTCCATGCACCGTGCCTTCTCTCTCTTCTCTGCTGGCCCTACAGAAGAGTCTGGATCACCAGTGTACAGCGGGCACCCTGAAGGCTCTCTTTGGTATCTAAACCTGGGATTGCAACCAGGATAATTCTGCTTCAGGTAAAGGATGCCCAGACAGCCTGAAGCTGACCTGGTTAAGAGATCCTGACCATCCACCACAAGCATTGCCACTCTGTGTGGCAAGAACTGATATTTTTGTACAGCATTTCATGATACTCAATGATGAACAGATTTTGGCTCTAGGACATGGAAGACCACAATGAACACAATGAATGAGTCAACAAGAGTTCAGGTTTCAGCTGTGAGGTAATGTGATGCCTACTGTCCTCATCATGCAGGAGAAGAGAGGTTAGGTGTGGTTTAATAAGGCTCCACTTTCATTAAATTGCCCAGGAAAAGTGTACCCACCTTACAGAGTAAATAGCCTTTCAAGATCATTCATAGTTTCCAATGTGGACCCAAAATCGTTGCTGGGACCTTGGCCTCCCTTGGTAATAGGATGAAGACAGCTGATAAAAAGGAACATAATATTCCCCAAGAAACCAAACATTGTACCAAGTCCCTCTTTAGCCTCTCCAGGGACATTTTCCTGTGTTCATTTCCATCTCTGGTTTATTAATGAACCACACCTTCTATGGAATGGATATCTGCATCAAACTCCTTCAAAATTATGAGAATTTGAACTTAAGCTCTTGACCTACCCAATATGTCCTTTGACTGATGGGGGAAGGAAAAAAAAAATAAAAGAGACATGCATCCAGTTTGCTCTGCTGGTGAGACAAAGTGCTTTGGCACACAACCTACAAAAGTACATCGCTTTCTTCTGGCCTTTGAAGAACAGTGGCAATTTTGAAACTGAATGGGTTTAAGGAATACTAAATGATGAAATATCATTTGCTAAGGGGAGAAGCCAAACAAAATGTAGTTGGTTTTTAAATGACACTTGTTATTATTTAGATAAACAATGTCTAAATTTGGGTGAATCTTCCATCAAGAAAAAAATAAAATCATAGCCATTTGTAAACTGGTAGTTCACACATTTTTGGTCTCTTTTCTCATGAATTGATAACATGACATGCTAATGGAAATAGTGAAATAAAGGGCAGGATTTTTTAGGAATTAAATATAGATCAGCATTTATTGCAGCAGATTTACAGCTAATTTTTGTAGTACTACTGACACATCCTATCAAATTTGTAGGTTTCCAAATTTTATATTACTAGATTTTTGAATCTTATTAGTGGGCCTGCATGCATTGTGTTATTAAATTTGTTGTTTTCTAATATGATATGAGAAATTGTTATGATATCAATCTTTCCAATAATATCTGCAATTTTAAACCCTTGCATCATGCTCCTGTTGTATCACAACCTGTAATAAGATATATGTATTATTTTAAGTATTGATTTTGCACTGCAAAACTATCAGATTCCCATAGTACTTATTCATTTTAATTACCCCCAAGATTGCACTAAGTTAGTAGGATGTTTATTTTGAAATGTAGAGGGAAGGGGAGGAATATTTTATCAATTTACAGAGAGTTTCTAAGACTGGAAATTCTGGAGTCATCACAACAGCTCAGGGCAGAATCCTACTGTTATGCAATATGGTTGTTGAGGAGGGGGGAGTGGAGGGGTGCTGGCAGCAGAACCAGGCTACTTGTGCAGAACTGGGTAGAACAAGGCAGCTGGGGAGAGATGTTCAGGGAAGGTACCCTGGAGTACATGCCCTGCACGCTGCCCGGTGCCCAACAGGCCGTAGCTGCTGCTGGACTCAGAGGTGGAAGGGTAGCA
Organism: Dryoscopus gambensis; assembly: GCA_013389985.1. Classification (NCBI taxonomy): domain Eukaryota; kingdom Metazoa; phylum Chordata; class Aves; order Passeriformes; family Malaconotidae; genus Dryoscopus; species Dryoscopus gambensis. The sequence goes on along the minus strand of WEIT01003003.1, from coordinate 92,109 downwards.
GGTCCAAAAGGAGGCAGCAGCCTGTGGGTGGAAGGAGAGCCCTGCTCCATCCTGCCCTATGTCCCAGCACCCAGATGTACATCAGGCTATGGTTTACTAATGAGAATAGCAAAAGAGACCTATCTTAGTGATTTTACAGTGTCTTGAACATCTTCTGACATTTCTGCATATTTCGTTAGTGCAAATATGCATGGATGAAGATAAATCAATATTTTAGAAGTGAGTTTATATGTTGTCTTTAAATCACATTCACCTGACTATGCATTTTCTCAGGAGGCACTGTTTATTCTTGTTCTTACAGAAATTTTCTTACTTTCACTTACTTATATTTTTTATGATTTCATACCATTACTGTAGTGGGTTGACCCTGCCTGGATGCCAGACACTCACCAAAGCCTCTCAGTCACTCCCCTCCACAGCTGGACATGGGAGACAAAATATAAGAAAGATTCATGAGTTGAGATAAGGAAAGAGAGAGATCACTCACCAAATACTGTCATGGGCAAAATAGACTCAAATTAGAGATATTAATTGAATTTATTGCAAACAAAATCAAAGCAAGATAACGAAAAGTAAAGTAAGACCTTAAAACCACCTTCCTTCCACCCCTTCCTCCTTCCCAGCTCTATCTCCTCCCGTCCAGAGGTGTAGGGAGACAGGGAATGGGGGTTATGGTCAGTTCATCACACATGTTTCTGCTGCTGCTCAGGGAGAGGAGTCCTTCCCCTGCTCTAACATGGGGTCTCTCCCATGGCAGACAGTTCTCCACAAACTGCTGCAACATGGGTTACTCTTCCGTGGGGTGCAGGCCTTCAAGCACAGGCTGCTCCAGTGTGAGTCCTCACATGGTCAGAAATCCTACTACGAAACCTGCTCCAGTGTGGGCTTATCTCTCCATGGGTCTGTGGGTCTCTGTCAGGAGCCTGTCTCAGCACAGGCCTCCCACAGGGTCATAGCCTCCTCTCAGGCATCCACCTGCTCCACCATGGGTCTCCTGAAGGGCTGCAGGTGAATCTCTGCATCACCATGGACCCCCATGTGCCGCAGGGGCACAGCTGCCTCAGCACAGTCTGCGCCATGGGGTGCAAGGGAAGCCCACAGTCATGTCTGGAGCCCTTCCTCCCACTCCTCCAACGACCTTGGTGTCTGCAGAGTTGTTCCTCTCACATATTCTCACTCTGGTATTGTCTGGTCACAATTACATCTGCTCAATATCTTTTTTTCTTTCTTCTTAAATACGTTATCACAGAGGTGTTACCACCACTTCTGAGAGGCCCAGTCCTGGCCAGCAGCAGGTCTGTCCTGCAGCCAGCAGGCCATTGGTTCTGCCGGACATGGGGGAAGCTTCCAGCATCTTCTCACAAAAGACACTCTTGTAGTCCCCCTGCTACCAAAAACCTGGCCATGCAAACCCAATTGAACTAAATATTTATGTTCTGGGGGACCTTAGCTGAACTTTGACAAAAGACTGAGTTTCTTTTCTTTCTGCATAACTGTGAGAATATGCACTACTGTTCGCATCTAAAAGCACACTGCAGTGGAGAACCTGGTGAAGAATCCTACAGTCTGCAAAGTGAGAGATCTCAGAGTAAATGATGTCCTTATGAGAAGATAACACTGTACCCAGATATTCATTTTTTTAAATTACTAAATCACTTCAAATAGTTTCAAAATTTAATGGAAACAATATGACGTGGCTCTTGATGTTGGCTTCTACAATTAGTGTGTTATTAATTAACCTCTCAAGTAATAAAATAACTTGACTCTTGGAACCTCTCTTTGTATTTAAAATACATGCAGACTCTGGCTCCAATTATAAATAGACCATAACTCTAAAGGCTTAAAACTGAAAATTAAATTATTCAGAAACAAATTGTTAAATTTAGGCTGTTTTCCTGAGAAATTATCTTTGTGCATTTTAGTTTTATTGAATATACTATATCAAATCATCCTTTTTCACCAGCAATTTTTTTTGTCCATGTGCATCTCTCTCTATTAACACATGTACATGCACACACACACATGCTTGCACACTGTTATAGTTAAATGTCATTTCCTGAGCAATGATCTCTGCTCATGTCTAAACAGAGAGAAGCTGGTCTGCGATAGAACTATCTCCTGTTCCACAGAACACTGGTTAGCCACACGACATTGTAGAGGAGTTCCAATGATCCTGCTTTCATTGAATCACCAGTAAAATTTCTACAGTCCCAATGGGCTTTGCAGGGGCTTCATGGTTTGGTAACAAGAGATGTTTTTGTAACTCTCAAAAATCAGGTTGTTTTCTAGTATGAATTAGCAGTTGTTATGGGAGTCACTGTTCCTTTATCCACGTCCAGTAAAATCAATTTATGAAAGTGTTTTGCCATGCTTACCCTCTACTAATGACCATACTTAACATCTGTTACCATCAGGAGAGAGGTTCCCATAGACTGAAAAAATTTTTGGTTTAAGAACACTTTTTAAGGACTTCACATTGTAAAGTCATTTGGTAGTGATCTGGAATATCTGAATTAAAAGTGACCAAGGAGATTTGGGCTTTCCAGAAACAAGTAATACTGGATTATAAACTTTGCAGTCTTTTTTTGGAGCATTTGTTCAATCAGTTATAGAATTATGCCGACCAGATCTATATAGAAAAATTTAATATAGAACATCTTGTTAGAAAAAGAGGATTCAAGGCAAGTGACCTTTTTTTTCCTCTAAAGTGACATGAACATGATTAGGTTTCCTGCAAAATGAGAAAACATTTAAATAAATTATTTTTAGACTTTAAGGCAGATGCTACTTAGTACTGATTGAAACATTCTGCATCATCCCAAATTTACAAGTTTGCATTTTGTTACAAAAACAATGAACAAATGAAAAGCGATAGAACATTTTAACCAATGCCATATTATAATCTGTCAGCAGATTATGCATGACTTTTTTTGGCATGTGTTGATATAATACAAAAAACTACAAAATTTTAAAAATAGCTTTAAAAAAAGTTTCTAAAGGGGCATTTTTTTCAATTTTTTTTTTTTAAGAATAGGAATACAATTTAAAATATTGTTATTTTCCCATAGGTCAGAAATTTATCATTGGTGACTTATTTGTGTGTTTTCAGGGGAGGAAAAAAAAAGAAAAAAACATCTAATTCAAAGCATATTTTAAGACTAAGGAAATTTAGCAACCTTATTTCAAATTACCCTCCTCCCCCACTTGAAGAGAAAGCATAAACGAACAACAAATCTTCGTTAAGGTACGGAACAAGTTTACTGCTAAGAGTTCAAGTGCTGAAACCACTGAGGGGGAGTGTGTTAGCATCCCGGGATATTATTTTTGTGTCTCCACCATCAACAAGATATCTATTTAACTGGGTTGCCAATACGAAGCCAAGCAGCTATAAACCAGCTGTACACAGCTGTATGCATTCCTCCTGCAGAGCCATCGGCAGATTTTGCCACAAATCCAGTGTCAGCTCCAAAGGTTTTGGTGTCCTAGGGGAACCGGGGAATTTCTCTGCCTCCAAGCACAAGTTTACTTACTCAGGCACAAAACACTGTTCTGTCACCAAAATATTTCTGCCCTCAGTGGCAGCCTGTCTCGCAGACATTAACTGATTTTCTTCAGCACCTCAGAGATGTTTTTTGGTTTTTTTTCATTGAAAATCCCAAGCAATTTAGGAGTATGCACAACTTGTGTTCTTTCATTTGTCATTGAAATGCCTTCCCAATGCTCCTTATATTTTAGAGAATACGTGTTGTCAGATATAAGAATTCTGGGTCAAAAGCTTTCCACTTCTCACTCACTTGGAAACAAGAGCCTGAGGGTCTTACCCATTTATGCTGCTTTTATCATTTTGGGATAGACTTTTCAAAAGTGCCCTCCCCCAAAACTTCTTTTGCAGGAGATGTTAATGTGGCTCCTCAAACATAATAGTTCTGTCACTGAGGATGACAAATCTGCATCCACCAAGAGACATGTTGATAACAATTACAGCAACCCATTATCTACATCATAAATATGTACCCCATCCTGTAAATTGGCCATGGACTTGTCATCTAAGATAGGAGAATCCACTCACCTGCCTTTTGCCGTAAGAGCAATGGCTATGAATTGAATCATCTAATCTTGGAAAGGAAGTGTGGGAAGGACTTCCAAAGATCAGACAGACTTTTCTTGTGTCTCCAGGCAGGATCGATACAGTGATATCTTGCTGAACCTCCTCTGAAATGCTTACAATGGTGACAATTCCTGTCTGCTTGTTTGCTTACAGCAGAAGGAAATGTTGTACTGTTGATTTTGGATAATAATATTTAAACTTTTAAAATCTCTTCTGCGTTGCTCTGGTGGGGTGCAAACTATGTCCAGTATTGATTTCAAATTTCAAATAAATCCTTAATTAAGACTGAAAGTCAATCCTTAATTATCTGGAATTGACTTATGGACAATTTGCATTCTATTTCAGCTGTTACTTACAAATTATTATTGTTACTACTGGTAATGAGAGGAAAGGGTTAATGTTTATATTCAATTAAGAGCTGCATGCTACACTTCAAATACTAATACAAAGAATGGTCATATTCATTAAAAACGTGGCCAAATACTTGCACAATAACTTGCAGTAGTCTTTATATTAATTTCAAAGACTTTTGTCAATCTTTATATCACCTCATAGACAAAACAGAGATAAGATCATTAACTTCCATTATTCCTAAACATCTTAAAGGCCTTTTTGTGAACTGCACTGTAGGCAGGCAAACCTGCTAAGAATGTGTATAACTCTTCATTTCAAAAAAATGTTAACAATTGGATGTAATACTGTTTCATGTTTGTACACGAGAAGTTTTACACAAAGAATAACAGAAAATTTAAAGAGTGTTTTCTCCACACACAGACAAACTTCAAAACTATTCACTGTAAGCATTTATAGGGATTAAGAGGTTTTGAGTGCATAGCCTACAAATAACTTTCTGAAGTACATTTAAAAATATTCATAATGATTAGGCCATAAATAGATGTATTACTAACATTCATTGGTCCCTGGATCAACAACTCACCAGGGAAAAGAGCAGAGAAACATGAAAGCTGATTCAAGAAAGTTTCAGGGGGAGAGAAAAAAACCTTAATGAATATCTAGTGCAATTGAAGATGCTACAAGGATAAAAATCACCTAATTAAAAGATAATCTCTCTTACTTTGTAGTATTGGAGCAATAAATGACTGCAGAGATTGAGTAATCAACAAAGCTAAAATGGTGTCTTTAAACAATCTTCAGACTTGTTTAGCATGCTTGTGACAACACAAGGAAGATTACTCCAAACTCTCTGGTGATGTAAATAAAAACAACTCCATTGATGTTGTTTGGAATGGCAACTTGTATGTCAGCACATATTTTAACCTAGTTTTCTTTATGCCCTTGTGAGGGAACTGACTTATTTTGCAATGCCATCTTGGTGATTGAGTGCTGGATATTCAAGAGCCTGGTAGAGGAGAAAAGGAAGTGGTGCAGTTATCAGGTCCTGATAACTGGAAATCCCAGCCCCATGACTCCACAGGGAAACTTCAGACAGCAGGTTCCTCACATCAGATGCACAGGATTCGTTTACCTCTTTGTGAAGGGTTCATACCTCAGTCCTTAAAGATACACTTCTAAATTCATAATAGAGGCTTGATATTCCAGCAGGGAGTATTCACATATCCAATTAAAATCCAAAATATCTATGAAAGTTTGAAAAATATTTATGTCTTTATTTCAAGAAATGTCTTCAAGGAATCCAGAAATCAAAATGCTGACCTCTGCCTTCCTAAGTCAAATGATTGTTTGACATATATAGTATGTTTGCTACATACTGGTAGCATTGTGGGAAGTAATGGTATTATACAGAAAATACCTTCTCTTCAGTGGTAAAAAACCCAGAAACCAGTGGGTTTCCATCTTTCATTTCTTAATTGAGGTGGGCATTTAATGCTAAAACATTAAATATCCCTCCAACGAGCTCTCTGAATTCAAAGTTTGCAGCTTCGGTCTGCCTGCAGTTACCATAGAATTCAGCATTGCATATTTTGTTTTTCTTTCTTTTCCTAACTAATACAGACTTCCTTACTCATCAAGGACTTGAAATCACTTAATTATCTTGTGTCTTACTCTGAGTGTAGTCTCAATGACATTTTACCTGGCATAAGTAGTACTGCCATGTTTCTCCTATAGATGATTAGAGATTATTCTATCAGGTTGTCATATCCTATTTTAAAAAAGCATAATTTTTTAAATCATCTGCACTATGTTAAGAGATAACCTTTGATTTAAATGCTAAAAAAAAGACAGTGTTTATACAAACAAAAAACTATTGGTGTAAAAAGTTCATAAAGATGAAAGTTCAGAGACTAAAACTCTGTCTGTGAGCCAGAGAGTGGGACGGCAAAACTTCTATTCTGTCTCCTGCTCAGTGTGTATTTACTTTAAACTTAATTTCAAGGTATAAACTAAAGTCTCCTGGAAAGAGTAAAGAAAATATCTCTGTGTATTGCTTTCAAGTTAGGTTTCCTTTACGCAGGCACTGCTACAGGAGCCAACAGTGTGTGTAGCTCATGTTGAATAAGGTCTATGTGAGTCTTGGCTGCGATCAGCAAATTCATTTAAGCACTCTGGTTAATATTAAGCTCAGGCATTAACAGAGGAAAATGCACTCCCAGAGACTCATTTCTTTGAACAAACGAGTTATGCAAGTAAATAGCATTTCCGTTATTTATATTAGTCTATAAATGGCATTTTGGCTACACCTTTTGCATGGAAATGGGAGTACATAACGAAAGATTTACCACTGTGTTTTATATTAATTGAACCGTTTCTGGTAATTATAGACATCAGGATGTTCCCATGGAAACAATGGAAGAATCAATATGTTGGAATATTCAATAACAGGGATGTGGAACCATAAATATGGTCCATGGTAAAAATCACTACCAAGTCCCTTACTTGGTGTCCCTTTATTTCAAGTACAGTCTTTAACTTTGTTTGGAGTATTATTTTCACCTGAAATATCTCAGGCTTAACAAGAAGACAGTGTGTTGGAGATAAGCACTATGAAAAAAGTAAGTTATGTCTTTAAGTTACTTTTGAGTTACAGTTTGTCAGAGATACCTTGGTTTGGATTTACCAATCAATACAAATCATTCCTTTGAGGTTCCTAGCACTCATGCTGACTTCTTAAAACACATTCCAAACTCTGAGCACTATCAAAGTAAAAAAAAAAATTACTTGTGTGCATTGTTCAGCAAATTTTCTACCATGATATTCTTAAACTTCACCTCAAAGAAACAAGTGGCAAAAAATGAGAGAAAGCACAAGGTCCCTGTAGCTTACACTTGCAGGTGACAAAAGGACAAGAATTCATGTGTGGAATGAGGTGAAAAAGGGGTGGCCAAGACACTGAGATTTCCCAAGCGAAATCATTCCAAGAAACTTAAAGTCCTCCCCCCAGAATTAAAGTTAATTTTCTTATATTTTTTGGAGGTTCCTATTTATGAAGAAGTTGAAACACCTGATACAAGCCATGAATTTTTGCTTAAGTTTCCCTGGGTATTGAGAAAATATAAGGCAAGCACAGAGCTTTTTTTTTTTCTTTAACTTAGTGGACCATTAAACTGGCTCATTGGAGTTAGATAATCTGAAGATATAAAAGAAGAGATAGGGAAAATGAGGCACAGTCAAACCCTAGGAAAAACCTTGAGTTAAACCGTATGCTTTCCTTACAGCTAAAGTCTCAGTGCAAAAGGGAAGTTCCCACAGATAAACACATGGCTTTTAAGCAAGTAAAGAATGGTATAGCATGTGCACCAAACAGCAATTTAATTAAAAGGATGCTCTTTAGCATTTTAAAATACAGAAGCAAATTTTTGAAAGGGTACAACTGCCAAAACAAACAAATAAAAGGAACCATAAACCTGGCAGTGAATCAGTGAAGTATTTCCTGCAAAAATGTGATAATTCTTTTGTTGTGTGAAGTGTTATCTTTAAGTATCAACAACAGTGAATGTTATTACAGATGCAAAAGCTAGGCATGGTGGGCTGTCTATGGGAATATGAGCAGATCACAAGGCTGAAGCTAGTCCATACAAATAACATTTATCTAAACTATCTTGTGTGAGTTTATTCTTTTAAATTAGCTTTTGACCTCAGTCAGATGAAGACCAAAGTTTCTGGCAGTGCCTAATTTTGGTATGATGGATGTGGACAGAGATGAAAAAAGGCAAGAAAAGTGACAGTTTCCTTTGGAAACTGTGAAATCTACAAAGCATATGACTGAGAGGCACAGAGGAATAACTCAGGTATACCTGGCCTTGTGGCCAGTGTACAGTTGATCAGATGGCCCAGGATATAATCATGTCCCTATTGGATTCTGTTTCAATATTCCTACTGAGGATAAAAGAGTTATGATTTCACCCTACTTGTGAATGTTAGTTCTCTGGAAATAAATAGCTTTCTGGTATAAGTTTTTTGTTTGTTTTTTCTTTGAACGAAACACTATTATTTTTGATAACATTAACAAACACAAGGGCAGTAAGTTTCAGTAGTTTGAAAACTTTGACTCTTGCTACATATTTTACTTAGAAACACAAACTTCTGAAGACCTTTCCAACAAGTCCTCTAATCCCTCTGCTCCCTCCACTGGCTTGCCACAGAACTCTGCATTCGTCTGAAGGCCTTTATTCACAAAGCCTCAGATCATATTATTAAAAGATCAGTGAAATAGCAGTTCCCAGACTGCCCTTGGCAACTTCATGCCCCTGGCTGACTGGGTTTCTCCATGAGGAGAATGTGCAGTTGTCATTTGTATAGAGAAGGGAACTTCATACAAAACTAGTGCAAACAGATCCAAACGAGCCTCCGTTCATCATCTTTTCTTCCTCATTTACCTCACCTTTTGTAACACATGCACCCACACACATACACATAAATCTTTTTGTGGACAGACGTTCAGCAAATATAAAAGAATAGACTTAACTTAAGAAACTTATCTCTCCGGAAGAAGATAGGTAAACTATATGCTAAAGGATTTTCCTTTAAAACACTATTGTAAAATACACAGGTAGTGAGTATGACACGAGTTGGTAATAAAGAGGATATGAGAGCCTGCCCAGAAGAAAGAAAAGGAAGACCAGGTAGAAAGAGATCAGTCATCTGGTCTGTCCTTCTGCTCCAATGGAAAGTCCAAATACAGATGAACAAATATTTTTACAGTAGGCCAGTAGGCCCAATCCTGACCACAGTGAAGTCAAAATTTCAGCATCCCTCCTGAAAAAAAAATCTTGAAGGCCCTTCATCTTCCAAGATTGTGTATGACAGTCAGTAATGAAGCGTGTTCTGTCTGCTATAGAAATGCAGTTTAAGCAGGCAACTCCACACAGAAAAGCTTCAGCTTTGTGAACAAAGATCAGCTTTGCTGTACCAAACAGTAGGCACAGACTCTGGTCAAAAAGACCCCCACAAAACGAGCATCCAGAGTGCTGACCAGGGTAAATATTCTGCTTTGTCTCAAGGGAAACTGGCAGTTTTGTGAGCTTCAGAGGCCACTGGTTCGAACTGGGCTTGTCTCAATAGTTTTCTCCTCCTTGTCAGCAGCTGGACAAAAACATAATTAATGCCTAAACCCATCTGTATTAGTTCAGTACTGGGAAGAGTAGTTTCCATGAAGCCATGGGATAGACCTTTGGGAGTAGGCAGGATACTATAACAGACAATGTGCTGAAGGCAAGAGACAGAGACCTGGGCTCAGAAAAGGAGTTGGTTTTGTGGCTACAGGCCTGAATGAAGTCATATCTTAGCTGAAGAGTTTATGTGCAGCCTTGCTGTTTTTGCCATCTCCACTTAAAGTGAACAGAATTGGTATACTTACTGTGTTCTAATGGTAAAATCTTCATCCTTGGTCCATGCTTATATGGCACAAATCCCATGTAGATTTTGACATATGCTTGGTTTGGCACATGCAAAGCATCTCATTCAATTCAAGGGTTTGATTGACAGTGCCTGGAGTTACAAGCATCTGTGTGTCCGTAAGGACTCGGTGCAACACGTTCGCAGGACAAGAGCTGTCCCTCCCGCCATGCTTCGACAGCACCTAGCCCAGGGAGTCATGTCATTACAATGGAATAAAAGCAATAATGTGCAAGACCAGGAATTGCTCTGAGTTTGCCTTCCAGTAAGAAACTGACCCCGTCTCAAGTTCCCAGCATTACCATAGAGAAATGGAATGAGATTATTGTTTCCTCTAATTTGAAAATTGATGGTAAGGCCCAAATGCCCCTACTCAAATTCATTTTGATAGGTACTGCATAGCAAAGAATAATTTTTGTTTCTGCTCCAAAGAATTAATCATCACTGTTGGTGGCACAGGGACTAACCACTACCATCAGCTGAAAAGTTTATTATGGATTGCTTCTTGAAATAAAACATAACTTTTATTGGAAGTTTAAAGATAAATAAAAACAGCTGGAGGGAAAATACTATTAAATACTCTGATGAGCCCCATGATGTTCCACTTAAATAAAAAATTCCTCTTGCTTCATTTTAAGGGCCCTTGTCTGCTGTGTTAACGTTAGCATTTCTTTCATGTGGGACAAGTGAAGCTGAAAAGGGAATTTACTTAAAACTGTGTCTGAAATTGCAGCTTACAGGAGCTTATGGTCAGTGCAGTTCCAAGAATCCTTCAGTCTCTCTGTAATGGATGGTCCTTCAACTTATGCTTCCTCTATTACTTTTATGTAGCTTTCTAATTAGACATTTTAATTGTTTGCTTTCTGTGGACAGACAGAAAGCCAAATATTCATAGTCCTCTCATCTTTGAAAGTGATACTGCTCCACTGTGGGGATTGGGTATAAATTAGTAACAGAAGATAAGCTCACATACTCAAATAAAGGTTGGCTGAGACCAGCCATGGGATAAGAGCACAAGAAACAGCTCATGCCAGAATACCCCACATTTTCTGCACTGTGCAATGGGGTCACATTTCTGTCTGCAAGAACAGTTGCCTGGAATTGAGGAATCACCCAGAGAGTCCAGAAACAAAGAAACTCAAATGAAGTTAGGTGGTAGGAACACACAGATAGGGAGAGGATTTACAGGTACAGGTCACATCTCATCACTTTCATGTAAAGCATCTGATGTAATAAAAGGTTCAGTTTTCCTGTTTCTTGAAGATACCCTGAAGACAAATCTTGCCTCTTTATGCACAGAGCAAGCCCAAGAGACCAGCTTCTGGCATGGCCAAAGTGCACAGACTGGAGCATCTGTGACCCTGCAGGCTGAATCATCAGGCTGTGTCCAAACTGGTGGTGGGTCAGCAGAGGGTGGGATGCGGAGCATGCCACACTTACAGCTCACTTGATGTGTCCCTCCAGGAAAAATTTAAACCACCTCTCAGGAAGGGCAACAATGCCTCACAGTGAAATGTATTAGAAGCCCAAAGGATAATGAAGTTGTGCATCTCCTCACGTCCCACTCAAGGGAAAAGCCTCACTCTGAGCCCTGGAGGATGTTCAAATTTCAGGAGCTGCCCTGAAACTCAGAGTAATTAATAGCCTCTACTGGAAGAAAGTTTTTTTTGATCTCAGAACATTGCCTCTATGCATTTCCTCTACAAAGACAAAATTGAAGTTTGTTTGTTAGAACCAGCATAGATGTTTTCATCTTTCATTGGATGGTGGTGTTTTTAAAAGAACTTGGGTAAATTTCATGTCTGTATGGAACATTTACTGCTTCACAAAGAACTGATTACACTTTTCAATAAGAAGCTAAGACTCCTTCAGGCTGTCTGGAATTCCCTGGTGAGCAAGTACACTGAAGTTTGTACCAGTGTCCTGATGAGTGGAAAACACAGCCTGGATCCACATTGTTTAGGCAGGTTTCCCAGACTAGGGCTGTCTTCTTCACAAAGTAGCAATGCTACTTTTTCACAGCTCCTTGCTTTCTTTAGGTGCAGGCTGCAGACACTGCGGGCTACTGAAGCATCCTATCATGCTAGTAGGATTCACAAATTTAGGTGGCAGCTGAGAAATGGGATGGCTGGCTGAAATGCAGCTTCCCACCACAGGCTTTGGGGAGTTTGCTGTGTTTCTCCTATTTCTATTAGTCTTCTTCTGGGAAGTCCAGCTACATGACCTTCCCAAGCAGCATTAACTGGATTTCTTGGGCAGAAATAAGTAGAAAGAACAGAGAGCAGATAGTTAAAATTAAAAAACAACATACAAACAAACGAATAAACAAATACGTCTCCCCCTTCAAAAAAACCCCCAAAATTTAATTTAAAAAACCCCACGTTTTGCTTTATTCTTTTATCGTTATTATTTTTTTCAGTAATTCTTCTGAATTATTCTCTTTTTGTTTCCATTTTTGGATATTGAAGATTTACGGGACAATTTCTATGAGCTTGTTTATCATTACTGTGATATCTTGGTTGCTGTAAATAATAAGAAATTAAATAATTGGAAGCTGAATCTTTTCACCAACTTCTGTTACTCATGTTTCACTTTTAGGCGAATTCTAAGTTACCACTTTAGCATTTTTTAAAAGAATAAATAAATAAGTGACTAAAACTGAAGAGAAAAAAATCTGTAATAGAAAAAACATCAAAATAGACACAAACATTTCAGGGTTGGATTTTTCTTGTTTTAATTTATAGCTCCCATCATCCTCCCAAACAGTCTCGAGTCTTTTCCCCTGAAGATGCTCTGTGTTCAACTTTCAGAAAACATGTATTTTTCTTATAAACTAAATACTGTTGTTAACCTGTAAAGTCACTGCAAAAATGAAACTTTCAAGTTTTACAAATCTCCACCATTATTTCCCCAAAGCATTAATTTTTACAAATATTTTATTGGATCTTATATTACAAGCCTCAATTTCTTTTTTTTTTTTTGTATGCAGTTCCTTCAAGCTCAGATTTTTTTAAGGGGCTTCTATCTGTGAATAATAGCAGCAATTTAAAATCTCTTCTGGAGGGATTAAATTTCAAAGCCATTGAAATCGTACAGGAAATGACAATACATTTTGTAGCGAAGTGGGGAGGGGGTTACTATGAGGCTGGTAAGGAACTTGAGTGAAATTCCAGCTTTATTGTAAAGGGTGCAGGCTTTTCCCTGACTTTCTAGATTCCAGGAATCTAATCACTATCATTGTGCTTTATGTAGGAAATGAGTTAACTGTCTGATAAAACTATCATAATGTAAAGGGTTATTTAAGAAGCATATTTGCAAACAGATGTATGTAGGAATAGGAGAGTTTGCAAGTTGTTTCTCCTCCTTCTAACTGTGACACCAGAGAAGAACAATTACACTCTCCTCCAAACCCTAAACGGTAGTTAGGGAAAGAATAACACCATGGCCCTACCGTGGCCCAAAAAAAAAGAGAAAATTCTTATGGAAACAAGAAATGCAAAATGTCTCTGACTAGAACTGGAAGATATACTTTTGTTAAGCATTGAGAAATACAGGAGGAGTGAGACTCCTGAAGGACACTGGCTTCAAGAGACTTCAGTGAGAGTGTGAAGAGCCTGAATAAAAAGTTCAAGACGAGGCCTTGTTCTCTGAAGGAAGAGAACAGTATAAATGTGTGTCTCCATTAGATGCACTGTACACAAAGAGAGGAGTAAGAGTTATAAGAGTAGCATGCTCTCCTCCTCTCTCAGCTGTGTGATCAGAGAGGTCAGAGCCTCCCTGTTCGCTGTGAACAATGCCTTGGAGCAGCAGTCAGGAATCTGTCACTCCAGAGCCACATGCTGCTCTTTGGAAGCAAAATCTTTCCAGCCTCTGGCATCAGAGCACTTGGGAAAGAATTGGGGTGGGGGTGGGAGTGGGTGAGCAGGAAAAGAAGGAAGGAAAAAAAAAAAAACAAAACCAAAAAAGAAATAAAAAGACAGAGAAAGAAAGGGAGAAGAGCAGTCACCATTTTTGGTAATGATTCATTACATCTCTTCTTTGGTACCATCTTCTATAGAAACTGTGAAGTTCTTCAGAATAGAGTTATAACTAAGTGGAACTGATCACAAACAACATTTTGTTCCTCTGCCTGAAGTGCACATGTTTTCAATTCACTTGATAGCTGTGATTGATGCCACCAAAGAAACATGCTCAGAATACTGTCCTTAAAAAAATAATCACTTGGTAGCAAAACACATTTTCATAGCTGGTTCTTCAGAATGAGTCAAGTAAATGGTGAGTTTCAACACTGTTTTTAGCTGTAAATACCTTGAGATCACTGAGACACTCTCAGAAGTTGAGAGAAGAGAATGGACAAGAAAAAAGGCCAGAGAAAAAGCCAGAGTGACGTAGCTTTAAGACACCTGAATACCCCTTCAAGCCATTCATCACACCGTAACAGAGAGATCCCAGTCAGGTGCTCTTACAAAAGCTCAGTTCTTGCCTTTAGTTCTGAGGGTGTATGGCCTTATTCAATGGACTTATGCAGTTCAAAGAAGAGCAGAAATGGCCCCCAAAGAGACTGAACTGTGCACAGGCCTTCTTGCTAGTGGCAGCGAGCCAGTCAGTGCACAGAGAGAGGTGTTATTTACCATATTTGAATCCTGATTTGGTTTCCGGCACTCACTTCATCCAAAGTTTGGGGGGTGGTCGGGTGCTAATTGTTGCTGCCAGCTGATTTCAAAGAAATTTTAAAAAATGGCTAGACAGACATTTGGCAACAAAGGTCATTGACTTTCGGCTGCCTTAAAGAATGATGCATCTGCTTTGTTTGACTGCCAATAGATAAGGTGCATATGAAATTCCCCTTGTAAATTAGCAAGATAAAAGTGATTCTTGTCTCCTTGGATTGATCCTTTTTCCAGTGTTTTAATCATGTTGAAGGCACACCCCTATTTTGAAGTTGGTGGGGAGCTGCGCTGCCCAGGGGAAAGCCCCAGGAATAATTCCTATCTCTTCCTTCCTGGGCGAGAGTCCAGGCTGCTCTCTTCTATCTGCTTTCTGCAGTTTGTCCATGGAGTATCTGGTAGTCCAAAGACAGACAGATGAAGTAGTTTTTGTACGGTTGGAAAGGCAGGGATTTTCATCCTCATCAGGATTCACTTTTTATCATCCTTTACCCCACTAAGGCCAGTTTCTGCCCCACATCCTAGCAAGATGTCAGGACACATTCTGGTCAAAAGATAGCTGAAAGTGTCATTTGTACAACTAATGTGAGGACTGCAATGAGAAAATACAATTCATAGTTAATGTACACTGTCAGGAAAGAGAGCATTGCAAAGCACGGTCTAAAGTGGACAGAGATCTATATACAGCATATAAAGCCAAATTTATCTGAAGATGTCCTTAACTTGCCAACTCTATTTGGCACACTTTATTCTAAGCTAAGATGGCTACAACTCCCAGTTAAAAAAATTATTTGCAATTGAAATATGATAAAATAGTTTGTTAATGCCAAGGAAAGTGGTCTGCTATTGTTATTTATTTCAAGTCTGAAGTGTCTCAAGAAAGAAAGAAAGAAAGAAAGAAAGAAAGAGAAAGAAAGAAGGAAGGAGGAGAGGGGGCTTTTTTTTTATGTGTTTGCCTTCACGGCTTTGGAGTGCTCACTAATTCCATCTGTCCACAACAGAGCCATCGGAACGGCGAGAAAAAGCATTTCCATATGTGCAAATTAGCATCCAGCCTCTCTTAATCTGTGCAGTGCTCCTCTGAAGTAGATGGCGCGGATGGCTGCCAAACCCACTAATGGCATTCAAATAAAGGGCTTTATTGGCTTTAGCTGCCACTTTTCTTTTACTTTTCTTTTTTTTTTTTAAGATAGACAATGCGTTCCCCCTCTTATTTTACTTTTGTTCTGATATTGTCACTTTGTACTTCAAACATGAAATAAAAAGAAGGCTCTGTGCAGCTCTCTAATGGGATCCGTTTTCTCCTACAGATGTATTCTTCTACTTTCTAATGAAATCTCACCATTATTTATTACACTATAATCAACACCTAAAGTATATTATTCCCCCTCTCAGCCAGCTTGTCTTTCCCAAAGAAGTTCTTCCTCTTTTCTCTGCTTTTCACCAGCAGAGACAGGGCTGGGATGAGAGACATTTTGCTTGGGATCCCGCCCACACTGTGAGTTCATATGAAAAGGAATCTGTTTGTTTGCTTGTTTGGTTGCTCCTCAGATTGTTTTTCAAGGTCTGGCACAAACACAGCTGCAGCCGCGGACAAGGAGAGGTTCCAGCCGTATCCTATTCAGGGTCACTGTCCCGACGGGTGCCTCTGCACCCAGCAAGGGCTACCATTTGGAGCATGTTTTAAATTTTGAACCGCTTGATTAAGTTAATGGAAAACAAAGGAAATTATTTAATCCTAAGAAAAATGTAGCCCTTATAGCAAAAGTATCCCTCTGATTATACTAAATCAGTCTTTACTTTCACCCATCAGTATTTGTCCTACTTCTGGCAAGGGTTAGGTAACCACACCTGAGGCCTTGTGATCTCAGATCTTGCTGAAAACACTATGGTTGCTAATCCTGACTTGACTAGTGGTGCCAGCAATAAAACCACAGTCTCTAGTGTGTAGCAGACTCCATATGTTAGCCCCCTAGTCTGCTAAGTCACCACGCCAGCCTAAATTTGAAACATTTCTAAAGTGTTATACAATGTTGTAATAATGTTTTTACAAAACAAAGACTGAGTTACTGGAAGCCACATTCATCCAATCAGCATCTTATTGAAAGTGGAATCTTGATGGTAGCAGTGGTGACACAAGCTATTTAAAAAAAAAATAAAATTCCGTTGAAGTCCTGAAAAGGGGGCACTGACTTGTTGGGGAGTGGAAGCTGGAAAACTTCTGCAGAAAAAGAAAGTCTCGGTTGAATGTTATCTCACTTTCCTGAGGAAGAGTGCACCCAAAAAGCCTCAAGCTGAGAACACAGTCGACTTAATTAAAAAGTTCCTAATTGCTAAAATGCTGCTTATAAAAACAGGAATGGACACTGCTAATTGCATACTGAGCAGTGTCTGCCCGAACAGAAAACCTTCACATAAGCAGAACTCTCTCAAAATCCTATTGCTGCTGCATGTTGCAGAGTTTCCCATATGGGAGAGAGAAAAAAAACAAAACCCAAAAAGCAAACATTACAGATTGACAGTGCACCTGAAACTTAGGTTTAAATCATGAATGATAATCAGAGGGCATGAATCTAACCTATTACAAGGTTTCTGTACAATTCCAAGCCTACAAATATTTAAGTGTATATTCAAAATTGGTATCATTCATTCTCTTTAATGATGTTAGTTAGGTACTTACATGTGAAGACAATGGAAAAACAACAACTCATGTATTATATAACTCTATACACATTACATTATTTTTTAATGTATCTAAATCTTTGGAGCATAAAAATCTTACAGTCCCAATGCCAGCCATGAGATGAAATCACCGCATTAAGCACCAAGAAGCTAATTAGAGAACATATATGATTTTAAAAGCTTTATAGAAATTTTATATACAATACCAGTACTTCTATGAATAACAGACAAGAAATGTTAATCAAGTTTAATACACTTTGGCTGGTTTTTTTCCTGTTTATCCTAGGAATAGGTATTATGTTCAACAGTCACAGTGCTCATTTACTAGTGCTCTAGAGGCTTTCTCAGGTACTTCTAGAACACCTTCATTTATATTTATTGTCCAGAAATATTCCCACCAGAAATTTGATTTTTATTACTGACTTGTACAAGACTTTTAATTATTTTAAAGAGCCCAGGGCACCATTTTTTTGGGGCATTATGCAGAGGTTGACTAAAACTTAGTTCTTGATTTAAAGGGATTACAGTCTTAGCTGTCAAGACAAAGAGCTAAGAAGCATTGTGTAAGCTATGTTCCAGTAATCAGGACAAAGAAACAATTCCTTGTGATTTCAGTAGTGGTTTCACTACTGAACAAGTACAACTACAATGATAATACTGAGGATCACTTGACGTAAATGATGCTTAATTGCAGGAGAAAAATTATCAAATTATCTTACTTGCTATGAATCACTCATTAATCTCTATTTGCATTCCTTATGGAAAAGAACCTTAAATACCTGATCTGCATGTGCAAATAATAATTATTATTAAATAGTGGAAGTAATGCAATTATTAAATAATGCAACAATATCAATCATTACTCCTATTAATAATAAATTATAATAAGTCTCTTAGAACTGTGCATGGTTCCAAGCTGCAATATGCAAACACAGATTGGAAACATCTGCTTAGACTTAGAGTTGGGGTTCACACCATATCAGTCACTGAGTCACAGTTCAAAATACAAATTCTTTGGCATTTTGGACTTTAACTCCTCCTTTGCACTTGTTCCTCCCCTGGTCCATAACCAGCTCTGAAGTCAGAAATGAAAGATTGTTCAGAAATCACGGAGATTCAAACTCGCTGTCCTATTTTAATCAGTTTAACAATGAGTAATTTAGCTGTTATGGACCCTCATTTTACACCTAAGGAAAAGAAGGCTGGGAGAAACAGCAAAGGAAGTCAGTGACAGAACTGTACTGAGCCTCCGAATCTCTTCTTCTTTCCCTGCTATTTTTGCTGATATGATATAAGTTTAGCTAACAAAACAAACCAGCAGGAAATTCTATCTTCAGAATAGTTACAAGAAAAGTATTTTATTTCCAGGAAATAAAGAGCATTCTCATGGCAACAAGATACAATTCTGACATACTTATTCATATATGCTTTATATGTTATCTTTCTGAAGGATCACAAGATGACATAAATTTGGTGTAGTTAGATAATGGCATTAACATGTTGTCTGAGTGTGTTCTAAAAGCAAGATCTACACAGGTTTTGAGACTGTAAAAGTACTCTAAAACAATTAAGGAAATGTACTTGATTGAAACTGATCCAAAATATTTTGAAATTTCAGTCTGATTTTCAGCAAAATCAGTTGCCTTACTTATCACTTAAATTTGATAGTTAAGTAGTTTTGTTTGACAGTCTTGTAAGCATTGTGACTCTTCAGGGCAAGAGTCAATGAAGGGGAGGATTAGTAAGTAGCAGTGTATAACTTCTAATTTTACACATTTAAACGTACTTTCTCATGGTCCCTTTTCTGCTTTACCAAAACATCCTCTCTTCTGACATAACACCCACAAAGTCTGATGCAGAGACATTTTGTACAGAGCACAAGTCAGATGAAAACAAAACAATTTCAGAACTTCACCTGAGCATGGGTGGAAACACAAGTGGCTTTTCCTGTTTGAAATTAAACTTATTTGTCATAACTTTGGCTCTTCTCCCAAGTGAAACTGGTAAAAATTTTGTTAGCACTGTTGTTTCTGCAGGATGCACATTCAACTGCACACACATTGACACACACAGCCAGTCATGCACAGATGAACAATGGCAACAAGAAAAGAAAAACTGAAAAAAAATTAAAAAAATGCAACTCTCATTTTAAATCCAAGTCTCGGACTCCAGTGGAGCTGGGCTAATTTACACCAGCTGAGAATGCTCTTGTATTTATTTTAGAAACGATGCAATTTTGTCCTAACAAGCAGTTTGCAAGGCCTACTTGATTGATTTAGTTGACTCTGGCTTTATTACAGCTTAATGTGTTCACATCACTATTGTTAAAGTTGTTTCAGCACTTCTATTATTACTGCCTAGTTTTTGGCATTTGAAAGTTTATAATAATAATAACAACAGTATTTTGTACTTTTATAGCATCTTTCTCCTGAGGAACACGAAGAGCTTTGCAAACAATAATTACTCCTTACAACCCCATGGTATAGCAGATTATATTGTAGCACATTTTACTGGCAGTTCAGATTCTGATCTCAGTTCACATCAGTGTACATGCAAACCATCTACACTACAAATGTGGTTTGGATTCCTTATAAAATAAAAACAAAAAGCAGGAATGCCCTATTCAAGAGCTGCTGCTACCCCAGAACAAAACCTTACAGTCCTGCTTCCTTCTCCCCAGGACTAATTTTTAAAACACTGGGTTTGCTCCAGAACCCATGCTCCTCTCTGCTCACTGTAGCAGCACAGGCTTGAGGAAACTGCCTTAAGCAGGTGACAAGACAATCCCTTTTACAAAGAAAATTTCTCCTGGCTCTACAGAATCATCTCCTCTTATTTCTACTGGGGTCTGTACTGCAAGGAAAAAAAAAAAAAAAACTTTTGAGCAAGCTGGAGCAAGATGCCTGTTATTTTTAGCAGAAATAAGAGAGATTCTGAAGCTACTCTCTTTTACACTGGTGAACAAGCTAGTCCTATATTTAGTGTTTGGGACTAAGGAATAGACAGCTAAGCATGCTTCACTTTGAAACTCAATCTCATGAGATAATTAGACCCTCTTTAGTAATACATGAACTGGTAAAAATATTTACATTCCATTTCTTCGAAGACATTTAAATAAATGAAACAAAGGAAAAAAAGGCTTTTTAAAAAGTGCATGCAAAAAGTGCTTAGCACTGATTTTTGTTCATTCAGTAATGTAAACCACAACAACAAAATAACAAACACAAAAAAGAATTGAAGCACAGTAAAAGCTTTGAATTTAGCTATCCCGAAAGAGAACTGTGAATAAATTAATTTCTTTGAGTTAAGCTGTGAAAACCAACTAGTTAGAAATTATTTTAATTTCAGATCAACCTGAAATTTTTATTTTAAAATACTGGCACATATGATTTAATTTTGAAAGCTTTTTTTAAAAAAGTATTTAAATTCAACTAATGCCAAGTAACATTTTTTGGAACAAGAAATGAAAATTTCAAAAAAGAATACTCTTCATTTTGTGAATCGTTCAGGTCTACTGAGAAGTGCATTCTTCTGTCAAAAGAAGAATGAATCAAAAAGAAGCCTTCTGTTCTGACTAGAGTGTGATCTTATCACTTTCATCATTATAAGAAACATATACACAATTCAAGATGAACTTTCTACTGTTTCACCCCTTATAATAAAAGTATTTACAGAAAGGAAAAAGATTCATTAGATAATTTGTCAGAGCAGAGATTTGCCCTACATGGCCTTGACCAAGCTGTGATAATCGCTGTGGACTCCTCTGCTATTAAAACTGGTACTAGACAAGAACTTCAAGTGCATCAACACTTTTCAATGGCAAGCAAAAAAAAAAAATGCAAATACTCTCCTGCCCTTTTTTTCAGCAATTTGACAGCAGAAAATAATTCAATTAACTGTCCTACCATCCCTACTGCCACTGGAAAGAAAACATCTTTGTCAGGCTGGTAAAAGAAATGAGGTTTCATGGAGTAAAAGCCACAGCTTTAACACAAGGAAAGCTTCAGTGCTGAAACCAGTGGATATTCTGTCCTTGATTTCAAGACCTCCTGAATCAGCCATCTTAGAACACAGACCAAAATGTTGGCTCTCAAGAAAGCAAGCAGAAATTTTTCATTTCCGTCTAAGAAGCTGGATTTTTGGCTTTTGGCTTCACCTTAGAGAGAAGCACAAGGATGGTTCTATGGTTCTACAGAATTTTGAAGATACCGCAAAGCAATCAATATTTTAAAAAGCCATCTATATCATGATCTATGTATTGGACATTGCAAAAACATCTTCAGATCTAGGAAACTGAAATGGACAGCTGATTAGAAACAGTAGGGAATATTTGCCTAAAACCTGAGGACACAGAGCCCTATGAATAGTCTTGATTATCTGTAATTATCATTTCTTGCAATTTACTTAAAATTACCTCCTCTGGATATGGCCCACAGAAAAACACCTGAAATCAGTATTAAAGAAAGTCTTTGGTAATCAATTACTTTTTGGAGTATGTTAAAAAAACCAAACCAAAACAAAAAGACAAATGAAAAATCCACAAACAACGAAAGGAAAAATGCAGAGTAAATCTTTTGGATTGATCTATGTTATACTCCAAGTTCTGATTTAAGTGTTAATATTATCATAGTCTGGAAGAAAAATAACATCACTGAGGCTTCAAAATGTTTGTGTTTACACACTCAAAGAGATTTGCAACACATTCAATTCAGAAGAAACACAGAGCAATCTTAACTCTATCACTTCTGACTGGAGTGCAAAACTCAAATCAATTACTCATAAACATTTGTTATAAGATTAATTTAATTTTTTTTCTTAAACAAAGAGGATAAATTAAAAGAATCAGCTTATTCTTTCGTACTCTGTAGTGACAAGATTAAAAATTAAATTTATACATATTTCATTTCTACATAATAAAGCCTTTTGCAAAAAGAAAAAAATACCACAGTTCATCTAATTAAATCAAAGAAAATTGCCTGCAGCAATGCTACAGTATTACAATTAGATGTCTGCCAAAACCAGCCGTTTGAATTCTTAAACACCACCCCAGTCTTAAATACAAACCCCAGTTTTCATCATTTTTTGTGATATCACCAAAATGAGGGTTTTTTCCATCACTATTACGTCAACCTGGAATGCCTTGCCAGACTTATTACATATTTTCTTCTGCCTCACAGAAATGTTGTGCAAAATAAATGCAGAACACTTTTGCTTTGCTCTCTGTAAGTCTACACACGAATTTTGGTAATAATGTTATGGAAATGAAATAACATAGTTTAAAAAAAATTCTGCATTAAAAATTCAAGTTTTTTGTGTTATTAGTGTAATATACATAATGCTTAAATTGTCTTTGGAACTAGATATGAAAAGAGTAAAAACTCAAAACACAACCCCTACAAGCAGTTGAAGATGATTATTTACAAAAACTGAGGCTATCCACATTTACTATTCTTGCACAGCCTGATTAGTAACTCTAATTTAGATATATTTCAATACATCCAGCTCCCAAAGGCCCACACCAAATGCTCAGATCACACCCAAACTTCCTCTGTGACCTTGCACACGTCCCGATTTTTCCCATGTCTGTAAAATGGGAGAATAATACTTCCTACCTGACAGGGGTGTTGTCAGGTTAAAATCCACAGAAGAGTATCAGACACTGAGATACTGGATGTAATAAGGGACAGAGAAAGAGACAGGCTGAAAACAGTGAAGACTGGATAAATAAGTTGCTACGCTACAGTAAAGGCAATTCATTTAAGCATCATTCAGTGAAAGCAGAGTTGAGTTACAAGCTACTGCTGACTGACAGATGCAAAAATGTACTCCAAAAGCACTAAGCTAAGTTTCAGCAAAATTATTAACATTTCATTTAAAAAACACTCACATTTGGAAAACTTTGTGGAGTATAGACAGTAAAATAATGAAGATAATACATGGCTGTTCACTAAGTTTTCATGCTCTAGAACCTTCCTATGGAATCACATTTTACGTGTAACTAGGATAACTACAGCAATGTTCACTTTGTCATCTTCTCTCCGTCTCCCTTGTGTTTTCCAGGTTCTTATGCTCCATGAAGTAATGTCTGTAATCTCTGCTGAACTCTCCCAGGTCACATACAGGCCTACTCCTTTTAGATTCTTTCAGTTGACTCAACTGAACCTCAAACTTTGCATGCTGAAGTAAAATTGTATTCAGCCTTCCAGGGAAAGCTCCCATTGACCATCTGATGATACCACTTCCACTGATCTGTGTTAGAGGAAAATGCTCATACTCCAGTTTCATGCTTGCCTGAACAAAAATTGGTGCCATGTACTGTTGGGGTCACCCAGCCCACTGGGGACTGTTGCAGCGAGTCCTCTCCCAGGCTTGAGAGACAGGTTTCTCCTAAGATACAGTGTTCCTTT
This sequence comes from Dryoscopus gambensis, assembly GCA_013389985.1. NCBI lineage: Eukaryota > Metazoa > Chordata > Aves > Passeriformes > Malaconotidae > Dryoscopus > Dryoscopus gambensis. The sequence continues at coordinate 68,431 of WEIT01003003.1, read as the reverse complement.
GATTAATCTGTATGTTCTCCCTTCCCCGGTCTCCCATTCGCCCTTGTAAACTAGTCCCTCCCTATTGGTTCCCTTGCCCTGGTCCCATCTCTGTCCTGCCCTGCAGCCTGATACCCTCAATCCCGATGCTCTGCCGGCCCCACAAACCCCTTATATAAACCCCAAACCCTTCCTCCATCTTGTTCTTGGCTACTAACCTCCCCCCACAATGAGGCTGAAATAAATCCTCTTGTGTATCACTATGCCAGGACCCTTCCTGACTCTTTCATCGTCCGCCTGCATGCGTGTGAGCGCCGACTGCCTCTCTGGCTCAGATGGGTGCTGCCTCCTTTCACTCCTTTGAGAGCCTGGTCCCTTTTGAGCTGCTCCCTCCGGGGGGCCACCCTTTCATGGAGGCTCAGTGGACAGGACAGGATGGGAGCTTTGGCGCATTCCGAGCTCCCCAGCTAGAGTGCAGCAGCCCCGTGGGAGCCAGTCCCTGTGGAGACGCTTTTGGGAAGGTCATGGCACCCTCATCAACGCACGCCGTGACAGTGTACAGGCTCAGAATAATGAGAGTTTTGCAAACCACTTGGTATCAACACATTTGTTTCTGAAGTATTTCTCTAGATGTGAGACAGATGTTCTGTACTCTGTGCACTTACCTTCCACTATCTTCCCTACGATCAAAGATGTTTGAGGTGAAAAAAATCTAAAAAAACCCCAAACCAAACCAAACCAAACCAAACCAACAAACAAACAAAAACCACCAAAAAAACCCAAACTGAAAAAACAAACCAACCAATCAAAACGGTACAAAAGTATCTGGGGAAATGGATTTGATTTTATTTTCTTCTGAACTAGATGCCACAGGCAGGTGACCAGTACTCTGGTCAAGTGAGCAATTCCTCTTAAATGATTCAGTCAGATAGAATCCTCTTGCTTCATTTTGTCCCCTGCTGCTACTGTCTCACATGGGATTACATAGACTACAAATGCCTGGGGGATCTGTACTCAAATTTAACAGCAGACAGGATGTGCAGGCAGAATACACGGCATTGGGCACACTTTAATAGCATTTTTAGATGAGACCTAGATGTAGATACATGACTTAGCAGGTGACCAAAGATGCTGTTTTAGGCTGGACAATTAGAGACTAATAATAAGAGATAATATTAAGGTTCCATTATTTAATTTCTATTTTTTATGGTTTTTGTTCATACTTTATGTTCACACATAACGCAACATGTAAATTCTTTGACTGCCCTAGTGAGAATGTTAAGATTAATTAAAATTCATTATGAATAATTGGATGCATGTTGTCAAATAGCCGAAGACCAATCCTGAGCCTTAGCATGGGATACAAATTGCAGAAAATATTGATAACACAAGGAAGAATGGGAGTTGTAGGATTCTATCCACAATAAAAGTGGACACCTGCAGTTCAATTAGTAATCAATAGGACACTTTCAGAAAGCCATTACTCTTGACATTGTCGTGAAAGCTCATTATCTAATTCACCACCCAAAGCCACTCAGCCTCTACACGAGGTGTTTTCCTAGAGGGATTAATCCAGTAGGTTTGCTTACAACACAGCCCACAGATGTGGCTCTGACCAAAACGTGACTCGAAGGCAATAAAGCTTCCTATTACAATCCCAAAGGACAAATGTTTGAAAGTCAGGTTGAATTCCTTTCTCCGATTCCTGTCTGAGAGTCAATTCCTGATTGCAGCATTTGTACATTTCTGTAGGGCCTCATGTTTCTTCATTCCTGCAGCAATGAACATTTGCAATACAAGCTTCCAGCAGTATGCCAATATCCAGGTAGGTCAGCTGAACATGCTCAACTTTGATGAAAGGTCCATATCCCATTCGATATGCTGTTCCATCACACTGTCCCATTCATCACCACTAGTGACTGAAAATTTTAGCAGACATTTCCAGCAAACAAGCAAAAACTGGTGAAATAAATCATCAATATTTTTTTACCTTGTTCCCTTTTTTTGCCAGCCCCCAGACACTGGAAAATCTAACACTAACAGAGAAAATGAAGAATAGCATATTCCACTCAAGAAACACAGCAAAAAACTTATACGATATACTTGTAGAGAATTGTGCTTTTTCACCTACCTTTTTTTTACATTTCTCCAATTTTGAGAGAAGCTAACATAGAGTACTATTATTCACATCCTCATTATCATTTATGTAAAAAATATGAAAGCAAGATTTTAGTGTTAGAACAAATATTTTGTAGCTGGCATTTTACTATTACATTATGCTTGTGGGAAAATTTGGGAGATTGCAGATTTTGAACCATATTATATTTACCAAATTTTGTACTAATTACTGAAACTCTGTAGCTTTTTGAGAACTTAGAGTAGCTTATAGGAGTTTCTAAAAACAGAAAGTGTCTGTGAGTTAGTTGATGGCAATCGTTGTAGCTGTCTATTCAGGACCAGAGAACATTTTTTTGCAAATGACATATTTAGAATACAATGTCATTATGTCACTGAATTCTTCTATTACCTGGAGTGTGGACAAGGCTAGTCTAGGAACGGGTATCAAAAGAAAAGATCTGTTGCCAGAACTTTTGGCACAGGTACAGAAGCCTCTCCTTTTCTGGGCTTCAAATGCTTGCTTTTTAGAATAAAAACTAGGATATACACTAGCAGCCTGTTAGGTCACTAACACAAATTTTCTAGATGAAATGATGACATATAACAAAAAATCCTTTCCAGTGCTAAGTGAGCTGCATTTCCTTTACCATCTGGATTACTCTTAAAAGGATGCCTATTCATGCTGGAGTTACCTAAGCTCATAGAAGAGCACTTTATGGAACAAGCATTTTCTGATCAATCCTTGTCTTTCACAGAGTTGTCAGTCAAACTGCCAGAAATCTGTTGTATGCATTTCTTTGAGGAACAGTGTATTTCTCTGTCCTTCCCAGCTTTGTCTGCATAGCTGGAGAGCCCTACCACCCATTGTAGTGTATAGTTCCCAGTGGAAAGTCTCTCTTTACCATTATGACAGAAGGTTGTGTGCTGGTTTTGGCTGGGGTTGAGATAATCTGTGCAGTTGCCAGCTTCGGTCAAACCACAGCAGGTTGTTCAAGAGCAGTACCAGACATGAACAAGAGACACACTGCAAGTTACAAAAGCAGAGCATTTGGGGGTAAGTATAATACTTGGAGAGACTGAACAATAACAAAAGTAAAAGTGAACCATGTTGTTATGTAATAAAGCTTAGCCCTTTTCATGAGTTAAGGATTACTACTTACACATTAAAAATAGAGAAGACCACAGAGACCACTAAAGCTGGGATTAGAATGAGTAAAGCCCTGAATCCCAGATCTCGCCTTCAACCACTAAACCACATCTTCTATAGTTAGACCTTTTTTTGAGTCATGGAGCTGCTTATTACTCAACATTCTGCAAGTACTTAGGCACCCTGCTGAATCAAGACCACCTCCTGGAGACTAGAGCCTGCAGTTCTTACTCAGGCATCTAGCCTCTCTAATCATGTAACTGGAAATTACAGCAAAGCACACCCTTTTTCTGCCCTGGAAAAATAAAGTCATTAGTTCCTCCAAAGTTCATAGTTTAGTTTTGCAGTGTGTCAGTCCAGTTTCAAGCCCTACAAACTCCACTGCACTCATAATGATTGCACAGATGTGGTCACAATGTAACAGAATCAGGCCCAAAGTCTCCAGTCAAATGGGTCTGCAGCCTTGATGAGAATATCATGTTTTCTCATCATAATCAGCTGTGTTTTTTACTGCTATCACCACCCTGCTGCTAACAGAGATCTGTATTGGTACATTTAAGAGGTGCAGAATCTCACTGACAACCTGGCCAATACAGTTCTTTTTCATTTGACTGTATTTGATTTGCAAGAAATAATATATTAACTTGCCTTAAATAATTATCCACAAGCTGGAACCTGGTCCTGAGATTTTGACATATGAGTTTCTAGTCATGCTTAGCTGGCTATAATTTTTCATCTGGAGGGTATCTTCACTATGAAAGCTTGATGAACAGGTTATTTTATGTTAGATCTCTAATAAATACCCATCATTGGCTTTAAAGAAAGAAATAAAGAAAATGTATTGGCTTATGTAGACTCTGTCTTTCACACTTCCATTTACTCAAGAGCCATTTGAAGTTCTCTTTGTGTCTGCTCAGGTAAATGCATGCACTGGGCCAGGACGAGTGGTATTTGGTAGCCATATGTGGGATGACTTTTGTAAGATCACCTACATGTTCACCTGCATCAGTCTGCTAGCCTTCTGATCTCTTGAGTACTGTCCACAGTATGTATCACACTGAGAAGGCCAGAGCAGTTGAAAGGACAGTTTTGAACTCTTCTGTCTCTTGCTGGTGCAATGGTAAGCAAGTTTAAACCCCATGTTATTCTAGGGCATCTTAGTTTGGGTGAGAGACTTAATTTAATATGAATGGCTGCAGAGACTGTATTGTGCCATACAATTATTTAACTTGTTCAACATATTATCCCAGTATTCAGGGCCAAACTGTGGTTACCAGTTAGTTCATTCTTGCATCACAGATAGATTTGCAGTAAAGCCTATATGACAAAAGGTCATAGAAAACTTGCATATATTAAAGATCTTCCAGTTAATTACCCTCTTACTTACCGCTGTCCATCTGGGGCAAACAGAATCAGAGATAAACACAATAAAAGACTAAAAGTCTGGATGAGCTATTGCCCCATTCTCTGCTGAACTCTGAGCTCACAGAAGAGCTGCCATTGAGTTTGTGCTTCTAAAGGACAACAGTCTTGTGCACCCTTGGGCCTGATAAGTTCTCTCGAGTATCAAAGAAGAAAATCAAGCCCAGGAAGAGGACATCTGAATTTGTCATCTGTCTCACAAAATAAAATGAGGCAGCAGCTGAACTCTTGTAAGATTCTAAGCAGGGTGTCATCCTTTTCTAAACACACAATAAATACATGGCACCAACCCCACCCACACAGACAGACACACACTTGATCTGTGAGCAGTTTTTAAAATTTGGGTGGTAGAAACGTTTGTCACACCCACAAGCTATATCTGAAACAGGGGAATGGGAGAAAAGCCATCCATTTTGGCTTCATGCTAAATTATCAGCTTCTTGGCTTTGTGCCAACTCAGTCAGCTTATAATAATAACTGGCTCTGGGCCAAGGATTTTTTAGAGAGAGAGAGAAAGAGCACACTGCTTTCTCTTTCCTCAAAAATATTTGTTAATAATCTCTATATTACTCATAATCTGTGTATCTTAATTAAATAAAAATGTCTATTTTAACTTCCCTGCTAACTGAAAACTGGACGAGAGATTAAATTATTGGGAGCCTGAAATCAGTCTGGATTCCAAACATGAGACATCATGGGAACTGGTTGTACCTGGCTTTCTGGTTAAGGCCTCTTGTACCCCAAGACCTGAACACAAACACTCACTGATTGTGAATGGCAGAAAAACAAGAAAAAGGATGAAAATCTACAATGAAAGCTTATTGTTATATTGAACCATGTCTTGAACCTTGACCTGTTATTTCTGAAGATATACCACAGTGTGTCTACATGACACGGTAAACTCTGAGAAGACTGACTTTATCTGAAAGACAGAGCTGCGATGATGCCTGATGTGATATCTTTCTAATTTTAGAATGAAGCTAGTCAAACTACATTTTAAATTGTAAGGGCTGAAGGAGAAGTAAAAATTCCACTAATTCAAATGAGTGTGTAAGAACTGTCAGGTCTTTCTTACTTAAATTCCATTTCTTTTGGTCTCTTTGTTGGTTTAATTATTATTATTATTATTATTATTAAAACTCCTAGAGGTGACCCTCTGTGATTGTATAAAAAGCCCCTCATTCATGTGAGTGCAACCACAAATAATAAGAGTAAGCATAAAAAAAGCAGAAAGCATATTTTGTGCATTTTGAACATAAGACACAGCAAAAAGGAAAATAATATATACTGAGGAGGTTTCCCTGAAGTTACAGGAAGAACTCCCAATATTAATGCAATGGTAAATAACTTTGCTCAATATTTTTATTATTGTCTTACCATTTGTTCCTTTTTCGGCTTAGCTAATATATTATCTTTCTCCTGCAGTGCAAACAATGATCCTAAAAAACTGTCCCTGCACAGAAGTTCCTCTCTTGGGTTTTTATAGTTACCCATGGTTACAATCTGCATTAGATATTAAAGCTATCACTGCCTTGTGCTGACCTGCAGTAAACCTATGAAGAAGTGTGTAAGACATACATCAAGAAGTGGTTGAAGTTCAGTTTATGCTGGACATGTACCCAAATCCCTGGGTGTTGAACCTTATCAACACTGACCTTCGTTAAGCTTTTTTGTAGCCAAAAGCTGCCCAACTGGGCTGCAAACCCTTCAAGAACAATTTTTATTTTCAAATTCCCAGAACCTCTTATTTTCTTTCTTTTTTTTTTTTACAGTATTTTTAGTCCTTCTACTTTGGGGGCTGTCACTAAGGGGATGATGATATCACAGGAGGCATTCAGCACTTCACAAGATTAGGTCTCTGGTCCTTGCCAAAAATTATAAAGAGTTGAAGACTCAGAAAAAGAAAATAAAATTTCCTTCTCTGAAACTGGGCAGATACAAAGCAAGCTGAGGTACAGATGCCATAACACCTTCTTTTATTGTCATTGCATTCTCTTTATCACTCAAATAGTCTGGATCCTATCAGACAAATGTCAAGATCTCTGGCATGGAGACTATTTCCTTTGTTATTTGCACAGTGCCTTGCAGAATCAAATTCTGATACCTGGTTAGCCTGTACAAACCAGTGCACTATAATAATACGTACCAGCAATAATAATAACTTAGAAGCATGAGTTGTTTTCACTTTCAGAAAAGTTCATGTCCCATTATTGGTCAACTTTATACAAGGCCCTTATTTTAACTGGAGAAAATTAATTCATTTCCAGTGGAGAAATTGAACCAGAGTGTTTGTATTTTTCATATGTAAGGACCAAGAATTATGATGATAACCTTTAAGATATGACTGTTGACAAATTTCATTCTGTGCAGTTTCTCTAGAAATCTCATTATTTTCATCTTTTCTGTCAAAACTTCAGCTGAAAGCTAGCCTGAACCACAGAGGATGTACACTAAGAACTTTCATGCCCAGATGAAACTGGATGCTTTACCCTGGTGGAAAACTCTCTAGTGGAAACCTCTCTGGTTTAAAGACTGCAGGAGAGATTGAATCTACATTGTGCAAAAGTTGGAGGGTTTATAGCTTCAAATGCAAGAACGCTTGAGAGACTGGACTGCTGCTTTAAAAGGCAGTTGATTAAGAGTGGCAGAGAGCACATTCCTTGTATTCTGAGGTAAAGGTGCACCCAGGGTGGAAAGGTAGAGCCTGTGTGTCAGGCCCTATAAGGCGTGAAGTGCAAAGGGTTCCCTGCAGCAGTGTGCTGGCTAGGCAAAAGGCTTGTGCAGGAAGCTTCAGAAAACCTGAGGTACTTCCTGGGATGCTTCTGGGGGACAGTGACCTTGTCCAGGCCTCCTGGCACAGCTCCCACTCTGGCGTAAGTTAAGAGAACCAGTTCTGAGAGGGAAGTGAGTGCACAGGGCTCTCCATGCAGAAACTGAGATTCCAGTGGTGGCTTGTGCTCATTATATAGTGTGAGATCACAAATAGAAGTTTTCACACTTGCCCATCTGCCACCAACTGACTCTAAAGAGCTGGTGAATCATACACTTAAAAGAGGGTGAATTTTTCCCTGCTGCCATTGGAATGTGTTTTGAAATTAAATATGCACAGTACAAAAGCTGAATAACAAGGTTGGGCTGATCACACCAGACACTGTGTATAATGCTACAGACATGAGGGTCAGGGGTCTAGGCCAAGACCATGGCCCTTAGTCACGGCATCAATGAAAGCTGATTCTTCCTTCCCCTTGGTGTCCCTTTCCATGTCTGAAGAGACTATTGAAAGAAAGATTCTTTGAGAGGAGCCAGGGGAAAGAAAAAGGGGGGAGGGGGGATAGAAGTTTAACTAACATAAATATGGTAAAAAATATTATTTTTGTGCTTGCATATGGTACTTTTTCTATCTATCTATCTGCATACATTTTCCATTTGCTATTTGTAATTATGGTTTTGGCTTTACAATGTATTCATCAGTGACACTGTGATCCTTTTGTTCTGCTGCATATTAAAATGGTTCAGAAGATAGATTCAAAAGGTCTCAGGTTCCCAAGAAGGAACATAATAGGGGTAATGCATGGCAAGAACAGTTTCTGCTTTCTGCAAAACAGGAATAAATAAGGGAGCTATTGCATTACACTTTGTGTACAGTACTGTACTCTTTGTCAAAGTGTTAGACAGATTCTTATCCATTGCAAATCCTAGTTCTTATCCTGATTTATGTCTTGAAATAATTTTTAATTTTCCCTGTGCTTACAATGGAAACCAGGCAGGATTTATAGAAGCACTATAAGCACATTACTTTTGTGAAGAGCAATGTTAATATGATCATTTTGGTCATTCAAGAAAAAAAGATAAAAAGGACAAAAGAATGTTTTTGTTTTTCATTCCCACTTTAAAAGCAAGTTTTCTTTGGGTGTGACTAATCTACATGAAGTATAACTGTATCCATTACCCATTGTAGGTTTGTGCAATGTGTGACAGCTGTTTGACCCCATCACTAAAGTCCCCCTTGCCATGGAAAAGACAGGAGTATGTGAAGATAAAACACCCTTTATTCAGACTACCAGACAGAAACAGACTCCGTGGTTCTCTGGCTGCCAGAGAGACTGTGCATCTTATGCATCTGTATGTCGTCAGAAAAACCTTTCCAACCCAAAACCTGTATAGCCCAGCTGTGGAGGGAACAGAGCATGCTAAAGATGTCAGACCTCAGCTGCCTCAGGACTCGGCTTTGCCTCAGACATGCTACCTGCCCCCCTGGAAATATGACTCCAGCATCCAGGCTCAAGGTTAGATTCGACCACACGGCAAATGAGAAGGCAGCTATGAACACAGCTGAATTGCACAGGTGCCATCATGTCAGCAATATTTGTTATCCATGGGACATGTGTGTTTCTATCTACAACAGTCAGCCATGTGCAGTTGTGGAAGAATGGTCAACTGTTCATCCAAAATCAGTATTTGTTGTTTTTATAGTGGTTTGGGTTTTTTTTTTTTTTTCACTTAAGCATGTGACTAAGTGGTGCAGTGTCTGAATGAAGATACTTCAGCTTGCATTCATGCTACTAGGCCCAGAAGCGGAGGCAGAGCTGTCAAATGAGTGGGACATTGAAGTTAATTTTCCTCATTGTGAAATATCCACTAATGTGTCAGGAGGGGCTATCCTACCTGCAGGATTTTGTATCTTTGTACAGGGCTGGGCTGCCTGTAAGTCCCTCTGATTTTCTGAACTGCACCTTGGAGACTTGACTTTAAGATGCCAGTCCTCGAGTTCTTGTCTGTAAAACAGATACAAAGTATTAGTCCTAGCTCCCATTTCTTGTTGGCCTCATAGTATTAAAAGAAGTGACAGGATTTGATGAAAGGCTCCATGCGAGTCATTATTTCAGGAAATAATGAACATTCTGTCAATTATTTGCTCTTCCTTATCATGCAAAAGCAAGTGATTCTTCCCATCCCTTCATTTTCCAGACCTTACACACCTAAAAGTGACGAAATCAAACAAAAGAACACAAAAAGTAGCCAAAGAAGTACAAGGAAAGATGGGCTCAGGTAGCAAATATAAATATGCTGCTCTTAAACACAGAAGACTCTGAAATATTTAAGCACATGCCACGTGTTAACAACATGGCTATCCTTGCTGACTTCAGTAACAGACCTTTTATCTTACCTGCTTTCTTTGGGGAGTCTGAAGATCAAGACCACATTTACCATGTAACATTCATGTATAGAACAGTAAAACAAATTCAAAAATATGCTACTTAATTTCTCTTCTCTATGTGTCTTCAGAATAGAGTTGCTATGCATGTTTATATGAAATTAATGTTGACTATATATCACTGGCATTATGGTTAAATAATTAGTGTTGTCTCATTTACTAGCAAGTTGCTGTTCTTCATTTTGTGAGTTTATTTCCTCCTCAAGGAAATTTGGATGGATCTCTGAACTGAGAATTAATAAGTAATTTTTTTAAGCATTATTTCTGGTAGTCTCGTGCCATTTTCTGCTGGTAGTATAGCTGCTTAAGAGGAAAAGTACTCACCCAGTGTTCAGAAATGTGCAGGATAAAAGCCAGATAGCCACATATTTTTCTCCACCTCAGCCTCGTTTCTTCTTCACACATTCAGCATCTTTTATCTTCTTCTCTACCAGTCTTGCTCCTACCATTTCTTGAGCAGCAAAGACAAATTCATCATTAAGGCAAAAATGGTAACTGATGTACTTCTATGCTTACTCTGAGTCAAAATACACATAGGTGTAGTCACATTAGATGACTGTGATCTTTCTAAACAAGGTATTTTCTTCTGTCTCTTCCAAGTGAGCAGTGCTCTTCATATATCTATATTTTCCAAGGATGTGTTTAAGGGATGAAAATTTGGATATAGTGCTTTTGTGAGGATATTGCTCAAATCTCTTCTAGAAAGGTTCTGCCTTGCACAAAGGTAAAAGAAGAATGTTCAGCTTATTGGTGATATTTAACCCCACAGAGACCCAGTTTGCTTCAATTCTGTTGAGTTCTTCCTTGGAACAGTGAGTTGGGAGAGGCTGTTGTCATGCACTGATGCTCAGCAACATCTCACCTCAGTGACTTCTGCAGAAGTGACTTCTGCCTCCAATGGAAGGTGGGAGGCACTGTCTTCACAGTGTCTTCTCTGTGAAAAAATTAGCTCCTTCTCCAGCCACTGGAGTTCCACAGGAACAGCTTTGTTGCTCAAAACGTAGCTGTTAGCTGACAGAGGTGGAGGTACGTATGATATTCCAGCATAGCAAACGGCTGTTTGAGCACTTCCTCTGTGCTTTGCTCTGTGCACACTTCAAGGTCTACATTCATGCTTCTCATGCCCTCAAGCAAGCAGTACTGATCCTGCAGAAATGCGATGCTTATAAGCACGGGATATTACTGATCAGAGCTCATTGCTCTGTGAGCCAAAAAGGCCAAAAAGTTGTAGGAGTCGGCCACATCATGTCCCAAAGTATGGCCAGAATAAGTGCACCTCTGCACTTCATCTACCCTTTGCAAATTTGCTGGTGGGTGAATGGTCATTCTCTTTCCTCTCTATAATCCACTTTATCTACTCTTTTGTCTTATGCTCTTTTGAATGCTTGTGGTTCAGTAACATCACTGTGAGTCACAAAACTCTTATCCATGGCTACAACTTCCTTGAATGCTTTGCTATCATCAACCTTTGCAGGACGTTTCTTTAATTTGTTCTATGACTTCTTCAGAAGAATTGCACTTTAGAAATAATTTTCCATTCTGCTACACTTAAAGGTTTTAACTTGAGTAGATATACGTGTTCAGGTGTTGAGCAATCTTTGCTGTAAACCACAAGTTAAAACTGTTCCAAGAACAGATAGGTGAGAAGAGGTACAATAAAGACCTTCTAATGTCTATAAAGGGTATTCCTCTCAAATGAGGCATTTCATATTTTTCCTAGATGGAAATAATGATCTTGGGAAAGAATTCCCCCAAGTACAAGAGATAGAACCTTTTGTTTCCTCTGATACTCTATTGCTATGTCAATCTTTCCCTCTATAGGGAGAGAAATGGTCCACAGTCATTTGAGATAAGAATTTTGGGGTCTTCAGAAGGCTTTTAAAGGGAAGTCAGAGAATTTAAAACCTGAGGGACAAAATTCATGCCTATTTAACACTTTAACTGTTGGGGCATGTATAATACCAATCTACTACAGCAAAGGTGATCCAGTGGAACAGAGAAAGAGATGAAAGAAATTCTCTCATAAAGACTGCAGAGTTATGAAAGGGGAAAGAAACTCAGAAATGCAACAATGCAACATGCAGAACATACAGCAGCAACACAAAAACTGTCCCTGTTTGACCTTGCAATTTGAATCTGGTCATCCTAGTGTGTATGGAATTTGAAACTATTAACACTAGAAAAATGTAAAATATTCATAGAATCATGTGTGCTGCCTAGAGAAACTGTTGTGAAGGTTTTCTCATTACTGATACTTGGAGAGGTTAGTGATAGAAATGACTGTAGGATGAGTAATAAGTAAAAATATCCACTCAGACTGATTCAAACCAATATGAATTATGCCTGAGTCAATAATGAGTGTAGGATAGACATACTGGACTTGATTTTCCTCTGGCTTACAACACTGAAAATTAAAATTAATTCAAGAGACTACATACCACTATTAAATGTGGGAACACCTACTTACAGTTTGTAAGATCCATACTGAGGGAGAAGCTCTGTTTTGTAACTGAGTTCAAAAAATTGGGTTGAAAACCCAACATTTGTCTCAAGCCATTAATTTCTGTGCTCTGTCAAAATCCTTTTAATTTACATTCATGAGTTGTTGAGATCAAAAGCACTCAAAATAGGGACCATTCTTGCTTAAAATCTGCTAAGAGTACCCAACAAATCTGCACCAGGAGGTACAAATGTGGACCGTGCATGTTGTAGTGGGAATGAATCCAAGGTCTAGAGGAAGACAGCTGAATGAGCATGAGTGGTCAATGAGCATATCACCAGGTTCAGTGCTTCTTGAATGAAACATATATAAGACTTTGATTTCTTATCATCTTTTGGACCTATCATCCTTTTGTTTACTTTTGCTTTTGTTCTTTCACTGCAAATAAAGAAATCTTTGTTTCCCTGTAATCTCTGACACTACACGGTACTGGGATGGAAAGGATCATAAAGGGATAAGCTAGAATGGCACATTACCAGCCACTGCTGGCACAGGCTAAAAAGAAGATTGAAACTTTTCTTTGTTTGTATTAAAAAAAAAGTCCTCAAAAACTTACATTATGGCTTTTAAAGACATTTTTGAAGGTATTTGTTGTTTGTTGTTTTTTTTTAAATCTTCCTCCTTTATTTGAATATATGCTTTTTATTACAGAAAAGCAATTTCTTTTCATGTACCTTTAAAGTAGTTTTCTCCCCTGTATATTATCCTTAAATTTTGTAAAATAATTACAAATTTTAAAGTGCATGGATTTTTTGGGTTTTTAAGCTGAAAAACAATTAAACCTTGATGTATTTTTTGATGAATTCCCATGATAAGGTTGCTTACCATACAAATCCCTCTCTTCCTTGTTATAAAATTTTAAACAAATATCTTCCTGTCCATTCTAGTGATCAGTCTCAGAGAGAAACTCAGCAACAGTCTCAAATTTTGTGCAGGAAAACAAAGGGACAAGAAGGACTAAAGGATGATGTGCTATGCCTGGGTCACCATTCTATTCCTTCCTAAGCTTCACTCTTCCTGTGTGATCTTGGACCTTATCCCACTTCTTGTTACTCTGTAAAATAGAGGTAGAAATACTTGAAATTGCACAGAGGTATTGTGAGAGAGGTAAACATCAAAGTCTGGTGTCATGGTTAGACACTAGACACAATGCCAGTGCCCCATGAAAATATATTTTTTACTAATAATGGTTGTGAGATGTGATCAGGAACAGAGCAGAGCAGGCTCCAACTTAGAAATAAGAAAAAAAACTTTATTAATCTA
>WEIT01003003.1:34578-54327 GCA_013389985.1 Dryoscopus gambensis | reverse complement strand
ACAGACACAGTCTCTCTCTCTCTGGGAGGGGGGGGGGAGGGGGTAGAGAACCATCTCCTTGTCTCTCCACCCTTCCATCCTGCAGAAACTGGCTCAGTTCTGTTTCCTTCCACCCTCTCTCTCTCTCTCCGGGCTCCGGCCTACCTCTCTCCTCAGGCCGCATGGCTGCCCCTCCCCCACCCAAGGCCCAGGCCCAGGCCCAGGCCCAGGCTGGGCGGGGGAGGACACCTGCTCCCTTCACTGACCGGAACACAAAAGGAAGTTCCTCTGTGATTCTCTCCTTTATCTCCCTATGTTCTCAGAGGTGACAAATCTCTTCAGTGGTCACACCAGATGTCAATATTCTCTCTGACCACTGATTGGTTTGACTATAACTTCCTTAAAAAACTCACTTCCTGTCAAACCAGGACATCTGGGAGGTGCTCAAACACTACAGAGTTAGAGACAAGATAAGTACTTTACAAAGAAAAAACTTCATTATATGACTGAAAACACCAAAAACCAGGGCTTTAATCTTTAGGCTTACAGTATTTAAACTTGTCACATCCCACTGTGTAGTTTTCATGAATGTTTATTTCAATAGCTCCGTTGCAGTGACCGTCTGGAATCCTTTGGTTGTACAGTACTTCTCCAAGTACTAATTAGGATCCTAAATTCTCAGAACAAGGGCCCAAGCCTAACCAAAATCTGATCAACATATGACCTGAAGGGTCAGGTCATCTTAGCTGATGCCAAGATAATCCAGGAGCTGATTTGGTATCAAACTGCCATGGCTTAAGAAGTTACTGGGCATCCACTAGGCTCTGGGACTTCTGTTCATATATATCTGCACTTTACTCATGGAAAATGCACAGTAATATAACCTACCTTAGCTGACTTTCAGTGCAGGCTGAGGGCATGTGTGCATTGATGAATTTTAAGCATTTCACATGGAAAGATCCCAATAATTAAACAGGTATAATTTTGTGTGTACAAAAGCTTTTTAATTCCACCCCAACACAGCTGCTAAGCAAGAGTTAGTCAGCATTTCTCACTCTTTTCCTGCTGCTGAAAAATAGGCTCGTATGTTCATTCTCCTCTTCTCTGACTCACTCTCATCTCCAGAAGCTCAGAATGATAGGGAAGGATCAGGCTCTTTAGGCCCTTTTGGTCACCAATTCCTCATGTTAAGCTGGGATCGTATTAAACTGGGATCCAGCCTCCAAAAAAGCCTGTTTGTCGGTCCCAGGATCTCTGTCTCAGGACAGAAACTCTGCTGCAGCGAGCAGCCTCTCAGCTGTGAAGACTATGGTTCTATCCAAAAGTAGAAAGAAGGGATAGTAGAAGGTGAATGTTTGCTGCAATAGCATTCTTTGCTTCAGACACAGCCTTGTTTAATGAGGAATTCAGAGGGGTTTCATGAAGTCAAATGGCAATAAAGCTCAGTAATAAGGTTGCACATAGACAGTGAAATGCATCTATGGTATAATAGAATAGTCAATGTAAATAATCATCATTTGAACTAAAACAGCTGATCACAGTTGAATTCTCCTGAACTGAAAAAAAAAATAAAAATAAATCAGTGTGACTTTAAAATAATAAAGATATCCACACATTGCTGTTCTGATGAAACACTTTAGAACAAATCTGATTGGAGGCTGGTCAGTTTGCGCCTGATGCTTAATCGAGAGCTTATATTTACCACAGTCCGTAGGGCACTGCTTTATCTTCAAAGCTTGAGCCAAGAAAATTCTCTTGTTCAAGTTGTCCACAGGCTGTTTTTCTTTCTTTCTCTCTTTCTTTTTTCTTTTTTTTTTTTCTTTTCTCTCCTCTCTCTCTCCCTCTCTAGATCTCCACCCTGGGTCAGTTAACAAACCTATTAATCCCTAGTCAAGTGCATACATGCAAAACTCTGATGAAAGAAAGCAAATGTGGAAGAAAAGAAACAACTGTACAGATCAACATCAGCATTATTATTTTCCTTCTGGTTTTATCTCTGTATTCAGCAAAATTTTATGCATGCATATATTTTCCAACAATGTGGCAAGATGTAGCTTTGATACATCAACTTCACTGCAAACTTGGGCCAATACCTATCTCATATCAGTGGCCTCTACTTGGTTCAAGAGATGGCATCGAATGATAGGGCTGTTTCAGGAGCAAATTTTCAAGATTCTGGTGGTGTGCTATTAATATAAATTCTGTTATGAGTAAATAGGTTTTGGGCACTTAATTCTCATTTGTGTTTTTGAAAGATTTTTTAAACTGGCTATCAGTCTTTCACTAATGTATTAGGGAAGGAAACAGATATCAGAAATAATGTTTTAAAAAGTACCTCTACAACTATGGCTATAAATTAACCAATTAAATATATAAGATCTATGGTTAGACACCTACAGGCTCAATTGAATAAACAACAGTCAAATAGGGTCAATTAAATGTACATAACAGTAGTACTCACACCAGCATGTGAGACTGCAGATACCCATCAGTATATCCTATTACTTGAATGTGCTAGTGTTTTGAAAATTTTACTCCCTGTGTGTTTATATCTGTTTATCCCTTCCTTTCCTCCCACCCACCCGTCAATTATTTCATTCCTATGGAATGTGACTTAGCA
Organism: Dryoscopus gambensis; assembly: GCA_013389985.1. Taxonomy (NCBI): domain Eukaryota; kingdom Metazoa; phylum Chordata; class Aves; order Passeriformes; family Malaconotidae; genus Dryoscopus; species Dryoscopus gambensis. The sequence goes on along the minus strand of WEIT01003003.1, from coordinate 51,728 downwards.
TGGAATACTGAACCTCTTCATTTCAGGGCATGCACAGTGTTTACCTGTAGCTCATGTGCTACTGTATCTTAATAGGATCTTGAAGGAGGGTTCAAGGTTATTTAGTTTCCATGTATAATTCATTCTTGAAGAGCTTTAAATAGAGACTGACAGCATGCTAATATTTGATAATCATTACCATCAGCCAAGGGGAGAATCAGTGATCACCTGATACTTCTGTTGGTTTTAGAAATGGACGCCGTGACTAAAAAGTCAAAGTCATTAATCAGCCCCTAGAACGATCCACATAAGACAAACTACATTCTCTCAACACATAAAGCATGTTGTCTCCTGTTCATGCATGTTATCTTTCAATTTACATTTTATGCAGATTTGCCTACCTCTACGATCTCCAATCAATTTTCTGGCTTACATGGATGTTTTAAACACTTCCAACCCCTTTTCATTTTCATCTGCAGTAGAAAATGCTGCTGGCTGAAGCTGCAGCTAGGAAGTGGCATGTTCCGAGCAGGGGGGATATCCCTGTCCATGTGATACAAAGAACAGCCATTTGCCAGCATAAATCCTGTTCAGGAATGGCTGTTAATGAGAACCAACTTACTAACACTACTGTTTATATAATTTTATATTGTTCATATTACTTTTTGTACTGTTTACATTAATTAAGATTATATGTAAACAACAAATAATGGAACTATTATTTGTTCTATTATAATATCAGTGTCAGTTTTGCCTACAATTTTTTTAAACTTGAACTGCATAATTTTAGACCCAAATCCCAGTTTCTGTCCGAAAGTGCTAGAAACTGAATACAGCTCTGGATATCCAGACAGTTCAACAAAGTACAGAGGAATATATTTCAAAACATACCTGTGGTGGACAGCATTATTCGTACCATCGAACAGAGACACAAGTGATCATAAATCAATATTTTTGCACATTTTCATTAATCTGGGGTCTAGAATTATGCCATATTCTTATATCTGATCAAGTACTTTCTCAGAGCTATTTCCTTTCTATCACTTCAGCCAGCAGCCTGCATTTCTGGTACTTAAGGTCTTGAGATTACTCTCAAGTGACAAATGATGATGTATGTATACACAGTTTAGTACTTCTCTCTTGGAGTTTAACACACTGGGAAATGCTATGGCCCTCGTAAATCAGACTTTTTGTTGTTTTGGTATTAGAGAAGAGAGGCATCCTGCTTTAATATGAGACTTTAACATTTGGTTTGGAAGTATTTTCTGACTTTCACAAGCCCACAGAGAAGAGAAGTCTCTTGACATGTACCTTGTGCTTTAATCACATGAACATCCTTAATTAGAGGCAAATTATGATACTGAGTCAAACAGATCACTTTTGGAATAAGGTAGTCCTCAGTGAGAGTGACAGTGGAAAAGCTTGGTCCTTGATAAATGAAAGACAGTGCTGAGTACCTCTCTAGGAATTTGATGAGAATGCACAGTAACTCCCTTGTCTAAAAGTCTGAAGCTTTCCTGCTTTTCCTTAAGGCTTTCTTGCGTTTCCAAAAGATTTCTAAATATGTTCTATTATAATTATTTCCTAAAAAAAGCATAGCAAATTATTCATTTTCTTTTTATTCTTATTTGAATCAAAAAAAGGTATTCACATTTCTGTCATTAATTGGTTGAGATTTGCAAAACTGCACAATTAAAGAGGGAGTGGAATTGAAAATCTTACCTTCCATTCATTCACTCACATGGCACTCACCAATAATGCAGTTCTTCCAAGAGGTCCTTTTCTTATCGATAGGTTTGAATTGTGTTGCTTTCTGTGTTATAATATCACCTCTTTGTAAAAGACATGACTGCTGTTCACTTCTCCGCTTTAATGGGTTTTGTGTTTATTCATTTCCCAATACCCTCTTACCATATTTCTTTTTACCATTGGAACAAACCTGTGGCAATAGGTCTGATTCTTTTGTCAGCATACTGGATTTACTAGATCACTGTGCATCTCAAATATTGCTAAGAGGTTATATAATTTCTACAAGGTGGAGTAATTTATTTTCTGTGGTTTTAATCACAGCATACTGGTTCAGAGTGAAAATAGGGTAAATATTTTTAAGAAAAGTAAATGTGCCCATTTATCATTGATAAAATTCAAAATTCAACATGCTTCAACTTTCTCAGATCTATGGTTAATATTATGCATCGCTTCTGCTGAAGCACTCACTGCAGATAGCTCAGAAGCTCATAACTCTCCAGCTGCAAGCTGAAAATTTATCCAGTGTATGGATTGTATGTCACCAGTGAGCATTCTGGTCACTTGCAAAAGCTGGTGCTCTAACCTTAATAATTGCATGAGCTCTGCATGGGTCTTCTGGCTATGAGGTATTTTCTTACTAGCAGTAGAAGTTCTCAAGACCATACGAAAAAGTAGATCAGAGTAGATACTGCAGTAATCCTTCATGCATTGGGAAGAAATGCTTCCTCTGGAGTGGAAAGAAGGCATAAGGGGCCAAAATAGTAATAAAGACATGAAGTTATAACAGGAATATATTTAGCTCCATGAGTTTAGATGAGCAGCCTGGACAAAATGGTACGTGACAGCTCTTCAGAGACAGGTTTCCTCTGAGTCTGTACTGCCACTTTAGCACTACATGTTTTTCTTAGCCCTAATCATATGCAGTGCAAGAAAGAAAAGAAACTCAGCTGCTTCTAAGTGCTGAAAAAGACACTAGCTTTAGAGTTCCAGATGAATGGGTAAATGGGTAGATGGACAGAGAGTAGAACCCCACTAAATAAACTCCTCACAATATGGACTTGCCAACTTCCTAGTTGTTTTTCTCAATGGGTTAAAGAGAAGCACATGGTTTTAATACCTGGAAAAACTCAGGCTCCATACTATAATGTTCTGACAGTGACCAAATCTCTTATACAGGACAGCTGAGTTTCTCCATCTTATGAAAAAAAAAGACAGTAAAGAAATGTTTCTCCCTTTTCCATTCTGTCAAGACTCCAAAATAAAGTGAATGAAAGATTTTCTTAGTTAACTAATATATTGTGCTATTATCATTCTATCGTTCTAAAAATATTTTAGGAAGGGTTAGGGAAATCATGTAGACCGAAGCAAATAAAAACTATTTTCAAATATAGAAAGATCGTTGTTTAAACCAATTATCATTGAATGAACTAATTAGCTTACTGTATTGGAATTCTGGATTGACACTAAAATAAAATTTTAAAATCTTCAAAAATTGTATTTCAAAAAGCTCTGTAATCACTCAACCAACAACAGAACCACAGTCATTAAACTTAAGAACTTTATTGTAATAATGAGTATGTCATCAGAGGTTTCCTTTGTGCAAGCAACTTTCTGCTAGTACTTTTACATGGCATTTCAATTTTAAGCAACAAAAGTTCTACCTTTGGATATTCTTTCAATGATCAAAATCCACCAGTATGGTAAAATTATTCAGATTTTTCTAATGTTCCTTTTGGGTTTTCGTCTGCAAGTGTTTGCATGTGCAGTTCACCATAGAAGTTTAGATATTTGTCCTCCAAATATTGGAAATTGGTGCAAATAAAGGAGTAGAGAAACAACTACTTTGATTTACCTTTGCAATATATTTTCAGTCACAAAAATATTGCTATATTTTAATATATGCAAATTGCATGAACATGGAGCACATGCCTGAATCCTTTGAAAAATTCCTTAATCTGCTAGACAACCTTGGTCACATATTTAGACAAAGTAGCAAAATTACTGGATGAAGAGAAAGTGGCACATGTAATGTATTTGAATTTTAGAGAAATATTTGATACAGTGTCTGACAAAACCTTAGTTGAAAACTTAATAGAAATTGTCTTGGAGAAGAACGGTGTTATATGGATTGAAACCAAACATTAATGGATAAATAGGTACACAATACTGCAGTGAAAGGGTAATGACAAACCACAGTGTAATGACTGAGGAGAGGTGCCTACCATGGCACCAGAGGGAACAGTCCTTGGTTCACCATAACATCTTTATTAACAAACTCAAGTACATAGTAAGTAAGCAACATACTGACAAAGTTAGTGGATGATGCTAAATGTACAGGAGATGTAAAGGAGATGAATGAAGACTTAGATGATTTAATTATAACAGCATGAATAAAGGGTAGTTAAAAGAAATTCCCAGTCATTTTGATGTACAGCACAACAGATGGATACAAGAAATACAGCAGAGAAATAATCTGAGGGATATAAAGTCTTCTGAGGAATGATCCAGAAGGAAGATCTAGAAGTAGTGGTTGACAATTAAAATTAATATGGGCTCTACATATAACATAGAAGCAAACAAGGACCATGTCAAGTGCAGACCAAAGGCACAGAAAAATAATTTCATAGACTATCCTATAATGAGGTTATAGTCTTTTCTTACATAACTGTGGTCTTCCACACTAATGGAATTATTGGGTTTGGTCGTGAAAAATTGATAAGAAAGCATATCATCTGGAGCAACAAATAAATAAATGATCAGAAGAGAGCTATGTAGGAAAATAATGAGAAAAGCACACTTGATATTTAAGAATATGCGTATCGAAATCACAATCCTTCACAGAGCTGATGACTGAAAACAAAATACATTTAAGAAGAAAATAAAACTGAAACCAACAGCTTAAGACTGAAAGAGGGATGCAAGCTGAAGAAAGGACAATATTCTTTATTTACATTAAGTATGACTAGCAGAATTGTTGTCATAGAAGAATGATGGAGCAAACATGCGCAGGTGTTTTTGACACTAAAATTCTCCTTTGAGGCGGTACATGTCCCCACACCTGATGCATCTGGCCTAAATGACCAGTAGAGTTGAAATCTCCACATTTGGTAACCTAAACTGATTTAGAACATATGCATGCAGGGCGCCTGTCTTCTCTAAGGATTTGCTCAGTCATAGAAAAACTGGGATGGAACAAACAGAAAGGAAGGTCAGTAGCATCTGGAAATTGGTTATCCTATAGGGAGATCATGCAGCTCAAATGCCCTGAGTTGGGTTGGAAATACGATTTATGTCTCCCTGTGCCAGCTTTGATGAATTTGGTGCAACATTACATTGCAAAGGGTGTCTGGGAAATTCTCTGACTATCATGTGAGGTGTCAACATGTATGTAGAGGTGTTATGTAAAGTCTAGTACGACTATGGTAATCAGACGTATCAAGTGACAAGCTGCTCACAAAGTCTTGAAACCCGGGAGCATTGCGCATGGGGATGCACCTGGATTAAGAAGCAGACAGTCTCTGCACAAGGTCAGAGGAGACAGGAATTGGGCTCTTCAAGCAGGTGCTGCCCCAACCTCCCGGCTGTTCAGGGACCATGGGCCAGAGCTTCTTCCAGAATCAGCTGTGGTGCATTGTCCAAGAAAATGAGCTGTGGGCAGTTTGACCAAACCGGTGTGGGAAGTGTTTTGAGAGGCATAGTGCACCAGAAAGCTAAAATGACTCCTCACATGTAGGAGAAATTGGGAGACACAAAAAGCAAAGGTAGGATGCAGTGCCATTTTTCTGACAACAGCCTTTCTGGGGAGGGAATTGTACGTTTCTTTCCATTTTTCATTAGAAAGGGTTATGTGTCTGTGACTACTAGGCAGTGGGCACTCCTGCTGCATCTCTGGGATGTCAAAGCCAAAAGGAGATTGGTGTTATGATAAGTTTCAGCAAAAATGATGGTAACAATAATTTCTTTAGTCTGAGAAAAAAGTTCGGTTTTGTATAGTCACCATATGGCATTAGCGTTGTTAGTACAACTTGGTAGAGGTCACCTTAGAGACAGAATGGCATTTCTTTTCTGCCTCTGCCTGGAATCTCTTTTGAAGTCATATTTTTTCCTTGTTCTGATGCGTAGGGATTCCAGACCACAGTATATGAACATATCTTATACCATCCCAGAAGTATAAGTGTCTACCAGAAAATCAACATTAAAAGCGTCCAGAAATTGTGCAAGTACTGCATGAGCAACACATGATTTTTGTACAGTTCTTCTTTCCTCCCAAAGGGTCCTAAAGCATTTTATTCCCTCATCTGACACTGAAATGCAGCCACCTCTGGGGTGGAAGCCAGCAGCCATTCAGCATCAGGGACAGTGCCATATTTAAGCAAGATAAATGTACAGAAGAAAGACCATCTGTTAGCATGCCAGTCAATTTGTAGATACAAGTAGATCCATAGCAAGTTGTGACAAATCCATGTGCCAGAGCCCCCTCCAATATTTCTAGCAGAATACAGACAAGCATAAGGAAGTCATTTGTGCATGCCCTAATGGTGCTGTCAGCCTGCCTGGGTGGACTCTGCTCTCTATGATATCACTGTTATCCTCTAGGACAGGGGGCAGAGCAGAGTTGATGTTATCAATCAATGGCTCCCCTATATAGGGGCATGAAGGTAGGCATGACAACTTTTTTTCTCAGCTTCAGTCAGTGGCTTTTGCCAAAGTCTTGAGCCAAAGCTCCTCCGGACGAGTGCCCAGAAACATTTGGCTCTAAAACCAAGCTGAGGGATCTCCAAGAGCCAAGTTGTAGAAGCCTCATGGAGTCTCTGTGGCCAAAACCATGGAAAAGGAAATTAGCTTTGAATAGAGCCCTTATAGATCAAACACCCAGAGTAGACTAAACATCTTTGACAATGAGTCTAATATTTCATGGCAAGGCAATTTTGCTCAGTAATTTGTTCAGATCTAAATGCTTTTAGTTCTCTAAGTTCATTTCTCACTAAATTATTTTCTCAGGACAGTTCGTTTGAACATAATAAGGAATCCAAGCCTCAGCTATATCAGGACCTTTGCAATACAAGTGCAGGTGTTATAATACTTTATTTTCCATCATGGGGGTTTAATCAAATTCACTAAAATGACGACCTGTAACAGAGATTTTTCAATAATGTATGTTAAAGGGGTTATTATGTAATCACTTAGAAGTAGGGAGTGAAAAGATGATAGTGTGTTTCAACATACAGTATGCTATGAAGGATTAGTTAAACTATTGGGAGCCCACACAGGTCTCCACTACCCTTAGCACTTGTGAGTCATTGTGGTCTTGTTTGTTTCTCTGATAAATTCAGTAAACTGGGGTGTAATATATCACGCAGCAGTGCCATATATCATTCCATTCTCTAATAGGAACATAAAACAACCATTGATTGCAAACAGGCACTTTTAAAGATTCACTACACTGTTTGGCATTTTCAAATGTTTTTATGTTGGCAAGCTATTATAATAACTCATATGGGATCAAAATGCATATAACTTATTCCAAAGTATTCCACATGCTAATTAAGTAAACAGAAATGCACTTGTCTCTACCTCCCCCATCAAAAGCAAGCATGCTTATTCTCCAGAACATTATTTCATTTCAACTTCTCCTCTTTATGTATCATTCCAAGCCTTCTTCCCCCACCTCCAGCATTCATATTCCTGTTCACTGAGTCTCTTGTTACTGTCTCTGTCTTTTCATATATCTAAAATATTAAAGTAAAGCAAGGCAATGAGTCACATTTTATCTCTCCAAGGAGGAGAGAGGAAGATGACACATTGTGCATTGATCTTGCTAAGAAAAATACAGTAAATATGGAGATTTTTTTGTTGTTTTTATTTAATCTTTATCAAAACTGCATTGCATGAGCCATCTTCATTTCTGAAAAAGAAAAAAAAAAACAAAAAACAAGAGAGAGCAAAGCAAAGACAGGTGGAAGAAACACTAGGAATTATACCAATTATGACATCTTTTTCAGCTCAGTTCAGGGTGCTGGTATTCGACTGCAACTTGAATATTGTCATATTAAAAAAAGTTTGATATGTATTAATTTCAAGCAAAATAAGCTTCCCCTCAATGTCCATATGTGTATGTTCCATTAGTATTACTCATCCGTATAAAGCAAGTGAAGAACAGACCTCTTAGAGTCAATTGTATTTTCACATTTGAAGCCAGAACTACAGTCTTCCATTAGTATGTTTATGTCTTTTTTTAGAGAGCAGGCACCACTAACACCTTCACACAGCATGGGTGGGGTGATCCCTGAGCTGACATTCTGCAATCCACATTCTGCAGAAGGCACAGGGGGAATGTCTGTCCGTCTGAGTCTCCCTCCCTGCAGAGCTGGGCGGCCTTTTCAAAAGGCTCTCACTCTGAACCGGTTACTTGCTTAAGCACTGGTGGGGCTTTGGATCTCCGATGTATCCAAGAAGGAAACTGCAGTGGGATGGGAGGACAAGGAGTGGAGCCTGGCACAAGTGAAGTACTGGGGCTGGGACCAGGAAATTGCTCCCATTAAGGAATTTTCAAAGGAGTTCACCTGGGTGAAAATGGTCTTTGACGTACAGATGATTCACACCCCAACTTGTGGCTATAATCAGTTGTGCCAGAGGAACAGCCAAAACCAGCTGCTCCACGATGTCTCATTAGATCTGCCATTTTAGACACAGCAGCCAAAGACAAAACAGGCAGTTGCTTGGCAGAAGCCTGAGGCTGCTTGGCACCAGAGCCCAAGCGTGCTCTTAGCTCCGGCTGTGGCCAACCCCAGGCACAGAGAGAAGGAGAAAGAGAGGAGGAGGAGGAGGAGGCGGCGCCAACAGGCAGTGCCAAGCTTCATTATTGCAACAAGATTTACAGGTTGTGGGTTAGCTTTCTAAGCAGGTAACCATGCCTGAAATGATAGAGAAGGACACACAGCATATCTGAATCTCTCAGGAATGCTGTGAGGTCTGGAGAGCCATAGGCAAAAGGAATTGTGTCATATCTATGCTACTCTCAAGTCTGGCAGTGGGCTCCCATCCCTGGGTGTTTCTGTGAAAACAGAGGCCTAGCAAGCCAGCCTTTCAGTGCTTCACAGCACAGAGAAGGATTTTGAGTGCTATAATTGAAAGATTAGCTACAATCACCCCAAGCTCCAGTTCAGATTCAGACACACACCATGACTGAGTTCCAGAGTAGCTATATATTTCCATTTACTGTTACTCTATCAAAATGCATTTATGCAAAATAACCATTGTAAAGGGAGCAGGCAGTTTAAGAGAGAGGCCTTATTATTGCATGGATAGTCTTTCTCTTGCAGCATATGTTTCAAATGCGAATTTGAAATGGATCTTCCACTTTGAGATGAAGGTTCCAACTTCCTGGTACACCCTAACTTTAGTAAGGAAGTGTTGAGGAAGACAATAGTAATCCCTTTGAAATAATATTTCAGAACTCTCATTTCAGATCTCTGTGGTCCCTCACAGTGAAGTCACAAAAATGCACATCCTGATAAAAAAATTAATATAGTTCATTAAATAAAGTGAAGTTTGGTTTTTTTTGTACTTACCTCCTTGGCATCTTACCAGTTTTTCCAAGATGGTTGTTGACAACTTCTGGACATTCTGGACAGTATTCACCTGCACTAGAACGTAGAGTACAAACACTTGTATTTGGAAGCCTCAAACTTATCTTCCCTTGAGACTTTTGCTTGGATATTGGGCTCCATTGTGGCCAATGTCTCAGCATCTCTGACATGCAAGAGCAGACTGCTCTGTGCAGTAGAGCTGTTGGAATCAGGATGGTGAGGCTACTTTCCAGACAATTCCATCAGGAACAGTATGCCTTGTTCAATTCCTTTACCTACGCAGGGAACACTTAAATTCTCAAATCTATCCATTGCTTGCCCAGTCAGTTCCCTTTTTCCAGTGAAGATTTTATAAGAGCAATATTCTAAATTTAACTGCATTCTCAGCCATTCCCAGTCACCCTTGGACACAAGAGATCTTGCATCACGATTGCCATCTAAGCCTCACCTTCAGGCCAAAGGGCTGAAGCATTTCTGCAGGCCTCAGGAGTAGTCATTTAACCAAACTGAGCTGAGCAAACCCTGAAAATAAATGTTTAACTCTCATCTGTGCTTCAGGAAAAATCTCTTGGAAAATCTACCCTACCCTTGGAAAATCAGCCTGAGACAAACTGCAGAATGCCCACATTGTATCCTGAAACCTCTGAGAAGAAAATACAGACCTCTGAGCACTTTGCCAATAAGTGGTGACTGTGCTTGTGGAGGACAGGTTTATATAAGAAATTATGAAAAGTGCACAATAATGTCTAAAATAAATAAGCCCTCAAGGGTGCAGCTCTTCTTAGAGGAGAAAAGCTAAAAAATAATTATAGTTTGCAGTGTGTATCCTTAATTTTATACTGCACCTTTGAATGTGGTTCCTCATTCTTACATGAAAATATATTCAAAACTTAGTCCTCTTAAGGTATTTATGTTTCTTTCCAGTGCTGGGCAGAAAAAAAAAACAAACAAAAAAGTAAAAGAAATACATTCATGTCTAAATGATAATCCTTGCAGTGAAGGCAAACTGGGGACTCTCCAAACACTGCCAAGTATGAAGAAGCAAAGATGGTTTCTTCCCACCCGCCAATGTTTTAAGGTCTTTTTCCCTCTCATAATATTAAACTAAGTTTTACAACTAATCTGGTGGGACTTCAGGCTGAAGCAGCATACTCCAAGCACCTCAGCAGCAGTGATGGAAATCTGCATAACCCTTACAGGTACAGAAAGTGACACCATCCCTTCAGAGAGCATGTAAGCCATACATCATGAACCTGTACTCCAGAAGCATGTGTTCTGTATGGAGAGGGAGGATGGATAGGAAGCGAACGCACTTTCAGGGTAGTGTAACACAACCCTCTTCTCTGCCGTTCCCTTCTCCTGGCATCAGGGTGGATGTAATTCTTCTCATGCATTATTGATAGGCCCAAAAGCCTGCCAAGCTTGCCTGCTTTTTTTGTGACAGACAAAGGAGGGTACACGGATGGCACCTCTCACTGCTCGGGGCTCTGCTTTCATTAAGAACATTTTCTGCCTGTTCTCCAAGGGCACCCTCTGTCAGAAACTGCCACGCAATAAAAAAAATATGGCTTTGAAGTCCAGTGAATAGAAACAAAATGAATTAGCGTTCAGGTGTTCGTGCAACCTGATTACAAAGGCCCAATTCAGTGGCGTCCTTCACACCTTTTCACTTGTCCCTGCATAATCTCTACACATCTTTTAGGCTCTCTGCCTTTCTAGTCCCCCTCCTCCCTCTTCCCCCCATCCCTTTATTTCCTAGTGCTTGCAGGTCCTCCAGGAAGACACAAGCACTTACAGTTGTTGAGTGATTAAATATTTATAATCAGGGCAATGAGTGAGGTGTTGAATAATAAATGTTAAGGTTGAGGCGGCCTTAGATAATTTCTGCAGATTTCTTCATCCACAGCCTCTTTGATTCTAAGGCAAAATCCTTTTAATTAACAATAACTTTTTTCCCTTCTTTTCTTTTCCTCTTCTTCATTCTCTCTCTTTTTTTTCTTTCAGTAGCTGTGACAGGCAATAGGCCTTTATCACTGTTTTTTTTCATGAACCTTAACCCTGAGAAAGTGCTAGAGCTGTTGTTATAACCTTAGATGGACATGCATAAAATTTACATTGGTTGTTGCTTGATCACATGTGTCTTTATATCATGGTGTGACTCTTGGGGATGTCCTGTCCAGGGCTAAGAGGTGGACTCAACCCTCGTGGGTCCCTTCCAATTCAGCATATTCTGTGATTCTGTGATATATAAAACATGTACATAAATATATCTATTTACCCACATTCATTCAAACTCCTCTACATCAACTAGTATTTACTTAAGAAATGAAAGTCTGCAATAAATGGTCAGTCAACTGTTAGGGACAGTTACAACATGTTGTGATGAGGAAGATAAGTGACTTATATAAAGCTTCTTTAAAGAGCTGTCATAGTAGCTAACACTGCACTTTACAGAACAGTCAGAACAGCTAGATTATCCAGAGGTTTCTCTTGATTTGAACTAGGAATGAATTTAGTGTTTAATATATTTCTTTTCTCTCCCTAATTTCCCTGACCAACAGTCTTGGAGCTTGGGATTTTTTGCATTTTATTTCCTTAGAAAATACACTTTAAAAACAAAAGACTGCTGGTTTCTAAAGGCAAGTGATAATTTCCGTTTGAAGGAAGGAAAGTTCTTCTTTAAGAAATACTGCAGCTACTTGTGATATGGAGAAAAAGCCTGTAAAAGTGATGTCTCATGAGATCAGAAGTCCTGCAGCAAGTAAGAAGCTTTTTCCTTCCCTTCTCTCCTTCCAATTACATTCATTCTCATGACTATGCAGGAGACTGATTTGTCATTTCTGAATGCTAGATTTGGTGGAGAACTGCTGGTACAGCACAGACAAAGCAAAATACAAAGCAATGACTCCTGTGATCCAGGGTTCACAGAGGCTAACATGAAATGACCAAAAGTAGGAAAAATGCATTCAGCAATAGGATTTGGAAAAATAGCAAAAAGATATCTGACAGTTAGGAGCTTTGAAGCATTTCAGTGTCAAAGATGACTTAACCTGGAGCATAAAACTAACAAAGAAACATTAGGAACCCCATGGTCTGTCTCCAATCATGTCACTCTTATGACTATGTCACTTAACTCCTCTCAAAATGAATGTTACTGTATTTCTATATGTGATGACACTGTTTTGAAACTAGGTAAACAAATGTTCTATAGTATTCTAAGATCTTAAAATTAGAAAAGAACTGGAAAACATTCAAAAGGCAAGGTAATGTAAGGGTTTCTGCCTGATACTCCTTCCCTCTCTCATTCTTCCCCTGCTCCAAGGTGCACTCTTTTCCACAGGTCACAGCTCCTTCAGGAAACACCCGCCTACTCTGCCATAGTCCTCCCCACAGGCTGCAGTGTGGCTACCAGCTCCACCATGGAATATCTCATCTTTGTTCTCTTCCTCCTCCTCCTGACCTTGGTGTTCCCTCTGCTTATTCTCACTCTTTTTGTTCCCTGCTCTTCCTCCCTCTGTGCAACCCTTGCTGCCATTTCTTAAATATGCCTTCCCAGAGCACCAGTTTGGCTGGTGGGTGCAGCTGTGTCCTGTGATGGGGCTGTTGGAACCAGCTCTTTGGTAGAGGGCAACCCCAGCCTCTTCTCATGGAGGCCACCCTACAGACCCCTGCTGCTACAGACACCCAAAATAAGATTAAAATTTTAGCAAAAAAAAATTTTTTCTGAATGTGTACTCTAACATGCTGTAGCTGGATGTTGATGAGGAATATCTCTACTCATGAATTCTGTTGTTTGACTTTTCAGCTAGAAATATATATCAAGAGAAATTAAGCTGTCCACTTAAGCTCAGTCACTGAAATACAAAAGGGAATAGGGTTTGAGTTTAAATCAAAACATTTTCACACTGGTGATTCACTCTGTAATGCAAACAATACAGCCGCTCTGGTCATATTAGCTCATATTATCATATTATCTATCATTATATCAAGTAATTTGAAATAGTATGACATCCAAAAGAAAGCAGAAGTTTCAAGGAGGAAAATGGGGACATCCTGGTAGACTAAGAAGGTCACCAAGGATGAACATATTTGCTCTATTTAGACATGCAGCTTCAAACACAGGTACAGTGCAACAACAGAAGCAGTAAACAGCTTTCTGGAGGACTTTTTTCTTGTTCTTTTTGCTGAACAGTGTTCATGCTGTAATCCTATCCTCCTACCCAGCTTCAGCCTGCATGGCTACTTCATCTTTCTGTTGCATCTCACCAGGCTTCAAGAACACAGTCTTCAATAAATTCATGTGTTTACTCATGTGCATGGAACATTTATATCCAGAAGGATGAGAGAAAAGTATGCATCCTGTATGAAGAAATTTTCAGAAACCTGTTTGGCCTGTAAACTCTCCAGAACAGTATGCATCTTGGTGGTGTTCTCTATGGCTTCTCTCCTCATCATATGTTGACAATAAATGCTACAAAATTAATTTTTTCAAACTAATTTGATTTCTCACACCTTTTTGGTATTTACAGATGGAGAAAAAATCATCCCTAACTCAATTTTCTTAAGAGAACTCAAGCCTTTAACTTTTGTTTTCTTGGAGTTTTCTACTCACTTCTCAGAGCATTTTCTGTTTCCAGAACTGGGTGCTTTACTAGAGATACTGTGTCAACTTTTGCTTGTAAAATGCTGCAAACTCACCAGTTTCAGGAGAGTTGCTTGTGATTTTCACTGATCAATAGAGATGAAAAGTGAGTATGAAGAAAAAGTCCCATTCACACTTCAGACAATTACACCATCTGTTCTTATCTCGGGATGTATAAGGCATTACAGGGTTAAGGCTGTGTTACCATGGTAGAAAGAAAGGAGGCCTCAAGGTGCACAAGATTTATTCCTCCCTCAAAACATAGTCTTTTGCCTCAAGTGACCTATTACTCTTACAACTGAGCCCAGTTTTGAGACAGATAAAATGCTTACATGTAATTTTTTCTCCTGAAGAGGACCATTTGGACTGTATATGTTGGATAACATCCTGTGCACAGAGTGAATAATAGGAAAGATTTCATAGAGGCGTTTGGACTTGAAAGGAGACAGCACAGAACAGACAGGCCTTGTAAACAGACAAGATCTTAGTCCTCTGCTGCATTCAGTCACTGAATTAATAGAAAGCTACTTCTTCCTCTCCCCTACACTCATAACTTTCTGGAGTAGAAGCTGCCACTTACAGGCATCTCCTACCAGCAAGGGTCAGATCTGAGTTAGGGCTTCTTGATGATATCATAATACAAAAAATATAAAGATGAGGATGATAATAATAATAATGGTAATGGTAAGAGACAAGAAAAAGTCATTCAGAACTCTGTTGTAAACATCATAAAGTCAAGAGCAATCTCCAGATTCAAAAACCAATCTCACTTTATGGAGAGAAAGTGATTCCATGTGAATAACTAAGTAACGTCAGGGTCTCAACACAAAATCTGCATAAATATTTGACTCCTAATAGTGTTTATTCATGTGATACTTCATGCTCCTCAGTTTCCCTTTGTCAGACTCATCCTTATATAAGCTTTCAGGCACCCTGAGATGATGCATTACAGAGTTAGCAGAAGTGTGCATGCCACAACTAGAGCAATGGATGGGAAAAGGTTGTCTAGAATTGCCTCCTAATTTTGTTTCCTCTCCCCACCAAGGGGTAATTGCTAAACCACCAACAGCTAAATAGATCCATCAACAGATGCCAAGGCTGCTGCTAGGTTTCGGTCATGTCTTTCCCAGTAGGGGCCACTACAGAGCATCAAATAGGAAGGAAGAGTGGGAAGAGAAAATGAGTACAGTATAACAGAAGGAACCAGGTAAATATGAAAAATGTTTCACTGGAAGATTAATCCTTCCTGTAGTCCATCGTTAAAGTAATAAAAGGTTTATGATTCATTTCTTACATTATAATGGAGGAGGCAATTAGTAATTACTGGATTTATAGTATTTGTTGTGTTAACTCAGCCAATAAAATACACAGCAAAACTGTTTTTCTGAAGCACATTCATTGCAAAGTAATGTTCTTGAAGCATTAAAAATGCAATCTAGTGCACTGCACTTCATGTATTATTACAGAAAGAAGGATGGTTCTCCAAAATACACTGAGGTATTAAGAACTCAAATATTTTCATTTTTTTCCTATGCAATTTTTTTTTCCCAAAGGGAGTTTAAACAATCTAAGTAATCTCCAGTAATAAGATTTAGCACAAAACCCTACATGTGATTAATGTCTATTGTTAAAAAACTGTGCACCCTTTCTTGAACTTCCACATCTTTCCCCATAATGTACAATCAAGTTTGTGTGTTTTCTTCACATGGGAAAATGGTCAGAATCACACGATCTTCACTGGCTACTGGAATTTCCTTTGTATCTGCCCTAATAATACTTTTTTCTTCCACTAAAGTATTTCATTAAAGTAGTATTTGCTTCAGTAGTATTTTTGTCCTGTTGTGAATCAGAATTCCAATATTATACATTGGTCAGTTGTACGTAAAGGTTTACATTCTGGAACTGCTACAAAGTAAATTCTATACTAAAACAGCTGTTAATATATAGCAAAAATTTAACCTGAATTAACAAAAAATGAAAGTATTATTTCTGTTACATCTCTGTTGTATCTCACCTACATGTGCCTTGGAGCTCAAGATCTTGGAAAGTGATTGCTTTATAATGTATCCATGTTCAGTTATTGGGCTTCTGTCCATGAGCTAAATTAAACATGTAGAATAATAGAAAACACATGAATTTCCATCCAAAAAACACAATCATCTTTCACTTTAGCCAAAGGAAAGTATACAATAAACACCACTCATCTAGAGGGACCCTACAGCCAGGGAGGGGAAAGGGAATGGAAAGAGGTGAAGTTTGAGGAAACCCCTCCAACTTAAGCAAGGCATTTTTCTAAATCATGACTGTAAGGGTAACCGCCATGAAATTCAGGATTGCCAATTGCCCTGCTAATGCATTTTCCTATACATTCCCTAAATGTTTTCATTTGCAAAAATAGGATTGACTTTTCTTCCACTGAAAAAAGTCTAGCCACACAATCCTTGATCATCAAGGCAGGAACAGCCTTGTAATGCAACTTCCTTCCAAAAATTCTTAAAACTGAATTTGGAGTTAAACTGTCATGCATAGCACTCCTCAGGGGTTCCTGGAAAACCATTTCCCCATTTGAGTGTGTAACTCTGTGAAACCAAAAAGGGAAGCAGTCAATCTTGTCAGCTGTTTCTAGTCGAAAAGGTTTTTGACAGAGCAGAATTATTCTTAGAAATAAATTTCTGCTATGGAATTAAATTCACTAGAGTGAAAGCTGTTGGAAAATTAAAAATTGTCAAAATTATTGAAATAAAATTTCTTTATTCATCTTAACATTTTTTAACTCTGTTGTCTCCAGAATTTTCATCAGTAGTACTGATTTTCAGATTCTATGTGAATAAAAGCAAAGTGTAATCTGAACTTCTTGGGCAAGACAATAAAAGTTTACATCCTCCAACACATCCTCCAACAGTGACAGATCTACTGCAAATGCATTATTCGCTGCATTGGAGAAAATCTTATATAAGCAGCATGTAAAAAACCCCAAACAATAATAAGTTATCTAGCATACTCTTTATCACTGCTTCCTTAATATGGTTTCAAACACGAAGAAGAGTCTGTGTGCCTTAAAGCTTGTTGTTTTTTAACCAACCATATCAGTTGATCTAATAAAAGATAATGACTCTACAAACCTTCTCTTTAAAAACATTTCACACAGTCTAGCTAGAGACAGAGAGGGGAAAATTAAGTTCAGAAGCCTT
>WEIT01003003.1:12289-28900 GCA_013389985.1 Dryoscopus gambensis | reverse complement strand
GTAATTTCTACTCATATGTGCCACAAGGTTGCAATCAGCAGACATAATTTGGGGTCATAGTAGCTATCATGTCAGGTACAGGTGAAAGTTTAGAAAACTCACCTTCACAGGACTATTTTTTCATACTCCAATACAAGCCCACAGGTTAAAGGTTTAAGTGTCCAAGTCAGCATTCACAATTGGAACTGGAAATTATTTTGCTGTATTGCATAAACAGGGCAGTAACCTTTCCCCTCTGAATGTGATGTAGTCTTGTGCTAAGTGGCTGAAAACCTGGATGCATCGAGCTCAAAGAAGGAGATAGGTCTGCAGGGAAAAGTAATGTGCGTTAACAAACTGGTTAGTAACATAAAGAGAAGGGGGGTGCTTCAAAAAACTTAAATGCTTTCAAGCACACAAGTTCTTCTTCAGGACTAAATTTCATGTTCTTACACTCCTTAAACTCAATGGGAGCTTTAGCCTGAGCTCATTCATCTCTCACATTTAAATTGCAAATAGAGAGGATATAAGATTCATCCTAAAGGAAATGAAATTACCTACCATTAAAGAAATGATGGGGTTGTTCTAAATAAAGCCTCAAGTGCTGGAGCATCTTGACCCAAAGTGGGTGTAGAGTTCAGGGAAGGCAAGTCAGAACACTTTTTAGCCTTGGTTTACCCACCTGTTAAACGGGTCTAACAGTCAACCTCAGGAAAACAGAGAGGATTAATTAACATATCTGATGTTCTCTGGGATTCAAGAGAAGAGAAGGAATACAGTGCAAAATACTATTCTTATTTTTGTCATTTTGGTGATCCATCATCCCTCAGCTCTGTGGGGACAGGAACTACTGTCTGATTCAGCAGGCAAACACATGCAAAAGCCACTGAGATTTGCCTTTGTTGTGGGCTGTCAAATGTGTTTTTATTTTTATTTAATTATTGGCCTTTATTGGGAGTGAGTTCCAATTCTGAGTGCTTTCATGGGACATCATATGATGAGGTGGTACCAAGGGAAGTGCTGCAAAGTAGGTCAGGTACCACAAATGTAACCAGACAAGTCACTCAGGGGAAGTTCAGCTGTTTCAAATAAGTCAGAGACTACAGCCTGGAAGACAGTGATCAAAGCTCAGAAGCCTTTACTGAAGCCACAGCATGATAGGCCTGAATCACTCCAGCAGTCAGATAAAGTTGTGCTATTATCAGTTTTCAGCCATCGTGCTAAAATTCTGATCCTGCCAACCTTACTCACATCAGGGACCATCCCTTGCCTGGCAAGGAGACCCATTTCCTGTGTTCACACATCATAATTGAGGTCTGAGCCTAGAATAAATAAAGGCATATGAAAGACACTCACTGCTGTCTACACTGGATAAACTTTGCCTAGGCATTTGAATTTTTATCCAAATTGAGCTCATTCATTGAATCTTTTGTGGTTCTTACACAGGCAGGACTTAAAATATTGTCAACCACCTTACATAATTAAATGACTGTTTGTCATTAAATAGCCTGAATATTTGTTGAATTTAAGCTGTCTTCCCTCATTCACAAAGGGAAAATAAATCTGGAAGAGATACTTTGATATATGTTTTGTTTAAAAAAAATGGAATTTTTAAGAGCTACCTCATACACACCTGTTCGCATCTGCCTCATTTTACAGTCAGGTGTAATAATAAATTCCCAATCCAGCCTTTTCAATCTATGTAATTATTGTTCACCCTTAGCAGCACAATTTCTTAAAAGGGGAAGCATTTGGTGTTACACTGGTCTGAAAAGGCCTAAATTTCATCCGTTTCCTTACCTTACTGCTGATCCTTGCTAGCTTCAGGTTTTGCCTACGATTAGGACTAATGTTCTTAGGTGTTTTCTTTGCCCTAGAATGGAAATACAGAAAAGAAGTTAAGTTTGGAGGTTTGGTTGGTTGGTTGGTTGCTTGCTTGCTTGCTTGCTTGCTTGGGTTTTTTTTCCCCTTAATATACATTTTGATTTAGATATCAAACTGGTCCTAATACTGATTTTTGACAAAATTAATTGTACCAGCAATGCCCTATCCTGCAGTGCTTTCCCCTTGACATCCTGGGCTGTTACATGTTCCTGGGCAGGCAAGCCTTACAAGGATGCTGTTACACAGCTCTTGTTTAGTGTTTAGATCTTTAATATTTAGATCTTTAAAGTGTTTTGTGTCTACTTCTAGCAGGCTTTGTGCCAGTTCCCCAGCAACGTAGCTGAATCAGTAACTTGGAGCCAATTCCATGATAGTAGGTCCAGCAGTCTGCTCTGGGTATGTATCTTGTGAGTCCTGCAGCCTGCATGCCTCTTTGCCAAACAATGATATAATCAATAAGCTGCCAGCTCTTGGATCAAGGATGTATCCAAGATATTTTAGGCTTATCCAATTACCGAATAATTGTGTTTGCAATAACTAGCTCATGTTCAGCACATTTGGTTATTAGAAGAAAGTTGATTGCTGCTGACTCTTTCAGTGCCAGTACAGCCAGAAAAGTTCTACTTTATTATGTCTCCACTAAGCTTGGGAAAGTTACCTCTGAGTGTTTTCCTATTTTTGGCATCATGTAATGACATGCAGCTTATTCACATTGCTGTCCTCCAGTGGGGTTAGCGTAAAGGCTTTAAAGATATTGGCAGTATGCCTCCAATTTCCTCTTCTCCCCCTTATACAATTACAGGGCTTTAAATGATAGTCCCTAAATTCACAATCAGCTCCTGAAGCCACCCAGTGAGGCAGCAAGATGTGGAGCTATTCCCAAGCACTGATGAGCACCAAGTGCTGTGCTCCTGGAGTCCCCCCTCCCTGCAGCTGGCAGCAAATCAGTATAACCCACCTGGCAGGTAAGGGTTCTCTTTGTTACGCAAACTGGTGTTTTTCAAAGCTTTTCTCTGCAAAGAAATAACCTGTGGACATTGTGGAAAGCTAAAACCGGAAGAATTCTAGCTGTTCTGGAACAGTCCTGCTTCAGTGATTTCTTTGAATACAAGTGTAGTAACTGCCAAAACACAATAAAAAATGTTAATATATTTTCATGGTCATTCTTTTGGACATTTTGCACTTCCAAGGAGATCCCAGGCTGCAACAATTATATAGCATGATGTGGTGCCATGTTGATTTTCAGTCCACAAATTCAGTAGGACTCCTTTGAGAAATTTTAGCAAAATTTTCCTTAGAAATAATGTTTAAAATACATTGTTCCACTTATGCACTTAGTAGTTAAGCATAAAGAGTTTGCAAATGAAGCTGCATAATTGAGTATTTAAAATATTTTTGCAACTCTTGATTTTCCTAGAAGCACTTTAGTCTTGAAATTTGAGGAGGAAATCTAAAAAAGTCACAGTGAATATGTTGGACCAAAAAAAAAAAAGTTTACATATTGCAGAGCAATATACATTCAATGTGAAAAGGTGATAAGAGATGAAGCAAATCTTCATGGATCAACAAGCGAGTTTCAGTCTGTATCCAGAGGTGTGTTTCTTTATATAGCACTTAACACAAGCTCCCAGGAAATCAGAGGGTGAACACTGAGCATATCACAGATGAGGGTTTTCAGTGGCATTGGTCATGGCTCAAAGAAGATACAGATGCCTTTCAGTTAACAGCCAAAGAGAACCACAAACCCTCTTTCCTGGAAACAGATAAAGTGCTGGGTTAGTAGCAGCTCATGATGCAGAAGCAAATAAAGGAAAGGATTAAAAAAGAAAAAAAAAGACAAACAAAGGCAATTTTAAACAAGTGGTAACATCACTTTTAATTTTTTTTTTTGTACTGACAGTTTTAAAAATCACTTAAAATCCACATAAAAGTACAGTATGTGGGATTCAAATAAACACAAGTGGCCTACTAATGCACTAACGTGTGTAATTATTTTAAAATCTGGTTGCACAACAATGAACTCTGCTTTTCATCTTAATCTCATGGAGGAGAAGAGATTTCTGTGGTCTTGGTAAAACGCAATCCACGCCAGGCTTGGACTAGTCTGGCCACCCAGGTTTGCTTTTTCATGTATCTGATAGATGTGTTTTGACAAGTTATATTAAGTACAAAGCAGGCCACCAGAGCAGCATGTGGAGTTGATATAGACAGAGACAGAAAGGCAAATAACAGTATGAACACACTTTTGTAGGCAGTATTTGCCATAACTGAGTATCCCCCCATACATCATATTACCACACTTCATGCAGGGAAAAAAAAGTCAGTGTAAGAAACAGGGTTTAAAGGCTTTCAGAAGGCAATATTTTATGCAGGATTTATAGTGTTTGCATCTCCCTTATCTGTGTCAGGTTTGGTTTATTTTTTATATTTTTTAAGAACTGAATTGTTAGCCTTGGTGTACCTTTCATTTTACACTAGTTCAGTTAAGGGAAACATCAAAGTTTCCATTCCCACTCCATCCTTCACTTTCTATTAATACCAGTGTATGTCTCATTTAGTCACTCCTCTGAAAACTGGTGCAGAAACTTCATAAGGAGGAAAAAAATGCTGGCACATGCACACCTGAATTGATTGCCCTTTTCTTTCATAACCATCTTGAGTACATCACCGTCATCCTGCAGAGTGCTCCTAAACAAGTTTTGGCAAAAGCAAAAACAAACACTATTTTATTACATCTTTGGATGCACTTCCAAAATGCAAAACTAATTAATCAGTAGTCTCTGAGAGACTCAGCTAAATGTGGCTGCCTCTTTGACACTGATCTCAGCTTTGATGTGAATATAGAAAGCATGTGAGCAAACCCCCTAAAAGAGGTAATGGGTTTCAATTATTTACTTGTTTGGAAGATGGGGGAGTAGAAGGTTAGCAATAAGCACACAGCTAATCCTGCTTAGGCCCTCCTAACCGCGAGGGTGTTTAACTCCCTGCATCCTTACACTCTGCCTGCACAGGATGCAGTAGGATGCCTTTCTTGGGCTGTCATTGTGCCAAGTTCCTTACAAAGCAGAATATACTTAAAGGATATGTATACTGTCAAGCCACATATAAAGACTGTTATTTTTAATTATTCATTAGCAACAGTAGAGAGCTGCTAGCTCAACATATAGGCCTTTCACCTTGCTTCGTTTCACTGTCATTGGTTTTCAAGCCAAGAGCCTGTGTTCTAAGCGTTAGCTAGTCATTAGCATCATATTCTCCAGACACAATATAATCACCCTAATAATTGATTGTAGTGAAGGTAGTCACTTGTATCCCATACAATTCTCAGCCATGAACTTTGTCCTCTGCAGTTTATTATGCACAGAGAAACATCTTGATGCTATAATCTATCTTCCTCACAAATTTACATCAAAGGGCAACAATCTACATATTGCTCCATCAAAACATACCACTTGTATGATGCTGTAAAAGCACCTGCTTTTTCTGAAAAGCATGTTATTAGCAAATGTGAATTAAAAAAAATGCACTAAGTGAAAGCCTTCTTCATAGACATTATGAATGTATGGAGAGAGAAAGCACACACTGGATTTTTCTTTGGAAATAAAACCTATTAAAATAAAGTAGAATGACTTATGTGTCACAAACAAGGGGGCTGTATTGATACTAGACTGATTAAAAGAAACTGCCTGCAGAAGTAAGAGTAATCTACAATACTTATGTGATAAATACCTTGGGAAAAATGCCTGCTTTCCTTGTTGACTGGACCAATTTAAAGTCATTTCATGTTCTTAAATCATTTATAAATGCTACTGTTTTTCTCTCCCCTTACACAGGCCTATCTAATGCAATATATAGATAGTGAAACTTGGAAGTTTTCAAGATTACTATTTATAAAAGTTTTAAATCTGATTTGCCAGACAAATTCTCTAAGCCTAAATACAGTCCTCAAAAGGTGCAAATGAAAAGGGACAAAAAGAAGTCACTGAAATATTTATAGAGATGAGGGGGGGAAAAACTACGATAAACAGCAGCTAATTGTAACCCCATTCCCATCCTCTCCTGCCTGCAGCTCAAAACCAATGTGATAATTGACTTCTGGAAGATAAAAT
Organism: Dryoscopus gambensis; assembly: GCA_013389985.1. Taxonomy (NCBI): domain Eukaryota; kingdom Metazoa; phylum Chordata; class Aves; order Passeriformes; family Malaconotidae; genus Dryoscopus; species Dryoscopus gambensis. The sequence continues at coordinate 22,928 of WEIT01003003.1, read as the reverse complement.
GAGAATCTTCTGTATTTACTTGATAGATTAGATCCATGTATAGAACACCTATTTCCACAGTGATTAGGCACTTATTTATATACCATGAATAAGTATCTTAAAAATCTGGGGAACTTACTCATCTGTACTATACAGATACATTTTTCACCATCTTTAAGTAAGAAAAGGGATTGCAGGAGTGTTGGACAACACAATTGACTGGATTAGAAAGATCTCAAAGAGAACTATCTTCTTGGAAATTTATTCAGCTCTTATCACAAGAAGGAGTAAACTCTATGAAAATCTTCAGAAACCAATCAGGTCATATGATGTCTACAAGCAGAATGAAGAGGATTTAATAAGTCACTGTTGCCAGTTCAGTATAATTCTGAAACCAGGATCTCATCTTAATGTGATGGACACTGAAGCATGAAAGATGGGATAGTCACACTTGAGCCAGCATTAACAACTTTCCTATAAAATAGGAGACAAGTCAGGAAAATTGGTAACGTTTTCTCTGACAGAATTGAAGGAAATTTGAAATACTGATATCATCAAAAGTATTCATTTACTATGTGTCTCATAGTACATCCTTAACTGGCTACTCAAAGATCAGTCCACTTTTTGTACATGCGCAAAGCCTTAACAAGTTTATAGGCTGTATAATTTCTGCCTTCTGAGTTAATCACCAGACACTCAGCACAGAAAGCATTGCTTTCTCCTGAGGACACTCAGCAGTAAGAGATTTTTTTTGAAGCTGTCATTCAAACCAGATGTCATTCAAACAAACCTATTCGTAACTATTTAAAATCTTTTCTTCCAATAGTAATGACTAGATTTTTGTTTTACTTTGTTCTTGCCGAAGGATAAATGCTTCTAATAGTGGTTGCACACAATGAGGCTTTAAAAGAGAAGTGAGAATGCTAGTGAACTCAATGAGTTGTAACATTCTTCTTTACTGTAGCTTTGTGGTTGAAGGTGCATATGTCTTCCTATTAATAAAATATACAAAATAATGGTACGAAATAAATGAGCATTTCACAGATAAAGTAGCACTGTGCCTACTGTGGGGTTAATTTGCAGTATGGATCTTAAAACACTAGGGTTCTGTCTGAGGCATTCTAAATCATTTTGTATTTTTCTCCTCTTAGTAAAACTTTTGAAAATGAGATCAACTGACATTGTGGAAGAGCCTGGTCTCCATCTCTATTTCATTAGCTCTTATTCAGATGTATGGAATCTCTGACAGTTCTTTAGCTCTTGGTCACTGAAGACACCTGTAAGACAGAGTCAATTTTCTAGACCTGACAACAGAACTAACTTCTACATCTTCTTCTATACCCTTAGAGTCTCCTCGCTTCTGTGGGAGTTTCATATTAGAAAGTACCTTTCAGAATTCCATTTCAAGGAGTTTTCAATTCTTTTTCGGTGAACATCTTGTCAGCTTTACCAATGCACTAATCCACGTTTCTCACGCAAACCTAGAAAATGCATGCAGCACACTGTCCATTCCCCTATGTGACCATACCTGGCCTTTGTTGACTGGTAAGTATATTATTATTTACATCTGATGAACCATTAAGCACTCTGTAACAATGTAAAGAAATTTGGCGTGTGTGGTCCAGCTGCTAGCTGAATTCAATTACTTCTACTTGAGCTTGATGTGTGGAATATTTAGTAGTCTTCAGCATAAAAATCTTTGCTCAGCCAGGAAATGTAAATATTTTCTTATTCCTTACAAGAGGAAAAGGTCAAGTTTTACTAAATTTCCCATATCACATTTCTCAATATTATAAATTTTATCAAAAGCTCAAATTTTTGTTGTAAAAGGAATATTCATTTCTCCACACTAAATATATTTAGTAAGTGACTGTCTAGCATAATAATCCTCTTGCTTTTTACTTTTGTCACAATGTATAGTGTTTTACAGTGTGAACAGCAATAACGGTCATGTGTTCATATGAGTAGATTCATTTTGGCAAGTCTTGTTAGTTGACAGGTATGTAATACACTTGCCTTGCGGCTTTGAGACCAGGTTTCAAATACAGCCTTCACTGAAGTGACTGAAAATCATTCAGATCTCATAACTGTATCAAGTGACAAGTAACGTGAATTCAGTCAGTATGTGTACAGGACCTGGTGTACAGTAGCCAGTCAAAAGTGCTTCCCTTTATTCAGTGCACTGCTATCTCTGACCATCAGAAGACACTTCAGGCAAGGGATTAAGGCCAGCAACACAAATCTATCTTTCTAAATATATTCATATCTTTCCAACAAGACATTTACGTGCCCAGCAGCTGTTTCCCTAGCTTTTGTACTCAGTGTCCACTAAAGGAACTCAAGTCCCTCACATATACAATAAGGGCACTGTACTAATTGTCAACATTAACTGCCAAAAGCAGCAATTCTATCAAGTTGATGTTGACTCAGACATGGACTTGTCCTGATTGGGTTACTCTTTAACGCTGCTGGACACCTCTCACTGTAATGTTTTCACTGCTCACCAAGGAGTGCCAAATGTTGGCATCTCATTCATGCTTGTCATTGCCATGATATCACACATTAAGCTCTAAGAGGAAACAAGATTTCACCTTATTATATCACATACAAGGAACACGTCAGCCATATGAAGTCATGGTCAGAAAAGGAAAATGGAATTTATGTCCAACAGTCAATGATCCTGGAAGCTCTAGGTAAGATATTTAATTCCTCTTTTTGTCCCAGCTTTATCCACTACAAAATAAACTTATTAAGAGTATGTGTGCTAGACACTTTGAGAAGTACAGCTGGTTTACAGTGTTTTTATCCATGGGCACAATGTAAAGTATGTGCAAGTATGTTTATTTTATTATAAGCATTTCAAAACCCATTTCATTTCCCCAAATGTTTTCTTTTAAGGAAAAAAGCATCATACAGATGGAGTGTCTTCCTTAGACAAGGAAGCTTTCTAAGCTTTCTAAGCTTAGGAAAGAGACTCATTGCGTTTTTACTTTGTGGTATGGGAAGTAGCATGGATGCTCCTAGTTGTAACATGGTCAAACCAACAGTGGTAGAGGATATTGAAATGCATGGAGGGAGAGCTCTCATTACACTAGCAAAGAAGAAAGAAGCCATAGGAAAGGAAGAAGGTGGAATTTGGCTGTTCTCAGACTTTTACGCTCCTCTCTTTCACTACCTTACTTTAAAGCTTTCTTACTCAGATGGTGTATTCCTTTTTTAAATTCAGGTCTGACCTTTGAAGTTTTCAAGCCTTTCTGAGTCCTGCCACATCTGTTTCCTTTCTATTTATTACACATATTCTTTTTCTTTTTTTTCCCACCCTTGCATCAGTTTTCATATTTACAGAGTGAATCCTTCAAGATGTTTTCTTCCCTTCCTCCACTCTAACACTCTGTGAGCTCACTGAATCCCAAGGAAACATGAGGTCAGGTCATTACTGCTCTGCCCCAAGGCTTTCCACTTTATCTCATCATATGTCAGTGTTCTCTGTGCTGTTTGCAGCTCCTCCCAATTAATTTTCATATGCTGATGTCAGTTACACACTGGAAGTAGCCACAACATTTGAGGGGGTGCTATTTTTATTCCCCATTACCTTGTAGGCTGTCTCCTCCACAGTGAAATTATAACCCCAGCTCTTCCTTAACATGTTTCTTAATGAAAAAAACTAAATAATCCGTAAAATAAATTATCTAATGTGATTATACTTTAAGATTACTGAATTGTTGGGGTTGGTATCATTGACATTACTGTTAGTAATTTGACCACCATATCCTTCGGACTAAATCAAGATAAACCAGATTTACCTCAGAGAAAGCTGACCAGAAGAAGGGAAAAAACATGACTTTCAAGTAAAAATACACTGTAGCACAGTCACCCCCTTTCCATGCTGTGTCATTCAAGCCATAATTTTGGGAAACTGTAGGATGTCTATTCCTCATGCTGAGAGCTGTAAGCACATGAGAATTAATTGTGTGTGTGTTCATTACTACCTGTAAAAAGTCTGTTTTCAATTACTTCAATAGTCCCGTGTCTTTTTTTTTTTCCCTCTAAAATCACTGCAGTGACCATTACAGAAAAATCCTATTCTTCCAAAAACTGGTAATGTTAATTAATGCCTCAATGTAGTTCAGTCTTGAACCTTACCAGCATAAGTCAGGGGAGTTCACTGAAACCCAGTGATATTATTTACAGAAGCTGAAGAATTGGGGGTTTGGGCCAGGGTAATGATCTTGGTCCACTGCGCTAATTACTGTGGAAACAAGCACAATAAATATGAGTAACATTCACAGTAGTATGAATAGGAACACACCAAAATTTTTAATGCTGAATTATAACTGATTAGGAAGTTATATAAATTAGATATTCATGCATCTCAGGTAACCTGCATAGAAGTTTAGGTCCATATAGAAACTGTGAAGAACATGAATGTCTTTGCATTATTTACAGCATACAGAACTGAATTCACACTGTTGGTCTCATCTGCCTTGAAGCTTCTTTATCAGGATTGTTCTGTGTAGCAGCTTATCCATAAAAGATCCTTTATATATAAGTTTGAGAACTTCATAACTCAAAAAGTACATGGTAGAGCAATTCATTGGGCAAACGTCTTATGAAGTATCTTCAAAATTTCAACATTTCAACATTCAAACATTCAAATGTTAGAACCTGTGACTTGTCATAGCATCTGCATTAGTAAACAAAATATTCAAGAGAGGTCTTTGATTCTGATGGTGGGTGGAATCTAGGAAAATGTGCAAAGAAAATGTAAATTGGGATATTTTCTTTTTCTTTATCTTTCTCAGATTTCATATCTCTGACATTAAAAATCAATAATAGAATAATTGTACAGATCAAGCATAGATTTATACATTAAAGTTTCCCAAAGATTTAATGTCCATTTTTTTTACCAGAAGTACATTTCAATAACAGGCCACTTAAAAAAAATGGCTACCACTTAAATCAAGAATCAATTAGAAACATTAATAAAAAAAAGCCTTGTTAACTTCCATTAGACCCGAAATGAGCTTTTTATCCTCCATTAATCATGCAGTTGTTAATTATTGTTTTTATCAAGATTGTAAAAACCAGGGATTTTAATTCCTTTCAAATAAATTAAAAATCAGCTTTGTTTAAAAACTACAAGCAAAACTTACCCAACAAACAAGGAAATGAATGGAATTCATGTGCTCAGTCACTTCTTGTTCATGGTCTGAGGTAAACACAGGTGGAAAGAAGAGTAAGCTAATTGATGTAACATCTTCATCTATGATGAAGACTCAAATCACAAAGCTATTTAAAAGGCCCTGACTCAAGACTGGGGCCTAGGGAATGTAGAAAATTACCCTACAGTTTTGCTGAAATATTTTTCTTTTTCATAAGGGATAGCTAAAGCATTGGGAAGTATATGGTTCATTCCTAATTATGCTCTACTATTTCCTTCTTTAAATAATCATAGAATCAGAGGATCATAGGATGGTTGGAAGGGATGGGGTTGGAAGGGACCCTAGAGATCATCAAAACCTTAATGGCTCAGTGAACTTGTCAGATACAACTTGCACCAGCTATCATACAGCGGTCACTACCCACAGACCTCACAAGTGGGGAGAAGGCTGCTGGATTGTTGCAGTTGTAGTTTCTTTGTGATGGTGTGGCATACCGCAGACCTTCCCGGAGAGCTGTGCGAGGCTTTCTTGGGGAGAGCAGCTGTCCCACTTCCGTAGCCCTTCTGGGCTGCCCCGCATAGCTCCAGCTAGCTGTCTGCCCCAAAACACGGCTGTGATAAAGGAGGCAAGATGTCTTCCTGCATGGGGACCTCAGAGGATGTTTATTCACATGGTCCCAAAGGCAAAGAGAACCACACAATTACAGGCTGGTTCACGAAGGCAGAAAAACCACCAAGGCAGAAAAAACTCCTCATACTATGGGACTGAATTTTATAGGGGGATGAGGGGGGAGGAGAGAGCACATGGACTAATGGTGTCAGGGCACAGGGGCGGTACATGGGCGGAGTTGGGGTATTGGGACCAACAGGGAGAACCCGAGGGTGTGGCTAGGACTAGGGGTGGCGAAGGGCAGACATTTAGTAAGAAAAGGAGTGGGAAAATACAGCACCACACTGGATTTTTAGGCAGGTTGAGAAACCATCCCCAAACCTTCCTTTTCTGGGAATGATGTCACTTATTCCAATCCTATTTTCTTTTCTAAGTGTCATTATTTATGGTAGGCATTATTGCATCAAAAAAATTAGAAAACTGTGATGGGTATAGTAGGCAAGGAATTAAATCTTTTTTTAACATTTTCTGCATTCATTTTGTGTGTCTCTGATAGAAGATCTGTATCATCCACTGTGACACTGGCAGGCTGAGAAGCAGGTAGGTGGGAATGAAAATACCCCATGGGATTTTTGGGCTTGGGCCGTGCAAAGGGACACAGTGCTTCTCTCTGTTAAAATTCTGAGCAGAAAGCCATTCAAGTTTCAGTTTAATATCCAATCTTTTACAGTACTCACCTAAGCCTGGCCTTTAAGGCTACGCCACCCCTAATTAACACCAGCAGCAGTTCCCAACAAAATAACTATTTAGCCCAGATGTGAGAGTTTCCACTTTAAAAAGCAGGGATGAACCTTCCCTCTCTGTGAAATGTTCAAACACTCATGAAAACATCAGGCATTTTCTTCCTGCTTGGCTTACAAATATTCTCCCTCTTACACACAAAAGAACGGGTACATTGTACAACGGCATCAGAGGGAGCCTGGGGGCAGCAGTGCCATGCGTTCAAGAATTACCTTGGGGCTCTTCAAGACAGGCCACTGGAGGCGGAGGTGACACAATGAATTCAGAGAAAGTGGAGGAGTGCTGGCTGAATAGATTCTTATGCATTCTCTGTATTTAGTAATACCCACATATTGGCATTGACATGAGTTTCAGAGGCAGAAGGGTTGAGATGCAACATGGCATTCATAACAAAGACTGATAGAAGCAAAATAGGAACAATACTAAATGGGACATCATTAAATATTATTATGAGATAAATTTACTTGGTAGAAAAAAAACATTCTCCTAAGAACTGTATTTCAAAGACTGACATTTCATTGCTTGGCACATTCCAGCAATGACTGAGAATTGAACAAAGACATTGCAGTCTAAGAAGATCAGGGAGCAGAATATTACACTTCACTTTTTAATGCGTGAGTGAGTTTAGTGTGGGCTGAAGGTAGGAGCTCATAAAGCAAGGAGGTGCTATGCAACCTTCAGTCAAACACACTCTGTTTCATAACTGCCAGAGGCCTTCTCAGGTGCTCCTGGTCTCTCTGGCAAAGAACATGGATATGTGCAGCTGTGTACAGGAAGGACCAGCTTATTTCTCTGGGGTGCTTACTCTAGCCAGAACAGAGATCTCCACCTAAGAAATGAAAGATCCTAACAGCAATAACCTGAGCCATCTAGACCGTATTGTATTTTTTAGATTTTATGAGCTCATGAAAGACTTTCAGGATTAATCTTTCAGCCATAGTTAAGACTTGAGGGCAAGGGGGGAGAATGTGCTAAATATAGCAACACAAAAATTCACTTTCCTGGAGGGAGTAAAAAATTATGAAAATCCCTGCAAAGGCTCCACGTTCTCCGTAGGGTATTCAACACAGTAGGTTTTGGAACACAGACATATCGGTAGAAGTATGGCTACACAAGTGCCATACTCAATAACTAACTCCAAACCTAGGCCTGATTTGCCACACAACACTAGAGCTACCCACTGCCTACATTTATTCAAATGCAGTTCATTTGAACGACAGAGATTTCCCTAAGTTTCCTCCAATTTCTTACTACCAGAAACTCAGTTACCACATAACACCTGAAGCCCATTCTGATCAACTCCCTCCCTCCTTCCTTTCTGGTCCTTCCCTGTTAGGCCCTTCAGTTATATTTTTCCAAGTGCACACAGTTGGTCTTCCAGCCATCCTTGTTCACACTGGGTTTTGAACAGCAGCTGTATCTCAAGGTGGAGAGTGTATCTATGAATATGGTATTCTCAAATATTGTTCAAGGCCTTGCTAAGGTAATAGTTGTCCTTCCTTAAGGTAAGTTGTGCTTTAGTATTAGTAGGGTCTTCTTAGTCTGTTCGATCTTGATGCAGCTGTTTCACCCTTCAGTAGCCTGAAGGCTGGAAAAAACATATCACCACTTTTTTTTGATATGTCTTGTGGGTGTTATTTACCACACCCTGCTACGCTGTGATGTTTAGTTGTGATTGCTTGGCTTTTGCAAGCTGGGTGTTACCAAGAATATTCAACATTCCCTGTCCTGAATTATAGAGATTTAAATGCTAATTTAATGAGTTCTGCATGAACCAGACAAAGGTTGCCTGGCACCTGGGCAATCCTTTACGAGCAAGGTGCTAGGATCTCTCTTCCTTTTTTATTTATCTTTCATTAGTCTAATTAGAACATTTATGCTACTTTCCAATAGGGGGATGACCTATTTAGTCTTCTGCTGAGAACAACTGAGTGTTCCGTGGCTTCCCAACTATTTATTAATATTCAGGAGATGCCATCCTATCTCACAGAAATATTTCCAATTTGAAATAGGACACTGTTCAGTCTAATTTGGTGGCAGTTTTCTGTGCTCCATTCGTCACAGTGCTTCAGTCCACTCTTACCTTGCTCTCAGCTGCAGCTACTTCTACTTGAGCAAAGAGTGGATGGGGGCAAAATGCAGTTTGGGATGGTATGAATTCATATGAACATTCTGCTGAGGTAAACAAATGTTGCAAGCAAGGAGGCAAAAGTAATTAGAGCTCTGCCTCTTTCTTGGGAAAGACCCTGGGAAACTAAAACCAGGGGAGCCATACAGAGAGAGCTATTGGCCCTGGGAAAGGCTGGTATTGAGTTTTTCAGCTCTGTCTTCAGACTTCTTTTGAAAGCAATATCTGAAAATGAGGTAGTTCATATAAAATGTCAGAAAATCAGAGTTATGGTGTTGTGGAAACAAAATGTGTGTCTTTATTGCAAACCTCTGCTCCTGGTGCAAAAGTGCCAAGAAAATAACTACTCATACAGGTCCAATTGAAATGTTTTCTTTTTACACGTGCATTTTATTTCATACCTTACACAGCTCAGTTGTCTACGATTCATCAGAAATACACCTTTGAGTTTCCCTGTAAGTTGCTGCCTTTCAGTGTGAGATATTTGCATTGACTGCAGTATGCGTCCAGCTTGGGTGAAACTCCTTTTGGAGTTATCCTTACTGCCCAAATAGGCAACTACATCCAAAAGCTGTGTGATTAACATAAAAATACAATTATTCCCAGGTTTCTGCTATGCTGGTTTTATGTTGCCAAAGATAATGAAGTGGCTGGTTTTGGTGATGAAGGTCTTGCACTCGGAAACTATCAACTTTTTGGTCTCCTGAGGAACAACAGTTCCCAGAAATTTACCTTCAATGAAAGCTGCTTGAAATGCTAGATTCAATTCTTTATTCAGTGAAGAAGGAAAGGTTTTTAAAATTAAATATTGCATAGATTTTCATTCCATATTTTATCAAATCCAGGTCATTATTTTTTTTTTATTTGAAACAAAATATAAAAATATGTCCTTCTTCCCTGTGCCTTCTCTCTTCTCTCTGCCTGTCTGATGGAGAAAAAAAAAGACAGACAAAAATAGTATCTAAAAAAGGAGACTTAATTGAAAAGTCACTTTATGAAAGAATCTTTATCCATTTGCAAAAGACCATTTTTGATAATCTGCAAAGGGAACTATGGTGACCACTTATTTTTATCCTGTGAAATAAAGACAACTCTTTTATCTCCAGTTCCAGCCCCGTACTGTGCCCAAACTGTTTAGCCCACTAACAGATTCAGCAATTCACCATGAGTTCTTGCTAAGGGGTTTTTTCTTTCTCATTCATCAATTATTTCCTATTTTCCTGCCAAAATAAAAAAGCCAAATGCATTGTAAAACAAAAATGTCAGATGTTCTTGCTTAGACACTGACCTTTGACAAGCAATATGTTTGTTCTGGTTTTTTTGCGAGACAAAGTTAGAGAGAAGTGGTAACTTGAATAGGGCCAATGTAAATGCCTGGTGAAGTCAAACAGCAGTGTTCTGGCACACCTTCACTTATCTGAACCTCTTATGCTCTGCAAAATAAAAATACATATAGTGAAAACCAATCAATATTCAAAAGCAAGAATTGACTTTCTGTGCTCAAACTACATTGAAATTATGAGAAAAACACCTCCAGGCACCTTCCTCACCTTTCATACCTGCCCCTCTAAAACAGCCTCTACTGAATCGATGGTCTCTACAGTACAGTTGCATGCTTTGAATGGCAGAAGTACAATGTCTTATAAAGTTATAATCAGGTTAGATCTCACTAATCTGGGTTATAGCTCAACTGTGAAGGCTCTTTTGAGTAAAATCATTTCTTTATTAATGAGATTCAGCCCAATCTCGCTGATAAAAATTACTTTAAAAGATGTCCCTTTGCTGCTATTCAAATGAATGGGAGAAAACGGTGGGTGTTTTAAGAGCTGTCTTCCTGTCATATCAGGATGGATCTCATTAGTGAAGGGAATGATTTTACCAGGAAAAAGCTTCTACAATGAGAAAACATAGCCTACCATAGATGAGCAAAATTCAAATCTAAAAAAAAGCCCTTAAAAAT
>WEIT01003003.1:339-12284 GCA_013389985.1 Dryoscopus gambensis | reverse complement strand
GAAAAAAAAAAAAAAAAAAAAACAAAAAAAAAAAAAAAAGGAAAGTATTTTTTTAAGTTGTACTGGACAGGACCTTGTTAATATGGGAACTATTTTACTTAAAAGAACTACCAGAATTATTCTATTTTTCAACCTAGATTAATCAAATCAAAAATGATTGTGAGGGGAAGGAAGAAACTGACTTAAGAAATAGACATCGAGGGATTATAACCCACAGATATTTTTAAAGTAGCTGGCAAACATTTGCCAAGGTAAACTTTTAAACCAGTGCTTGGAACCTCAGCTAGATGTGACCAACCACAAGTGACTGACAAAAAAAGGCAAATACAGTGTTAGACCAATCAGATTTTACAATAGCCTGATTATCCTTCTCTTTGGATCATTAGCAGGCCAGACTACAAGAGCCATAGACTTTTTAGCCATTCTTGATTCCTCTTGCTATCAAAAAGACAGTTTCAGCTGGGTCCTGGACTGCAGTCAGTGTGGGAGTCTGAGCTTTTTCTTTCTCACCCTTTCACCCTTTACTGGGTAATGACATTCAGCTAAAATCTTGCAATGAGGTGTCTCAATTAGCCCTGCTCTGAATGTAAAAGTCAGTGTTGATAAAGAAAGATGCTATGGTGAAGGAGTGGACATGGTTATCTTCACCTCTAAAGCACTTCCAGAAAAGAGGAGAGGCTGGGAGGGTGTACTGCAGATGTGCAGTTCAGAGTCCTATCTGGACAGGAGCAGAAATCTGGAGACAACCTCACACCCAGGTAAGAAAATTACCCAAGCCTGGAAATATCTGTTTTAACAGAAACTAAGCATAAGAGACTGTGTGTCTTCCATGGACTGTGATTGGCACTGCAGTATTAGACAGACAACAACAATGACTGCAAAATCATATCGATAGACTTGTACAGTATCTCTGGTTTCCTACTACAGGGCTTTTCTAATATTTTGATGCCTTTATTGTTCTCTCATAGCACTCCTCCATGAAGCAATATAGCCAGCTGCAGATACTTATCCAAGCTGCAAACACAAACCTAGACAGGAATCAGCTTTTGATTTAAATAGCCCTAAATTAATTTGAATCACTGTAAGACTACACACACCTGTGCCCATGGATGCCTTTTGCTGTGTTCTGGCCCTGGAACTTTTGCAGTGATTTCTCAATAACTCAATGCAGCAGCAGCTCCAAAGATATGGAAAGATCAGCATGTAAGTCTGTGTTCACGAGAACTCAACTTGAGAGATGTTTTAAGATTAATTTTCCCATTATCACCACATATCAAATATTGATATAATAAACACCCATGGTTTTTTCAGTGTGCTTAAAATAATTTCTGATCAGCAGATTACTGGACATACTTGGAATTTCGTACAAGCTAATTGCAAAGAAAAAAAGAAAGTGGAAAAACTAGATTTTGTGGGGGGCATGTTTTAATTTTTTTCCATTCAAAGACTATCAGATTCTTTGACACATCTACAGGCTGGAATTTCAGCACACCTTAATATATATATACTACTCACAGATTTACAGTCACAAATTAACTCAGTAGCATACTTTACAATAGTTAAGCTTAAATTTATTTTTATCTCTTTCACATAAATGTACATATTCAAGCACACAAAAACATACCGGCTCATACATATGTGAAAATCTATAGTGATCTTTTATTTTAGCCCACCTCGAGGTGGGCTGGACTTCTATCATTCACATTTTTATATATTCTGAACATGTTAAAACAATTCTGTCCATGTCAAAAAAGTGAATGCCATGGACTTTATCTTTCCAGATGAGAAAGCTGCTCTGAGGTCTGATGGGAGCTATCTGAAATGAAAACACTGTAGGTGTATCCCACATTAAATGTTCAGCTTGAAGCTAGCAGTTAAGCATGTCACATTATTACATGCATAATAATATGATGAGCTGAAATGACAGAATGCCAGCTTCCCACCAAAAATTAAAGCAACAAACGCTGATTTCTTCCAAGGATACCAGCTATAACTTTGCACAGTGGCTTTGGGAAAGGAAAGCATGTGCTACACAGGCAGAAGGACATACCAGTGGAAATATATGAGAACCCAGCTGGCTGAGGGATGGACCTGCTTCTCTGGTGTTCTCAAGTGCTACCAGGCCAAGCAAACCATCTGAAATACATCATCATGGTTATGGAACCCAGAAAGTTTTACATGGTGCAGCAAGTATAAAGTGTAAGTAAGAACAGCAAATTCTGTTTAAAACAATTAGTTTTAGCTCCTTTCACTGAAATAAAATTTAGTGTACTCTTGATTGGGTCTTGATACTTGCTAAATAAAAACCAAATATGTTTGATGCATTAGAAGTTGACCTTTTGGGGAATCTTAGCACCCATTCCTTCTATGGAATTTTGGATCTGTTTTACACTCATTTGTAGGACCTCACAAGGTTTACCAAGTTTCAAAAGATGCAATTTAATTAGGTTAATATTTTATTTATGTTACAACTTCTCCCTAGTCATGTCTAACAGAGGTTCTGCTTACAATCTTGCCAAATACCAAAGAACAAATCAACAGAACCTAAATATACTTTTTAAAAAGATGTTATTTAGATAAAATTTACATTTGAAAGTCTAAATTTGCATTTCTCTCTATCCCCCCAAATATCAGCTTATTAAAAATAAAAGTTTCCAAGAGATCTTTTGGAAGCAAAACTTTTCTTTTATTTTTAGAATGATTTAAACACTTTTGCTGGGGTATGTTTTATATAATTTTGCTGCATTACATCCTAATTTTAGTTATCATAGAACCGCAATATTTTTTTTCTTCCTGAAGCAGAAATGGGACATTGTTTGTAAACAAGCAATCCCAACAAAGGAAATACATTCTTACTAAAAGCTGAAAACAACCAAATCTCATAAAAAAGATTAGTCACCAGTCAGAGGTCTTTCTGCATCACATACATGACTGTTAATTGGAGCAAAAAATCACCCCCAAAATCCTCATAAATCTACTCTAGTACATAATTGTCGTACTTAGTGCTGATTCTCAAGTGTGAATCTCAGGTGTTCCAGTCCTGTCATGCTGCCACAGGGCTTCATCCTGTGGCTACTGGATGTAATACTTTCCAGAAAGGATTTGCTTTCCAGCAAAAGACAGAGAACATTCCAGAGCTGTTGAAATCTGAGTAAAAGAGGGTAGCAAAATGTTTTCTGTGCTCCTAAGAAACTAACACACATTGGTCCCTTAGATGGTTTTCCATGTTGTCTATGTATCCATCACTTGTGCAAGTAATAAGGTAGATATTGTTATAAAATAATGTATTGCATATTAGTTTTGGCACTTTATTGGTCAAATATAAATGAGAAAACAGTATTTTATTTTACTCACAGCAAACGAAGAAAACAACATTTGATGTCTTGTGTTTTTTGCAACAACTAAAATACACAGTAACCAAAATTCAACAAGAAGACCAAGTGGACAACCCACATGCTTCTTTATTGCTCTCAGAACAGAGCTCTTTGATATGCCAAACTTCTTTGCTCTCTGTTGTGGGCCCCTAGGTGACCAGGATCCTGTTTGCATCTCGCACATCCCTGATTTAAAGCCCTGAAAAACTGACATGTCTGGTTTCTGGCAAATTACAGGGAAAAGCAAGCTCCCACCTCAAGCATTTCCTTGGAAAATACTATGCCAAAGATCAGTCTCTGTCAGCAGAAACACTGCAGCTTCCACTATTTTTTCCACTGGCACAGAGGAGGTGTCATGTAGCAGAATCCTGCACTGTTAGAAAGTTACATGCCACAGTGCTCTCCCTGGCTGTATTTATGACCCTGTTAGGTCATCCACAGATGGTGCCCATGAGGGTAGCCCAGCCTGGGCACTGTGTGTACACACCCACTGCACAGCCAAGTCCAGAGGTAAGCACAGTGCAAACTGGCACCCTGAGGGGGGACTTCCTAGCATAATACCAGATTTTTAGTCCTGATCATGTTCTTTTACCACTCCTCCCTGTGACACTGCTGTCTCCTACTCTTTCTCCTTTTCTGTTAAAAGGACAGTCATGGGCAGTCACAGTCTGCATGGAATCTTCTCTGATAAGTACCTTCTTGAACATTTAATAGAACAAGACCAAGAACAAGCCCTAGAACAAGACTTGCTTTCCTCCTCCAAGGGGATGAGTTGTTGTGAACACTGTGGTTGTCTCCAGCCATGCCAGACAGGATACATCAGAGCACATTTTTTTCACAATACACTCGAAAGTAACACAGACACCAGTGCAAAACTTCCAGCATTCCCTTCCGCCCTATTGTACACTAAGGGGATACTCCAGAGGGATTGCCAAGGGTAAAAAGGTTTACCTGTTTGGTAAGCTGATTTCAGATCTGCTGCCAGAAGCACTGTAATGAGACAAATGGGCACAGCTATTTTATCCTCTCCGGCTCATTTTTTAATTTGTGGATTCTCAGATGGGTTGCTAATTTCTGCTCTGGTTTTCAATTTCTAGGAGCTCTCTAGATACAGCATCATGCATTCCTCTTTGCAGTATCCTCATTTGTAATGTAATCAGAGCAAGGGTAACTGCAGTGAAGTTCACACATAACAGAAATGCCTGCACCTGTTCTAAATGCAAGTGAAAAAAAATAGCTTGGTTGACAAGAAGCTACACATGACCCAGGAATGTGTGTTTGCAGCCCAGAAAGCCAACTGTGTCCTGGGCTGCATCCCAAGCAGTGTGGCCAGCAGGACAAGGGAGGTGATTCTGTCCTTCTACTTTGCTCTGGTGAAACCCCACATGCAGTTCTGGGTCCTCAACATAGGAAGGGCATGGACCTGTGGAGCAAGTCCAGAGATTAGGCAAACCTATAGATTAGAGGGATGGCGCACCTCTCCTGAGAAGAAAAGCTGAGCGAGTTGGGGTTGCTCATCCTGGAGAAGGCTCTGGGGAAACCTTATAGCACTTTCCAGGTTACAGGAGAGCTGGACATGGACTTTGCATGAGCGCATATAGTGATAGGAAAAGGGAGGATGGCTTTAACTGAAAGAGAGTAGGTTCAGACTAGGTGTAAGGAAGAAATTCTGTACCATGAGGATGGTGAGGCAATGGGACAGGTTTTTCAGAGAAGCTGTGAATGCCCCATCCCTGGGAGTGTTCAAGGCCATTTGGATGGGGCTTTGAGCAACCTGGTCTAGTGGAAGGAGTTGGAATGAGATGATCTTTACAGTCCCTTCCAACTGGAACCATTCTATGATTCTATGATTCTATTAACCTGACTGGGGTTGCTGTGCAAATCAACAATTCCTGCCTGTGCTCAAGCAAGGCTTTCAAATCAGGAGCACATCTTCTCATGTCATCCTTTCTGTATCTTAAGATATCATTTATTCTTTGTCTTTATGCATCAGGCTCAGGCTGAGATTTCTTCCTGGACTCTTCTAGCCATCTTCTTGAACTTCTGCAGGTGTTTTGCAAACCATGCTGGTCTGCAGGGCTAAAGAGAGGAAGAATTTAACTACTTATGTCCTTCTGTGTAAGTAAACCAGGACATACACTTTACCTTCCTTCTCCTAGCTCTACCAATTTGCAATGTCTGGATCCTCCATTAAATGTCCCATAATTTCCATATAGATAATATTATGCACAAATGAGTTTAGTACTGAAAAGTTAAACTGTCACAGAGAAAAGATGAAATTGTGAAAGCAAAGGAAAAAACCTCAGAGCTATAAACTGTGATACTGTCTGGTCTCAAACATAGTGATAAAAAGGCAACTTATTTTTCCCTTCCTCAGGATATGAGAAACATTGCTTCCAATTAAGTATGCACCATATGTAGTAATCCAAATTATGGAGGTGACCAGGTGATTCCTCCCCTCACTTATTCCAACATAAATCTGGTTTTGTGTCCTGGAAGGGACTGCTGTGAGTTTGTGCTGGAAAAAACTAAGAATAGAGTTTGAATCACTGCCATAAAAAGAAGTAAAGAACCAAACAGAACATTATTAAAATGTCAGTGTTCATTTCTGTTCTTAATAGCTGTGTACAACACTCCTGATCCTTCACAAAGAGGAGCTGGAAGGTCACTGTCATTTCTGGTCTTGAAGACATGTGTCACTCATTTCCAGCCTCTTCTGATATTTGACAGTATGGACCTGCCTGGAGCACAGCAAGAAAAAAGGATGACACAGCTCACTGAGCAAAATTTCATTAACAATTTTCCTCCTACTCAAATAAGAATTCACCCCTGACCCTAAAATGTAGAGTTTGCTACAGAAGAGGCACTTGCGAGGGCTTCAGTTAATG
The DNA here is from genome assembly GCA_013389985.1 of Dryoscopus gambensis. Classification (NCBI taxonomy): domain Eukaryota; kingdom Metazoa; phylum Chordata; class Aves; order Passeriformes; family Malaconotidae; genus Dryoscopus; species Dryoscopus gambensis. The sequence continues at coordinate 6,022 of WEIT01003003.1, read as the reverse complement.
CAATCCAGCCTTTGAAAAAGCCAGGTCTCTGTCTTGAAGGAATGCTTGAATTTATAACAATCTTTGATAAAATACTACATAATCTGTAAGAGAAGAAATGGGCTGCTTCAACAGAGGAGGTCATGTATTTCATTGTCTAGTCTGATCTGAGTTTATTGCACAAAGTGAAGCTAAAAGCATGGGTTTTCAGTGAAAACTACTGCATATCAGCTATATTTGTGTGTTGATACTCATGTCATAATTAATAGTTTACTCAAAATTTGCAGATTAGATTCTACGTTTCATTTTGGTGAAAGAGGAAACTCCATTAACAGTTTAATTACTAGCTTGTCCAGGATATTCTGTGTTGCAGTAAAAACTGATACTTTTCCTTTTACTGTAATATGACCTCTTCAAATGCTACAGTCGGTACCTGGCTTGACACACGACTTTTTCTTGACACACAGATTTTTCTTCATGACAAACAATGTCAAGCATCTTCTAAATTCATCATCTTCTAAATTCATCAAAACTTTTTGTATTTTAAGAACAACTATCTATTTCTGTCTATATAACCTAATGCACAATGTGTTATCATAACATGTGACATGATAATTGAGGTTTCATATTTTTCACTAAAGACATTGCATGAGGTTTCAGTTGGGTGAAATCATGACACTTGTCCAAACCATAAATATTTGATTGAAACAACCTTAACATTTCTGTATTTGGGAAATTTTGGTTTTGAACTTTGTGGATTAAAACTAATATTAAATGTCACTACTTGCAAAGGTAATGTATTCTATTCCACCTGCCCAGACACAAACTAAGATGATTTTAAAGCATTGATGTGACAAAGAATGTTGTACCAGCAGACAGTGCTCTTTTGTACAGCAAAACACGTCCAGAAGACAAAGTCCTGTCACAATAGCTTTAGAGTTTCTACTCTGTAAAAAAATATTCATTTCTGTGATGGTCTAACCTGTTCTACAGATGCATTTCATAGAATCATAGAATATCCTGAGTTGGAACAGATCCATCAAGATTAAAAAAGTCCAACTCCTGGCTCTGCCCAGAACGATCCTCGAGTCACACCATGTATCTGCATTGTCCAAACACTTCTCGCATCCTGTCAGGCTTGGTGCTGTGACCACTTCCCTGGGGAGCCTGTTCCAGTGCCCAACCACCCTCTGGGTAAAGAACCTTTTTCTAATATCCAACCTAAACCTCCCCTGACACAACTTCAGGCCATTCCCTTGGGTCCTGTCCCTGGTCACCACAGAGAAGAGATCAGTGCCTGCCCCTACTCTTCCCCTCACAAGGAAGTTGTAACTGCAATGAGGTTTCCCCTCAGGCTCCTCCAGGCTGAAGAGACCAAGTGACCTCAGCTGCTCCTCATATGGCTTCCCCTCAAGGCCCTTCCCCATCCTTGTTGCCCTCCTTTGGATGCTCTCTAACAGCTTTGTATCCTTCTTATGTTGTGGCACCCAAAACTTCCCCCAGGACTCAAAGTGAGGCCACCCCAGTGCAGAGCAGAGCGAGACAGTCCCCTCCCTTGCCTGGCTGGTGATGCTCTGCCTGATGTTTGCCAGGACACAGGTAGCCCTCCTGGCTGCCAGGGCACTGCTGATTCATATCCAACTTTCCAACCACAGGGAATCCCAGGTCCCTTTCCACAGCACTGGTCTCCAGCCTCTTGTTCCCCAGTTGGTACACGCTTCTGTATGTACATATCCTAGGTGCAGAATCCGGCACTTGTCTGGGTCAAACTTCATCTAGTTGATGATTTCCCAGTCCTCTGATCTGTTGAAGTCTCTCTGCAGGGTGTCCCTGCCTTTGAGGGAGTCAACAACTCCTCTCAATTTTGTATCATCTTCAAATTTAGTGCACCTTTGAGTTCTGCATCCAAGTAATTTATGAAGATGTTGAAAAGCACAGGGCTGATGATGAAGCCCTGTGAAAAACACTAGTGACAGGTCACCAATCTGATGTCACCCCATTCACTGGAACCATTTGTGCCCGACCCGTGAGCCAGCTGCTCACCCATTACATGATGTGTTTATCCAGCTGTGGGATGCACATTTTGTCCGAAAGGATCCAGTAAGAGACAGTATCGAAAACTTCACTGAAATCTAAAAAAATTGTATCTACTGGCTTCTATTGATCAGAGAGGTGGGTTACCTCGTCATAAAAGGAAATTAGGTTTCACAGGCAACACTTTCCTCATGAAACCGTCCCGGTTGTGAGCAACGACTGTATTGTCCTTCAGATGTTTTTCAATAACTCACAGGTATTCCTTATGGAAGGAAGGGGTAATATCAACCATTTCTTGAGAGAAAAAGTAAAAGAAAGCTTAGCATTACTTTAATATTTGGTTTAAATTTAAAATACAGTCTAAAGACATTTGTGGTGTGGGAGTGTGGTCATTTTAAGCAAGTACTGTCTTATGTTGTTCTTGTTTGTAATGTTCTTAGTAACTGAGAGGAGAGAGCTGTGACTGATAAATAATCAATATCTGCAAGACCATATAAATAAGGCAGAATATTAAGATGAAAGAACTCAAGAATCAAAAGAGATTTTGATACAATTCCCAAGCAATTAGATATTTCCTTTGTTGACAGACCTTTTTTAAAAATCTATCATCATCTTTCTAACCAATGCTTACAGTTATTAAGAACTGCTCCAGCAGCAAGCAACTGAAAGAATCTGACACAAGGTTTGGTTTCTCTTACTGTTATTTCTAAATATTAGAGATAAGGATATTAATTTAATTTTAAATTTCTATTCTTTCAGTAAAGACTATATTAATGAAGACAGTGCATAGGAGTCTTAAAGTATGAGATAAAGCTGTATGGGGGAGATCTGTTCAATGTGGGCGACCTGTCTCCCAAATTCAGTTCTTATACTTCATCTTTTAATTTATTCAGAACGCCTTTGCAATTCACACCCTCTGATCTTCTCTTGTATAAATCACACTGGCCCTCCCTATTCCTTCAGTAACATCATACTGGTACCTACCATGAGGTGCCCAGAAACGAGACAATGGTGCATCTTCACATTTTATCACCTCAATGCACTGCACAAGATTTGCACTTTGGATTAAAACTTAGCCCAATAAGTGTAAAAGCCAACAGCTGTAGGGCTTATATTTCTCTTGCCCTAGTAAATAGGGCTTAGGAAAGCTTTGAACTCCACAGAGACAGATAAAGAATGTAAAGGAACACATTATGAAAAACAGATCTCTAAAAAGTTACAAAAAAGTATTAATACAGTTACACCAAGTCTCTTTTTCCTTAACCAATATTTATAGAGAATACAGAATTCTTTACTTTCCCTCCATTTTTAACTAAAATGGCTACTGTGTTAAAAATAGAAAGGCCACATCTATAGTTTCTTTAACCTAGCCTAAAAAATTAAATCTACAGCTCTGAATGTGGGTAAAATTCTCAACCACTCCCAAGGAAACTGTGTTCCCCTTGCTGCTGGTCACTTTTTGTTTCTGACCAGAAGGTTGACGAGCACTTCTCAGTGCCTGTCTACAGCCTCCAGTATATTTTTACTGCTCCATAACAGACTGTAACTTCCATACCCATAGCATTTAGGGAGACTGTTAAACTACAGGACTGGCCCTTAATTGCATTAGCCAGCAAAAGGGAGCTCTTTGGAAGAGTGGCTTACAAAGAATTTGGATCCAGAACACTCCTATAGGACTCCATAGGCCTCCCATATTGTCCTCTGTGTCTTTTCTCCTATTTACTGTGCTTTTTAAAGCTTATTGTTTACCTGGGAAGAAAATTCAGTCAGAACCATGAAATACAAGTAGTCATCAGTGTTTGCCAATAACCAAAGGGTAGTACATAAAGTATTAGCTGCAGAACATCAGTAACTAAATGCCTGGAGAGTGGCCAGTCTGGCTGTAAGTACGTATTCCTTTTCTCCCCTGCTGTCATTTATGTCAATCTTGAATAGATTCTGTTTTACTATGCAGTGGATTACACCCAGAGCTTATGGATATGAATATGGGTTGCTTGATTTGCTCTCTCTGATCATGCTCCAGTGGTATTAACACTTGGGGTCAATCTGGATTATCCCATGTTTAAGAGATGGCAATTAAACACTTCAATTCCTAATTTCTGAGAATTTCTTTTTGCTTATACGAAGAGCTAAAGGAATTGCTCATGCAGACTTACTTTGCCAATTTCTTGTTGCTGGTGGCCTGGGTAGTGGTAAGGCAAAAAAGAAATAAGATTGTTGCACAAGTATTCTCCCTTGGATCTGAACAAGTTCCAAGGAACCTTTTTAAAGGTTGAATGGGTGATTTCACTTTTCAGAGACATTTTCTCCTTCTGTGTTGAGACTCCACAGTCAAAATTAGATAAGATGCAAACCTAAAGCAAAGCCTGGAGTTCAAATTTTACGAGTTTTGTGTTTAGAAAAGAGCCTGGTTTGTCATCACATGAGGCAGGGGTGACTGCATGTGAAACCGTCTGGGATACCACCAAGTGAGAAGGAACTTGGGACCCACTTCCAAGCTGGAAGAAAAATGCAAAGAAAAGCAGAAGGCTATCTTTAGCATGCCAAGTACATTAGATGAAAAGATGAGATCATTCAAAGGTAAAGGAGACTTTCCTCTAAAATATATGTCTCTGATGTCATGAAGTAGCTGGTGTGAAAATTTGCTCGATATGTAGTAGCTCAGATATTTTTGCTCACTATTTATTTTTATCCTCAGTATGTTAACTAGGAAGACAGTGTCAGAACTACACAAAATGAAGACACTTTGAGTAAGAAAAAATATCTTGAAAAAGTATAGAAATTATTGTGAGAAAGACTATTTAAAATATTTCTGAATCCCCTTTCTAAATACGCTGTTTTAGAACCCAAACGGGTCTAATCAAGACTGAATACAGCAGCTTCAAGGGCCTTGACAAAGTGGGTGGAGGACAAATAAAACCAAAATTCCTGCTTAGATTCACTGTGTGTGACCTTTCCTAGGACCAGGCTATGAATTCCAAGTTTGACCATAGTTTTCTGTGTCTTTTGAAGGCAGAGATTTTTATCTATAGAAAGAACTTTACGATATAAGTCAGTGGAATAGAGTAAATATTTTCTCTGTATTAAGAGCAACATAAGTCATTGATTTTAAAGATTACATTATTCTTTTCTCAAGTGGAAAAATGTGTGACCAGATAGCAGCTACATGTCAGTACCAATGTTAAATTTAGCTTTCCAAAATTTGTTTCCCAAACTCTTTGACAGTATGCAAGAAATAAAAACTACCCAAGCTTGAAAATAGCCCACATAATCACAGAATTCCAAGAGGCCGTAGTCCCTATAAGTATCCTTAGCCATGAAGGTGTTAATCAGCGTATATACTGTCTCATCTGCATCTAAGAAGCTCTGCAATTAAAATTAGAACTTTTATGTCTGATCCCCAGCTTGCTGCTATTCAAAGCTCCTATCTGCATACACTGGGGATGGAAAAGGCCTTTTGAAAGTAAATAATTGGAAAAATTAGAGGGATTTTCGAAGATTGCAGAGCTTCCCTTTAGGACCAGTCCAGGAGCCCTGTCCTTCTGTCAAAGTACAAATTACCCCCATATGGTGATGTCCGTTCTCTCAACTGTAATTTATTCATTATGCAGAGTGCCGAATACCAAATGGTGAAAGCACGGCAGCAGAACAATGAAACAGGCTTGGGAAG
>WEIT01002998.1:15422-68567 GCA_013389985.1 Dryoscopus gambensis | reverse complement strand
CATGAGGGTTTACATTCACTAGTTATCTGACTAGACAGAGTACCTTTAATAAGGTACCTCTTTCCTTCATGTTCTGCTCCTTATCTACAGAGCTTACCTTGCACAGGAGGTTAATTTTTAGGCCACTGAGATGAATCTACTTGCACAGTCCTCTCATAACCAAATAAGATTACTTCAGTGAGAATAATTTGCATTATTTTTATTATTGCTTCTGAACAAAAGTACTTATCAGGCAAATACTCCAAGGAATAATGCTGAGTCTAGGACAGGAAATATAGATTATGCCAATGAGCTTGAGGGGCTAATGGCTAGAGTTGCTGTTTTAATCTTTACAGGTGCTCTTTCTTCCTTATCTCTTTCTGCCCCTCTTACACCAACACCCCCGGCCCCCATTTTCAGGAATCAATCTTGGACCAGTGCCTTCCTGTTGAAAGAGGTTGCTTAGTCTAATTTGTCAAAAGGTGTATTAATTACAATGTCATGAAAGGAGAACAGAGTGAACTGAGTAGATGTGGTAACAGCAGTGGAACTGTACTAGCAACTGTCTGAAACCACAGTTGTCAGTACCTGTGGGACCTGTTTACAGTATTAACTATTCACCCTATTTCATAAATTGTGACAGCTCAAAATCTGTTATGGAAGGGAATTTTTGTAACTCCAGTTATTCTGATATTTCAATGAAATTTTGTTTTTTCCAAGTCAAAGTACTTGGCCTTCCAAAGGGAGGGAAAGTTCATCCATGGTATACCAGTAAAACACTCTTTCACCTAGCTGCTCTTACACTGGATCCTTAATTTCTGCTAGGCAGATTTGCTGTCTTCTCTGTGAAGCTCTGATGAATTTGCCAAGTTTAAGAAAGAACTGTGAGAACTGCTGATCCTGTCTTCACCCTCAAGAATCCGACAGGTTCAAATTTAAAATTATCTCCTGCCATCCTGGTATCTGCTCGTTAGTAGTGCAGGACATCCTCCTCTACCTAGGCATACAAACATTTCCATAAAGAAAACCAACACAGAGCTTTCATTAACCACTGAATGCAATGAGTCATGAAATCAACTGAGCCAAATAAGTATTAAGTACTGCACTTTCAGGTGTAGAACTGCTTTATAAAAATGGGTATGTCCATGATTTGTGAATCATGGTAGTGCCAGGCCAGCCAACAGTATCTTTCTGTTTGATCAAATTTCTGATTGTCAATTTTAATTTTAGATAATAAAAATTGGTTTGAGGAACTGTTATAGGGCATTAACTGATTAGCTGAATTAACTGATTTTAAGTGAGCAGATAAGGTACTTCAAGATAGCTTAATTTGCTTCAAAATTGACAAATGACTGTTGTGTATGGCCATTTTTTTAGAATGAAAATATCTTTATGGCTAAAAATAATTATTAAAGCTTATATATTGAAAGGCCTTATTTCTTTTTTCTATGGTTTAAAATTCAAACTTGTTATTCTCTTGAAACTTTCAAGATGAGAGTCATACAGCACTGCTTTCCAGGTGCTTCTGCTAGGGAAATTCCTTCAAGAATTCATCAGTTTACTCTTTAATAGCAGAGTATTGACATATTGAAATAAAGCATTTAGTGAGTGCAGTTTTTCAGAGGTATCTTGCTATGCCAGGATACCATTGTGATGGAAGTCATTGGTGATTCCATTGACACGTTGCTCATTGTCAATGTTCCTCTCCTTTCTGCTGGAGAAAATCTGCTGGTACGTCAGAGTGCATAATTACTTTTTTCAGGAGAAACTTCTTTGTTATTACAGGCTTAATGCTCTTTTTACTGGCAACTTCTATTTATAGAACACTCTGAGTGCTCTTTATTTTGGGTCATCAAGTAGTGCAGACGTATTCTAGGTAGCTCTCTTGAAATTTCCTTCTGACCTAATGATGTACAACAGCTTCAACTTCACTGCTTGCTTGTCTAATACTATTACTTATTGGATCAGTTACACTAATTTCTCTCTAACTTCTGTTGTTCTATTTTAGTATGAAAGATTTTATTTTTTTAAGAAGAGTTTGCTCAAAATTTTCAATTATAGGTATGCAAAAATGTGCATGCTATGTAGTAACAGTAGCAAAGAGATGACAATTGGCCTTCTACAGAATTAAGCTTAAAATACAGTCTGTCAAATCTCAGCAAGATGGCAGGTATGGCCCAAATTTTGAGATCATGATCTGAGGTTAGCATCTCAGAAGCTCTTTTCTGCCATGCCACATCTCATTTTAAGCAAGGAGCAGCAAGGATGGTATGACTTTTTCTCCTCTAAAGCCTGAGGAATCCAAAACCGTGTGAATGATCACATAAAGTAATCTACTAACAATATGAGAATACTGAAGGGAATTTTCATCTGCAGGTAATAGGCAACTGATTAATAAACTAGTGCATTGGGCTTGGTCAGTGGTCTTACATAAGAAAAGTTTAATTTACTTAGCTAGAAGATAATCCAAGGACCTTCTCAGAAAAATACTCCTGAACATCTGAAAACATAATGTCTTGGCTTCCTGTCATCTGCCTTTGAAAGACCAGCAGTAGTAACTGGACAATCTTGGAGTGATCCTGGATTGTTCTTTGTCAAAAAGCAAAAGGTTATCTGAAAAATTACAGCTTGCACTTACCTTGCAATACATGTTTTAAAAATTTCACCTCCATGTGTCGATCCAAACCCCAAGAATGTACCTACCAGTTCTCGTTGATACAGCGAAGCCTAAAATGTGCAGAAGCAATAACTGTTGTCTGTTCCAGTATTTTCCTTCTCCAGTATCCAGACAAGATTAATACTGTTACAGGACCTGTGAATGGATGTCTCTTTCATTCTCTACACATTTTTCCGGCATAAATAGAACAAAACTGTTATGCCACTGCTCCATGAAGTGAGGAACTAATCTGCCTGAAGTAGGGCTTTTTAGGCTACTTCTTTTAGTCAGAAAGATTCCCTGATCAAGTTCATAACACGGCATCAAGACATCAAGAGGCTATAATGGAAGGTAAAATTACATAGTGCTACACAGTGCAATTGCTACTTGTATTACTCCAGTTGTATCCTGCATACCACTATACTCTATAAGCACATACCTCTCTAACGCCATCACTTTCCCTTGTCCTTTGGGTAGCAGGCCAATTCATGGGCAATTTGGAACTAATTATTTTAAAAAGATGTTCATGAGCAGAACGCAGTTGAGATTTGGTGTTCAGTCTCAGCTCTGCTACCACCACTCAAAAGGCCTATCTTTTTCTCACCTCTCTTGGAAAGACTGATTCATGCAGAGCCAGGGGTACAGCTGTTTCACGCAGTCCAGAGAGCGCGGCACCACTGACCAAGCCACTGACACCTCCCACATGGCACTACCTGACCCACTCTGGGATACCTAGAAGGCATTACAGAGGTTATATGTAGTGCTTTTCCAGAGGTTACCTGAGTGTGCCACATGATGCATGCGGCCCTATCCATGCAAAATATCATGACACTGCATGAATGTTCTCAAAGTAAATGCCTACCTCTGAGCTTCATCACTTGTAGATACGATGACTTGAAGTGTCTTGTTGCTTTTACCCATCTCTTTCCCTGAATTACTCTGACCCACTGCATGCAGCTGTTGTCTAACCACTTATCCCTAAGCCAAAATACTGTGCATGTGTTTCCGGAAAAGAATCCCATAAAATCTGCCAGTGAGCAAATGGGCAAAAGTTGCTTTGGATCCCAGTTGCCCACAAACACAGAGATTTTCTTAGGAAATAAATGTAGACTGACTATAGATACTTATCCAGTTAAATCAGTCATCAAATATCCTTAAGGTCTTCCCTCAAAGATTGTCATTTTGAAATTAGACAGCATTTTCATCTTTCCTGCTTTCCTCAACTCTTCCTTATAACAGTTCTTGTGTGAACCAACGTAAGGAGAAAATCTTTAAGGATTTATTTGGGATTATTTTTCTTTTCATTATATTTTAAATGCATTCGATTTTTAATATAATTTGTACTAAATTAAACTGTTTTAATAATTTCTCATGGCAGAATGAGATTTAGAATGACTTGAAATTAACTTATTTTAGAAATTAGTATTTTCTGACTACTGTTAAAAATGAGACATTTTCCTCTGAAAGTTGATAGATATGTATAAAATGCAGCTTTGTAGCAGCTACATTCCATTTAAGTAAATGGAAGAAACCAAGGATGCATTTGAGGGAGTAGTAATGAGTTTTAGGAGTTATGAGGGAGATTGGAGTTTCACTGTCCTTCACAGTCTTTTCCATGACTACATTTCCTCTCTGTGCTAGAGAAGGTCCCCAAAACCTTTTCTTCAAAGGAAACAAAAGTTTTGTGGGCAAGTATACTGTTTTTCAGGTTGTCCTTCATTGAGCTACCACATGAATGCAGCAATACAGTTCAGGAAACATCTGTGTATCTTGTCCATTTTTCAAGAAAGTTAGAAATAGATTTTGGAGGTAAGGGAAGTTCAGGTGCTGCTTTGGGCACTCTGTACTGAGACAGAACATTGCCAAAAGCAATGCCATGATATCCTTTAGACCATGTCTAGCTATGCTTTCAAAGTTCAGAGTAACAGGAAGATTCTTGTCAGAGGAAAAAAAAACCAAACACAAAACCCAGCATTTTTCACCACCCAACACTTGGCACTTCTTCCTCATAATCCCTCACACTACTTTCACATCTTGTCACCATGTTGCTCCTTCTCCCAAAAGGGACAGGGGTCCCCACAGCCCCTCAGCCCTGTTGTTCACTTGCTGCATAACACAACTTGCAGAGATGTCTGTGCTGCCCAGGGCTTACAGCAAGACAAGGAAATACTAGGGATATACTGTGTATAAACAGTTCTCCGGCTGCTTGGATCTTCAGTGAGCCAGGAAGATCTGGTTGGTGTATGTTTTCTTTTTTAAAACAACTGCCTTCCACAGCAGCTGATTCCAGAGAGGAGTGTATTGGTTATCCCACATCTTCAGGTGCAGGTGTCTGGAAGGGAAGAGTCTTCCTTGAGATACACATTTATTATTGATCACAATTAGTGCTGCTCAGCAAAGACCTTGGCTGTGTCAAAATTCATTTCCCTTTTTGCAAAAGCCTGCTGCTATTTTTCTCTGCAGACTGCAACCCTTTCCAGACCTCCACAGAATAATCTGAACTTTCCTTTCCAGTATCAGCCAGAGCTGGCTGAATGCCACCAGTCAAGCATGTCCATGCCCTGGATTGTCTCTCCTCCTGGTTACCAAAGCTCAGCATAGGTCTGTCCTGGCCAGGTACTCCAGTCTCTGTGACTTCTGCAAAGCAGGAAAGTAGATCCAGACCCCAATGCTGAGCTCTGAAGCATCTTTTTTTGTTGTCACACTCATTTTGAAGAGGCCAGTTACTGATGTTCTCACTTTCTTCACTCTGCAGCAAAAATTTAAGATCACATTAAAATTAGAAGTGACATTTCTTATTACATAGACTGGTCAGGAATTGTTCTATCTTTCCACTATTCAAGCATTTTATTATTCATATTTTATAAGTCTTTGTATTTTTTTTCTCCACACATTCTAAATTCTTTTTGAGTTTTGTTTTTGTGAAAGCGAATCAAAGGATAATGTGAAGATAATTGCCTTGAAATCTAGGTCTTTGTCTATTGAATTCCACTTGCAACATTCAGAACCAGCAACCACCTCTGTGCATTTTGTAGCATGTTTATTTTTCTTGTTTCTCTAATATCAAATCTCCTATTTCATTATTTTTTACAATTAGTGTTCTAACAAAATGAATATTTCTACCTTTCAGTGTCAAATATATGAGCCATTTTCCCAATGTTATTCTGCATTAAGCATTTTCCAATCATAATTTTTCATTAATAGCCCAAACTTAATTAAAAAAAATTACTTTTACACTAAAATATTTCAGACTATTAACTGAAATATAGGCAACAAATTTAACATAATAGCATTGGTTTTCACATTAACACAAAGTTGTTTATACAGTATAATAAATGCATGAATTTTATGTCTATATACCAACTCGTTTAAATTAACTCTTGATTATGAATTTCTGAAGCTATGAAAATAACTAGAAAAGGCAAGACTGTGACGACAGACATTAATTACTAAAAATTTGTAACTCATAAGTCCATGCTCTGAAGCGTGGGTGATTTTATTCAAACTAAGTACACTGTGTTGCACCCCATCCTCCCTCTCTAACAGACTGATGCCACCTCTCTTCACCCATCATGAATGTACAACCTCCACACTATCCTGGGGTGCAGATAAATACAGCACTGCAAAAAGCTTGTAGCTGGTACCCTGCGGATGCTCACTTACCCTCTTTGCAGACAAGTGTCCTTTAGGTCTCTCTTCTCTCACTGGGTTTTTCAGAAATCTGTGCATGCCCCTGAGCCTTTCTTCTGTTATTTGATCACTGATAAATATTCTCTAAAGGTTTTACAAGGGATACCTTTATTTTCTGGGATGCTTCCTCATTTATGACTTAAAATACAGATTTATTTCCTCAAATATATTGTGTTCTGAAATATTTTCTGAATAATCAGGCGAAATTCTTCCTTAATTTTACCTAATTTTTCCCACAATTTTTTTGGTATCATACTGAGTAAAATCCTCTAGATCTTACTGTTTAGAACCATTAAATATTTGTTGAATAAGATCAATAAACATCCTAGTTTCTTCCTTTATATTAATAATAATTTTTTGTTTTTGTCAGTTCCCTCCATTAAAATTATTTCCTTCTTGTTAAAAACATTTAGAATGGGAAAGAATCTTCCCTCTTTCACTAACCTAGAGTCAGAGAGGAGACTGTTCCTTCTGCAGTACAAAAGTGATTCCTTTCATTTTTTGCACACCAGGATTGTAATTGCTTTTGGTTGTGCCATTAGATGCACATTAGATGTCCTAGGATCGTAAGTTACACATATGTTAAAACCATGGTCTGATGTCTCTCTGCACTTACCATAATTAATAAGATGCAACAAGAGTATTGTACTTAGGAGTAGTTAGTTGTGTTTTACCAGCAGGAATTTGAATACGACATAGAGCATTTTAACAGATTCTCTTGAGCAATTCCTTCCATCTCTGGCAAGTGCAAAGTCTGATTCCCTATCGACAGAACCTATGGCTTTAAATATTTTTAGATACGATTGTATAATCATAATCTCATAAATAACTAAATCTTCTAAGGCATTAACTGAGAGTAAATAACAAAATTAGCATTTATCCCCTGCTAGCTCATTCTTTCAAGCTCTTTTAGAAACATCAAATAAAAAAAGTTTTAAGCATTGAAAATTCATCATTTTACTGTATGTTTTGAATTACTGAAGACAATGCTAACCAAATCTCTCTTCTTGTCAGAAACTGTAAATATGGATACCCATATATATCTAGTTTCCCAGGGTAATTCCACTAATATTTTTGAAAAGTATTCATGTTGATTCTGTTGCCTGTGCAGGCTAAATTTGTCTTTGCAAATAGACAGTTGTTTTTCATAAATGGAATTTTGATAATGAACCTTGTCTTCATCATGTAATGATTAAATTCAAAAAAAACCATCAGAAGGCCTTCCCATGTTGGAAAGAAAATCTTGATGTAGCTGAGAATTAAATTTATTTTTCAAAAGAAAATGTGGTTTGAGGTGACTGAAGAATGCAGTCTAATTCCTTGATGGGGGTCCGATCAAGATCATTGCTAACAGTGGTGTAGTGGTATTTATTTCAAACCTAGTGCTATATACAGATCAAAAGAAGAACATTTTATTTAGATGTGGATTTTTTGTTTGCTCTACGTAATCCCTTTATCCACCCTCATTCCTGACTGTTTGTATTTAATTTCCTTTCTTTATCAACCTTCTCCTTTCCCTTTGCTTTTTCTTCTCTAGTGTTCACACTTTTGCCCTGTTTTAAGAACTCTTTTTTTTTTAATTTACATGGGTCCATACTATAGATCTGGGCAAGTATTATATTATAACCTTGTTCATCTGTCAAGAGTTCACTATTTTTTTCACATGTGCTCAGAAATTAACCATTACCTTGTCTACTACACTGTGCTGGTTGGAAGGTTAACCAGCGGAGGAAATAAAGCCCCCACACAAATACTCTGAGAGAGACTTCAGGTCAGAGTTACAATTTAATAGAAAGATTACAGTAAATGCAATGATACAGAAAAACTGGCTTAAGCCCACAAAGAGTACAACCTGGCACCCTGTTGCTCAGGGTGGTGGTTGCAGCCTGATTAAGCAGTGGTTGCAGTCTTGTTGAAGTGATGGTCGCAGTCTTGTCAAAAGAGGTGGTCCTGTAGAGTCTGGTTCTCCTCTGAGTCCATTGAGTGGTGGTGGTCATGGTGGTCCAAGTCCCCAAAACTCAACATTATATATGCTCAGATTCATGCAGGCATCCTCAGTGCCTCCTCTCAGGTCTGGGAGTTTCACAGTGGAATGATGTAATCCTGTCATTATCATAGGATATTTTTGGAGTCCTTGATGGCTGTTGCAGCTGCCTATTATGTTGGTGCCGTTGGGCCATTATGGCCCCTTAGCAGAGATGACCCCCTCTGGATATTTCTCCTTCCCGATCCCTGCTCAAGAAGAGATACAGGCTTAGTGATTCCTGGATAACCACAGGCTTCATAGAACACCCTTGACAAAAGATTACATACAGTTTATCATAATAGGGCCACATATGACATCTGATCTTCCATGGCACCCAAATACTGGCAGGCTACCTTAATTTTGTTGATGGTCATACAACAGGATAGACAAAGCTCTCTTATTTGCCATCCATGCATCCCATCCACCATGAGTGAAAGAGAGACAGAACTACTCCTAGCCTTATTCCCAAAATTTCTAAATTGTTTGGAAAGTGACTGAAAAATGTCCTTTGCTGAGAGACCATCTAAAATATCAAGAGGAGCTCTGCGTAACTAGTCATGTGCATTTGGCAACTGAAAATTCCCTGAGCTGTCATTCTCTTGAACTGCTCCAAGGTTCCATTTCAGAGAAAGGTAATTGGACTGTTCCAAGATCAATGTGGGAGTTGACCTAACATGTACAGACTGTGAGTATCAAGGGGAACTGTTCACAGAGCCAGTTCTTGGTCTTATTTTATTTGGCAATGTTTGCAGCCATAAATCATCTTTTGCTTACAGCAGATCATTCATTTCAACTGTGTCTTTTTAATAATACGTTAAATAGCCTGCTGTACCTTTTGTAAATGTTCATTTGGGATTATGACTATTGTACAAGACTACCAGAGAATATCTTACACCATAACTTATAATGTTAGCTTGGCATTTTTGCATTTCTGATGTCACAGTCCTTCAAGAGCATTCAGCTCTTTCTTATGTAAACAAGAGTTTTAAGAGTGTAAATTAGATGCAAAATTAAGTATATTTGTTGCCAAAAAAGACAATTCTTCTTTTGAGGCTGAGATCTATGGGTTTTCCCTTCTAAATATGGTCCAAGAGGTGTATAATTGATTTGGTCTCTTGTCATCACAAATGGAATTTTAGAATCACATTTTGAGGAATCCCAAAAATATTCTAGAGCTTTTTTGTTCCTGTACTACTTGTGATATCTCCACAAGATAATTTGTTTTTTATAGAGGAGAATGCTTGTCCTTACAAATGAAATTAGTTGCCAATCTGAGACCACAGTGTTTACTTTTGGAATGCAGGATTTTGTTGTATATATTTACAGGTATAAATGACAGATTTTTTTCATTGCTTTTGAAACTTTTTATAGGTATTTTTCAAGTTGCTCCTCTGGACAGAAATTGTTTCTATTTTATATGTCTGTGTTCTCTATAGTAATTTCAGAGGAACTCTTCAGAGCCTTTAAACACACTGCACAACCTTCCCATGTCCCAGTTTGTGAGCTCATTCCAGCTATCTTTACTGATCCAAAATCAAAATTTTCTACTTTTAATGTGGTCCAAATGCAGTTTAGACTTTTATGGTTATATATCGGGTTTGCATGGCAAGGATTTGGTAGGGTGGAGCTACAGGGGTGGCTTCACCCCTGGGTTCTCTGCAAGGTGAAAAGCTGCCAGAAGCTTCCCTCATGCCTAATAAAGCCAGTGTCAGATGGCTCCAAGATGGGCCCATCACTGTCCAAGGCTGAGAGTGGCAGCACCCAATATATTTAAGAAGTGGAAAGGAACCTGTGAAACTGCAGCTGGAGAGAAGAGTAGGAGTATGTGAGAAAAAAAATCTTGCAGGCACGAAGGTCAGTGAAGAATGATGGAGAAGAGGTGGTCCAGGAGCTAGAGTACAAATTCCCCTGCACCCTATGAGGAAGACCATAGTGAGGCAGGCTGTGGCCCTGCAGATCATGGAGGTTCATAGTGGAGATACACCTGCAGCCCATGGAGGATCCCATGCTGGAGCAGGTGGATGCCGGTAGGAGGCTGTGACCCAGTGGGAGGCCTGTGCTGGAGCAGACTCCTGTATGGACATGTGGATATAGACAGGAGCTAATGCTGGAGCAGGTTTGCTGGCAGGATGCATGATGCCATGGAGGTCCCATGCTGGAGCAGCCTGTTCCCAAAGACTGCAACCTGTGGAAGGGATCCCACGCTGAAGAAGTTTATGAAGAACTGCAGCCCATGAGAAAAATTTATGTTGGAGAAATCAGTAGAGAACTGTTTCCTGCTGGACAGACACTGTGCAGGAACAGGCGAAGAGTGTGAGGAGTTCTCCCCCCGAAGAAGAGGGAGTAGCAGAGATAACATGTGATGAACTGACCGCATCCTCCTGTGCCACTGTGGGTGAGGATGGAGAGAAAATTAGGAAGAAAATTGAGCCAGGTAAGAAGGGAGCTGTGGGGGAAAGGTGTTTTTAAGATACAGTTTTTATTTCTCATTACCTTAACCTGGTTTGATTGGCAGTAAGTTAAACTGATTTCCCTAGGCTGAGTCTGTTTTGCCTGTGATGGTCCCTAGTGAGAGATCTCCCCCTGCCCTTATCTTGACCCATGAGCTTTTTCTTTTATTTTCTCTCCTCTGCTCAGCCAAAGAGGGGAAGAACAGAGTGGCTTTGGTAGGCACCTGGTGCCCTGCCATGTGGCGGTGGCACGGCACAAGCCGAAGCCCCGCAAAGTCAATAGGACTCAAAATGGAGTCCGAGCCATACAGTGGGTGGATTTTCCCGCCAGGGACAGCGAGGAAGAGTCTGAGGGAGACTCTATGGGCGGATCCCTGGGCAGAGTTGAGGGCGGCGACTGGGTTTAGGCCGCAGCCCACTGGGTGGCACCTCCAAGTTTGTTCATCCCCTATTTCTGGAAAGTTCTGTTAAGTTCGAATGTTGATTGGCTAATTGTTGTTACTCCTGCCTCTTCTGTATCCCCATTGGTTGTACCCCTGTCCATCACCCTGTTTACTGTTACCCTATTGGTTGATCCCAGTTTCCACCCCTCTTGAAAAGGGCCTGTTCGGCCATTTTGTGTGCCATTTGTCCCTGGTCCCTCCGGGAAATAAAGCTCCTTGGAATCCACACAAGTGGCCTCTCTCGCCTCCTTTGCTTTCGGGCTCTGCTCTACTTTGACATCGGCTGCCTGGCGCGAGCCCCCTGACAGGGGAAGGTGCACTTACCAGCCGGCTCAGTGGAACTCCTCTGCGTCTGGCCAGCCCTGCCTGCCCTGCTGTGCTGCAAGCGCTGAGCTCTGCGAGGACGCTTTCCTCTGGAGACACTGCCGCGCTGCCTCTGCCTTTCGGGCACGGCCGAGGACCAGCTTGAGCAGCGTCACTGCCAGGGCCAACTCACCCTATATTACCAAAGGTCTTTAAAATTAACTTAATTATGGGGAGGAGTTTAGAGGCCAGAAATGTCAAGAATCTCTCATTAAATTCCAGTATACTTGCTTATGCCTTGCCAAGAGTCTCTAGGCCATACCAGATTGTCAGCAAATATAAGAGTTGAGAGTTATCCAAATGGACGGCAGGAAAAAACCAGGTCAGACTTCAGGGCTGTAGATAATGGATCTATAGCTATATTAAATAAAGAATTAATGAGGAATAATCTGACTTCTATTCATCTGTATGAATGATCTTCTAAGTATTTCTGGCAGTGTCACACACTTGTAGCTCCTCATCCTCCTGGGGAATCTGGTAATCAAACATGCAATTCTTGTGATTGGGACCACGGCTCCAGGAAGACAAATGATTATTTGAAGGGACAGACAGCTAGCACAATACTGTAGCTGTCTCTTAACAAAACCTCCCAATGCATCTCACTCAGGTGCCTGATGTTATGACATATTCACCAGTGGAACACATCTCCTGCAAATTCACAGTTCAGCTGTGTCTTATGAGGAGGTGATTGTCAGCCCGGACTGGTGGCAGCACTGACTTGCACACTTGAGAGACTTGCACTGACTTGAGAGAGAGCTGGTAGCACACATGAGTCTGATCTGGAGGAGGCTGATGTCACTCTGCATCTATGCTGAGCCACTCCCTGCTGATATGGACTCAGTGGAGAATCTCAGGAAAACTGTTTTCAACTTTATGGGTCAGGAATAAACCAGGTAGCAAGAATAACAGTAAGGCAACAAGAGCCTGTAAATTCCCCTCCAGTCTTCGCTTGCTTTTCCATCTGTGTTGCCACCTGTGTTCTGAATCAGCTGTCTCTTTGACTAAGCAGCTGTGTATGCCCTGTTGGTGTTCCTTTCCTTACACTGTACTAGAGATATAGCTCATTCTTAGTGCCGTACAGTCCTCCTACAGCTACAAGTATAAGATAATCATGAAATAATCCAACCTCCTCAAATACATCATTCTTTTCTAGTCATGGTTTGAACTAAATCCAAAATAAGGGATAAGCATGCCTGTGGCTGACATTTTTGCATCAGCGAGCAAGCACAATTCTCACCCAGGAGACTCCATTCTACCGACACCTTTTCAGTGGCATTATTTAATCCGGCTAAATGGGGACAGGCTTGGTATTGCTAACACAATGCTGAGGCTCCACATACTGTATCAGCATGGGATTCATTAGAAGAGAAAGGTATTTGCTGTTGAAACTGTTGGAGCATAGATGCCTAAAATCTGGTATTGAATCAACTTGGATGATCACAGCAATAGTCAGTGATGCTGGGCACAGAATTAACTCTTAAGTCTGTCAATTTTTTCTTCTCTTGTGGTCTCACCTTGGGTTGAAGTACAGTCTTTCTGATATGACTTATTAACCTATTATCACCTTCATGTTTTCTAAAAATACGAAATTATGTTGCAAATAAAATGTGCCTCTAAAACCTCAGCATTTTAGAACCAGTGGTTTACCTTCTTCCTCAGAACAAGAATAACAGGGCTCTGTGTCAGATTCTATTCCTTGAAAGTTCAGGAGTTCCTTGAAAGATTGGACAGTCTATCTTCTTTAGGGTTCCCCTGGGCCACTGCATTTTCATCTGCTCCTGAAGCTCACCACCTATTCATTTCCATCATGATACCCTCCTTTTGCCTTGAAAGTTTCTGGAAATGTGCCATTCTTAGCAGGTCTTTCTAATATTCTTCCCCGTAATGACACTCTACATTCTCATTCTTCAAAATATTCCATATACCTTCTCCAGAGGAAGCTGGTTGCATATAGGTCTTGTTTTAGCAGGGAAGCTAGCAGACTTTTATGCCTTCTTTTATACAGCTGCTGACATTTCATATGTGTGTCTCTGTGGGTTTAATTGCTCCTTCCATTTGGCCCTGAAAAAAGTAGCTGGCCCACCCATTGGATTTAATGATGTCTGTGATTGCTTTTGAATAAAACCTCTCTTGGTGGTAGTCATTAGTACTATCAGTGTGACAGGCTGTCATCCCCCCTGAAGGTGTCAGTGTGGCTTACAGCAATCCAGAATGGCTGCATTCTGAACCCATTATACTGTTGTGCTCAGTGGGACCAGATTTCACAGCAAGAGGCTTGAAATTATCTAGCGACATTAATTTATTCAAATTCTCATCTTTACTTTCATCCACTCCGTAAATTTTAATTCTTAGCTGGAAATAATACGGATAAGTAAATATTAGCAAATTTTACATTTAGCTGAGATGGCCCAATATGATGCTGGATTTCACATCTTTGCTGTGCTCAGTGGTGTCAATAACATGGACCGTAGAATTTGAAAAGATACTTAAAAATAAGCTTAGAGTTTTATTGTAATGGCACTACCAAAAATGAAAGAGCTTGTAACTCACTAGCTTTCACTTTATGAGGTCTCAGCTGTTGTGGTGTTTTCCACACAGACAGAAGTCAAGTCCAGTTCCCCCTACACCTTGGCTACAAGTTGGTCAGTGGCCGTGAGTTTGCCTCTGCTCTCTGGCTGTGTGAAATGGTCAAAGGAACGCACACGATGCTCTGCTTTAGCTCTTGGGGGAAAGCTGAAGGTAGTAGGCAGCTGTCCAAGCAGAGCTAAAGACAAAGCCCAAGTTAGCTTCCTGGTTGTGGAGAAATGAAAACTTACAAAGAAACAAAATTAAATTAAATTAGATTAAATGAAGCTACTTTAGGACTCTCGTTGCTTTTTAGCTAAGGAATTCTGATATCTAGTAAATAGCATGGGAGATGTTTAAATTCTATAAAATATTAGGGAAGGCTCCTACTATTCACTTGGATCATGTTTTTTGTTACGTGCTGAACCACTAATCCTGCCAGTGTTCACAAACCTATTTCCTGAAATTCCACTATTCTAAGCATTACTTTAAAAATAATATTGCAGTCATTTAGAAACATATTTTACTTGAGCTAGCTCTACTTTTGTGTCTTTCACATGACTTTTGTACTTGTTGGTGCTACTACAATCTAGGGAAAATCTGAACTTTCTTCTTCCAACTGTTTGAAGTTCTGACAATGGGCCTAATCTTACTTATAATTTAATTGCTATCACAGTCCTTGCTTACTGGGAAAATTTTACTTTTGGCTACTCAATATCCTTGTTCTTTTGTAGTTTTAAATGGCTGTTCTTTTGTGTTAGATGTGTGTGGTTCTGATTGGGTGGTATATTTACCAGTAATAGCACATTTATTGTTCCATGAAGCATTTACAATTGTACTTCTTTCAAAAGAAACACTCCTTTATTTTTCTGAAATCCTTATATTGTCTGACAATTTCCATGCAGTTGATTCTGAATGGCAGGAACAATAGCAGTGCATGCTTCATAATTTTCGGCTGAAACAAAATCATAGTGGCTGACAAAAGTAATGAAATTCATTCCTTTCATGGTCATCTGTGAATATTCTCAATTTCCT
The DNA here is from genome assembly GCA_013389985.1 of Dryoscopus gambensis. Lineage (NCBI taxonomy): Eukaryota > Metazoa > Chordata > Aves > Passeriformes > Malaconotidae > Dryoscopus > Dryoscopus gambensis. The sequence goes on along the minus strand of WEIT01002998.1, from coordinate 53,360 downwards.
GTGAGGACATAATGCTTCCTTTGAATATTAATACCTATTTTATTCTGCCATGAAAACTTGGATTCAGATCCCTGAAGTAAGTTGTTAAACCAGCTATAAAAAAACCCTATAAAGGAGTACCAGAAGTAAACTTGAGGTGGCAAAAATGTTTCCCCACCTGTTTTTTTCCCACATTGTTCAAATGTTTGGAGAAAATAATTGATTCCTATTCTTGGGCATCGAGAACCTTGTCAGTCCCTGACCTTTCTGCATCTCTGTCTCTTCTCACAGGTGCAGCACCAGTGCTTCTCACAGGATTCTGTGACGGAAGCAGTGCTGTGTCAGGGAATTAACACAACTGTTTACAAGCTCAGTAACCATTCTGCATGCTAAACTTAATGAAGATTTAGCAAATACTACAGGGATCACTTGATGGATTATTGTGCTAAGTAGTAAACAGCATTTGACATGATTTCAAGCAAAAAATGGTAGACCTTTTTCTTTTCCCATTACAGCTACAAATTTGCCGTGGCAACCCTAATCACCTCCACAGATTAACATTTCTTTACCAGAGCTGTCCAAAGACTACATCTACTGTCCAGGCAGATTATCTGCCAAGTCAGAGATCCATCTTTTGCACTATCTCTTGCAGGTGTTGGGTACATAGCTATGCAGCACAGCTACCATGCCTGCAGTATTCGGAAGAATCCATGCTGTCGGTCTTTTCACATAGTGGTTTTTTAAAAATCAAGTAATTTTAACATTAATTGTAGCTTTAAATTTTTGTTTTAATTATTTATTTCTTAGAGCCTTGGTCCTTTGAGCTTTTAATACCCACTGTACAGTTGCCACCCACTGTACACTGAGTAGTGTCTGGCAGTATCTGCTGATGTGATACAGTTTTTTATCACTGTTGTAACCACTCCAGGGCTTGGTTTATACATATTTTCCTGTTGATTTTTCATAATGAGTAAATTCTCATAGAGAGGAACTGTCATGGCAATGAAATTCTTTCTCAGTGGGAATTTTGAAAAAAGGAATGGAAGAGAATCTGAGTCCATGTGAAGGGTATGGGAGAACATTGAGAGATGCAAAATCTTCATGCTTTTATATCAGATATTTTAGAATAGGGTTTTAAAATACAAAAGGTTTCTTGCACATGCAGTTCAAAAGAAATATTTTTTTGTCATTTTATTTTTTTTGCATTCACAGAGACCATCTTGAAACTTTTGTCTCTTGAACTGCTAAGAATTCAAGCTGAAAATTCTGGCCATTGCATTAAGAAGAGATTCCTTCACATCTTTATCTAATATGCTTTAATTTCACACCATGCCTGTTGCCAATAAAGTGTATCTTTCTCATCTACAAGTAACAAAAGTAAAAAGCCAGCTATAAAATCTATATAGAGGGCTATTTACGCAGGTGCAAAGAAAAAAGTCAACTTTACTAAATCAGGAACTTTTGTTTTCTCTGTGTATGATCTTTAAAATTAAATACATGATCAAATTTATTTTACCTGCATCTTTTGCAGAATGTCAAACAGTTCTGATTGAATTAGTTTCAAACAAAATAAAGTTAAATGCTATAGTTTTTGATGACTCATAGAACATAGTGTTTAGGTCATAAAGCATTCTAGGTATGACAAAATAATATTTTAAGGCTGGAGTATTATGAGCTTCTCTTGATCTCTCTTTAGGTTCGTAACACTTCTATGATATGTTATGTCCCTATTGGTGCACTTGCTTTTCTTATCTTATCTGACACTAGAATCATAGTGATATATTCCAGTGTGGTTAATTTGTAGTCTCACCACTCTGAAATCAGAATCAGTTTCACTTTTTGATCTCAGACAACCTTTCTGAAGCATTTATCACAAACCCACTTTTTTCTTGTGTGGTATTTCCACCTTTTCTCTGGCACAAACTAATGTGTATATTACATGGTTGTCTATTCCTAAATATTATTAATAGCTGTTTATCGACAGCTAAAAGCTGCATGCTGAGCCATAAATAAAAGCCTGGCACATTACTGCTGTAAAGAAATAAGCAGCTGGAAGTAATAAACTAAATGCTTTTGAAGAAAAATAACTGCTTACTAGTTTACTATATATTGCTACAAGATGCTCTGCATAGCTTTATTTATTTGAAGATATATGTCACATTCTGAGAAGCTCTAGGATTCTGTAGATACAAATGATCTGTCTATCTGGAAAGTTATTTCTAGCTGCTACTTCATATTATTTTCTAGTAGACAGTTTTGTGGCAGCTAGGACTGGTTTGTCCTTGGATGCTCAGTGATTTGGGGGTAAAATCTCCCCTTATTACTTTGGTTGACAGAATGAAGTCTGACACTTCATAGAAGTGTGATATTTCCTATGAGAAAAAGAGTGAAGTAATGCAAGAGATGGAAAAGGGCTAAGGCTTATGTCTTATCTCCCTTTCTGGCAAGCAAAAATAACACTCTGGGCAGGTGCAAGGTAAGAAAGAAAGCCTCAGCTGTGTACCACCCAGAACTGTGAAATAATCTATTTCCTTTTTCCAGGAAAATGGAGGAAAGATGTCACCTTCTTGGAGCTACCAGAGTCTTTGGTATCTCCTTGTAGGCATTTTATTTTTCTACAATTAACTTGGTATTTAGTTCTCAAGTAGATATTTATTCTGGCTTTGTGATTGGTTTACTAGTGTCTTAGTAAGAATGCAGGACAGGGAGGTTTTCTTGCGCTTCTCTTCTGTGGCAGCTGCTCAAGATTGTGATGTTCAACAAATTAAATGTGCAGCATGAGAAATGCCCTTTTAGAGGATGTGTCTACAAACCTGAGAAACTATGCAGAAGTTGCTCTTACTTCCAAATATGCTTTCAGAGATTAAATCTACCCTCTGTTTTTCCTAGGAACACCATTTCTTTGTTAGAACTTTTCCACTACTTGGAATATTCAATGTTTTTTCACTGGCGTCCTTACCATAGAATCACAGAATGGTTAAACTGACACAAACAGGGACACCTGTCACTAGACCAGGTTTCCCAAAGCCCCGTCCAGCTCGATCTTAAGTGCTAGAGATGGTGTGTCCACAACATCTCTAGGCAATGACAGCTCTACTGTCTTCTGTTCAGGGTGGCTTGTGGCCTGAGCTCAGTGGATTGCTTTGCTCTGAAGCAGACAACAGTGATCTTGAGCTGTAGGGTGGTATTTTGGCTCCAGCAAACATTACCCTTCAAGGCTACTTTACACCTCTACTTAGAAGAATTATCTGCTTAAGTCAAAACTCAGAAAATTTAAAGAGACCGACATAGATCTTGGATTTTCACAGTTGGGTACGTACGTGAATATGGAAAAAACATTTTAATAAAGGATTTGCGTGATTTATTTTCTTAAGTTTCTAGGAAGCCCTCAGACTCAAGTTCAGATCAGATGTTACACCATAAAGCATATCAAAAATTTATTTTTATTCCTCTTCATTTGCATTTTAAATGATTGCTTTTTAAACAAACTTATTCAGTGTTCCTGACCCTCCAAAAAGATGCTGTTATTTCAGTCCCATCTTGTATAACACAGACCAATTATCACTGTACCCCCAACAGGCCTTTCCACGAGCTATGGCCAGCCCTCCACATTAGTGCCCTTTGGCATGTTTGCCACCACCTGCCCTGGTCTCACATGTTGCCCTGTGCCAGTAGCAGGCCATCAAGTTCATACTGAGTTTGCACAGCCTTGGGACTGAAGGTGGCCACATCTGCTCTGCCTGAACCTTCCACTGAAGTGCCTGCAGCTTTTTTTTTGTTTACTTGTTGCTGCTGCAACAGCAATTTTCTAATTGACTAATTCTAATTTTCTAATTGGCTAACTTCTTTCATGGTTTCTTGTCTTCATATAGTGCTGCCGTGGTTTTGTGACTGTAATGCAATACTAAGAGGTACAGATCTGGTGCAATGGTGGAGCCTTTCAAGCAAGGACAGAGGACACCACACAGGAAACGCACAGGTGGGATGGCCAGGGTGACACTGGGGACCACACAGATGTAAAAAAGGACAAATGGTCTGTGGAATGCCAATCAGAGAGCAAGAGAATCCCCTAAAAGGACAGGTACTCCAGTTCTGTTTCCCTGACTGGCCCGTTGATTTCCCTGCCCCTTTTTCCTTTATATGTGTCAAGGTCCTGGCCTCCACACGTTGTCCTCCTTCCCCAGCCCCTGTTCCTAGCCACCCCCTCGAGTTCTCCCCATTTGTTCTGTGCCCTAATCCCGCCCATGTACTGTCCCTGTGCCCTGGGACCACTGGCCCATGTGCTCTCTCCGCCCCCTAGTCCCCCCAGTCCCCCCACTGCGTGCCATGCAGCCTCTCTGCCTAGAGAAATCAGCCCGTGTGGTCCTGTCTGCCTTTGGGATCAGGAGAATAAAGATCCTCTGAAGCCCTCATGCGGGGAGCCCTTCTTGCCTCCTTTATCACCACTGTGTTGTGGAGCTGAGAGCTAGCCAGGGCCATGAGGGGCAGTCCGAAAGGGGCCATGGGAGGTGAAACAGCTTCAGTCCCCGAGGAAGCCCCCTGCATTTTCTGGGAAGTTCTGTGGCTTGCCACATCATTGCAAGAAACTACAAGCTGCAACAATGGTCAGCTTAAAGAAATGTAGATCTGGACAAAATGTTTTGGGGTAGCAAAGTAATAGTTTTGGAACATGACATATGGGAAAGTCATTATACTAAACTTATATGGAACATAGAGCTGCAGGTCAGTGAGGAGAAAGTAAGGTGCAAAAGCATAAAGCATCGTAGCAAAGATGTAGGAAGGAATCCAGGTAGATCCCAAAGTGGGGAAGAAATCACCAGCGTGAATGTGACATTCCTCACAGTGTAAGACTCTAGGCACTGACAACTCACCATAAACGCAATGTCAAGAAATAAGCCAACTGTCATGACTCACCAATGGGGGCCTGATGTTTGTCGTAAATTCTCGTCATGCTGAAGAAAGACACCAGACATGTGTCAGGATCTCTTATGTTTCATTTTAGAGTTGCCTTAATTCTGGCAACAAGCCCACTACTTAGACTTGAAAGTTGTTGGCTAACAACCCCTTAAATTCTTACAATACGCTTCCACAGGAGTGCTGGATCCTACCCAAATTCGTAAGAAGTCAAAATTAAGCTACTAATCCATTATCAAACATCTTACTTCTGCTATTAACTGGTAAGGGATGCCACCCTACTTGTATTATTTTTCTCACCAGAATAGAAAATAAGTTTTGTTTCAATATTCTTTAGCCACAGATATTTTTTAAACGTTTAAAAGAAATCTGGTTTTCAGTTGTTACATCAATCTGTACTAATCTCTAAACTACAATCTCTGTTTTAATACTGTCAGGGTACCAAAAATAGACCAGAATGTTACTACTGATCAAAACATTTGACTTGCTTTTTCTCTAAGCATCCTAATAAAGCTGATGTGACTGTGACTGAAAAAATGGCAAGGACTTACAGTTCTTTTCAAAAGCAAAAGAAAGTGAAATCTTAACATATTGTTGAGGAAAAAACCCACGAAGAAAAATCAAGCTGCGGTAATGGATTAATTCTGATGAAATGTTAAAAACAAATTAAAAGAAAAAAAGGAAAAGGATGGTATAATTAAGATAAAAGGGAATGAAAAATTCTTTGTATGCTCCATCCAGCCCAGGCAGCTTCCCTGAAGGTCTACAGAATCTGCTGACTTTGAGATTCCCTCCTGGGTTTAAAGTCAAGACAGCTGTATAATAACAAAAGTCAGATTAGATAGAGTTTTGCTTAGGGAATTTAGGGAGGGTTTTTGGGGCTATAGATTTTAATTATACCCACGGTCAGTAACATTAATAAAAATGCTTCCCATAATTAAGAAATACAGTTGGGATGTACTTTGTTAACCCTTATCATTTTTTTTCCTAAAGAGAGTTAAGTACGGATGGAAAAAAACACTTAATACAGTAAAAGGCCATGCAGTTTATCAGTATCTCTTTGTCCCTAGAACAGACATGCCATCATGTTTTATTTTAATGTTAAAAAACATTCCGCTATAATCTTCAGCTTCTCTCTTTCTCCCTGTTGAAATTAATAAATTCACGAGCATGTCAGCTGTACCTCCTTGATACCAAAGAGGAGTTCATAAAGAAATGAAATCATAAATGAAAGAATTTGTAATATAGAAAGCATATCAATCTTGACAATACTAGTGATCTCATGTTTCTCTAAAATATCAAATATCAGCTTAGAAGATCCAGGTCACATCTGACCTCTTTCACAAAAAACATTCTTCATAGTTAAAAAAAAAAAAAATAGCAAACTCATGTTGTGGTAATTAAGTATCTAAATGATAACATTACTATAGGCTCAGAAAAGTTTTTTTTCACAGAGTTTTAACAGCATTCACTACTTACTATTTCTAAATGCACAGCCTCTTATTATGAAAATCTAACAGTGCAGTTACATGAGTTGTCAACAACAAAATAAAGGATAAAATTTTTGTTGCTAATAACCTATTCAAATGCAAAAAGGGGTGAGAGTCGAGCAGGTTAATACAGCAGTTCCAATTTTTGGTATTAATGCCATTAGTGGAACACTAATTGTTTCCAAAAGGCATCAAACATGCTGTGAATCATAAAAGACTTGCTGCTTGTATTGCTACACAAAACTAATCACTCATACTGACACTTAGCAAGAAAAAAACCAAAAACAAACATGACAAAAACCCCACAAAGCACAACAAAACCAAACAAAGCCACAACAAGAAGAACAGTCCAAACAAACAAACAAACCTCTCCAGATTTGAGATTTTCTATTTTAAATAAAATAGAAATACACTGGTGTAGACAATATTGTGAACTTTATGGCCTAATTAAAATAAAAAAATAAATCATTCTTCCTCTTACTGATCGATTAAGTGGGGTAATTAGTACTTAAGAGTGCAATATTTAAAGTATGGCACGGTGCTGACAGAAAATATTGGCTCTGGAGGATTACATACCACTAAGAAATGGATGGCCAGGAAATGTTGAGAATCAACAGGAGTGAAATGTGTTTGTTTGGCAAGCCAACATTTCTCTCTCCAGTGAAAGGTAACACACAAGTTTCCAGAATGCAATATAGTATAAAATAAGGGGTTAAAGAATTTAAAATTAATAACTATGTGTGCTTATAAAACATAAAAAATCTTCCAGACCAAAAAATGGTGAGATGAAAATTATCAAGGGAAAGAAACTGCTGAACAATCAGTGGAATTTTTAGCAAGGTTCACTTCTGCATGTATCATGAACATTCTCCTTCACATCAATAAGTTAATAGAGAAGTTTCATATCCTTTCACGTTGCTGGGTACAAATATGTTAATGTGGTGTCTTTATAGTCTGAAGGGACAAGTGCTTATATTGCAATCCTTCAGTATGTATTGTGTATGCAATTTCTTAGTCTGCAAGGGTTTCTTAAAAATTGTTTTCTTCCTAACAGTCATATGCATTGCATTTGTGATATACTCACAAGCCTCTCACAAGCATCATCTCAGAAGGTTGAACAAGAAGCAATTTCATGTCAGTTTGCTAACTGGAGATCGGTCTGAAAACAGGGAGAGAGCTATTCTGAGGGTTCATTTATATTGGCACTTTTTTGTCCATTCCTCTTGCTCCATTGGAGTTCTGCCTGACAAGCTTCAGAGTGCAAGTGTCAAATAAGCTTCAACCATACCATTAGAGAGTCTCCCTTACACATTTCTTTTGACAGCATAATCACTAACCATATTACTAGTCATATTGCTAGGACTCCTCCCTGGGCCATTTTGTTTAGGCATCTAGAACTATACACAAAAAATTGCTGTTAAAATATAGAACAGGCAGGTTTGTTTTTGTTTTCCTTTTTTTTTTTCCTGGCTTATAAATACAAGCGATACCTAGGTTTCACCTGATTACTAAGAAAGTAATACAGATTCTCACCCCACTGTTAAGACCTTTCAGCCTCTTATCGGGAATAGACAAGAGAGTCTTTATTGGCCAGGCAGCTATGAGCCAAGAGACGAGTTAGTTTCCATTGCTCCCTGGAGCAGATCTGTAGTATCAGTAACTTGAAAGCATCCACCAAATCCAATGGTATCCACATGCTCCCATATTTTATTTTTTTTTTTTTTCCACATTTCAGATTTTTGTACTTTTCTGCGTTGGTGCTTTTTAGTCTTCATTCTTTCAGTTACTTGTGCTCTTTCATCTTTATGGTTCTACCTCTGTAACTTTATAGTCATAACTTACAAGGCTCTTCTCTGCAGGCTTTCTCACAGCTGTTTGCCACAGCCTATGAGTCTCTGTGGCAGCCTGAGCCAAAGGCACATAATCGTGCCACATCAGAACTGTGCTGTTGATCTTTGGAGCGTGAACAACTGAGCCTTGAGGGGAAGGTGAGAAAGAAAGAGTGTTATGGTCATATAGGGTGAGAAGAGTCCTACTCAACCCCAAGTATCAAAAACATCGGACATCAAAGTCTGAGTTAACTGTCCTAGGCTGCCCTTATAGTCAGTGGACTTAAATACCTGTTGTAAGAAGGTGAGTCATTCACACAAATAGCATCTAAAATAAATCAAATGACTCAGCTCTGTATGTACCCGCTTATCTCAGCTGACTGACAGGAAGTGTTGAGTGATTAGTTTAAATTTAGGTATCTTCCTTTTAAATAACTGAACTAAAGTGTTGTTTTATGGAAACGGGCTAAAGAGGCCCGCCCCAGCTGTAAGGAGATCGTGTTCCTCTTGCGTAACCCAGTGCCTCATTCACAGTGCCTCAACTGAGCAATAGTCATTGCTAGCTATTTTTAGTTTATATGGTTCAAAAATAAAGAAAATGTTTTGTTCCAAGTTCATTTATCTATTCAATTACTAATAGAAAGCACAAGGGAAATTGCATAGTATGTGTCAGAAGTTACTTCACCTCTCTTCATCGTTAAAATCACAGCTATGCTACATTTCCATGGGGTAAAATCCTAGGTATGAAAGCATCCGAGAATAAGAAATAATGATGGATTGACTTTGAAATTCCAGCTTAAAATCCTGCTATTGCAATTAGAAAGAAAATAAAAACAAATCCATGAATTCAAATAAATCAGAAAAAGTCTATGTTTTCTCATCATGTACAACCCTTACTAAATAAGAACATACTAGTGTTTCAGTAACTATGAAAAAGGAATAATGAAAAATATTTAGCCTTTTATTTAGTATCTCAGCGTAAATGTTTGCATTGGGGAACTAGAATTTCTCACTCAATATAAGGGTTAACAACAGCAAATATTCAAAGTAAATTAATGCGAAAAGTACTCTTAGTCCATTAGTCTTGTTTTCTTGTTTCCTGGAAACTAGTCTTGTGTCAAAGGCTTTCTTGGAAATTATTTCTCATTTTCTCTTAGTTCCAGCGTGACGTAAAAACATACAAGCCTCCATTTAAAAACTCATGGTATTTTATCTATTTCAGGTTCAGTATCAGGAAATATAAGAAACGTTACCCTGTCAGCATACTGATTCATCTTTGCATCAGATTTCCATGTGCTAATATTTCTTTATTAAATCATTGATGGAATTACTTTGATAGAGCTTCTGCACATGAACATTTTAGAAATGTAAATCTAAGGTGGCAGAATGCATGAAACTGGCAAAAAATAGTTATCTAGGTTTACATTTGCAATATATAAGGATTCAGCTCTACTGTAAAGACTGATCCTCTGCAGATTTCCTCTGCTGTAAAGTGTGGATAAGAACTCCACAGCCACTGCTGTAAATACCCCATAACAAACAATTATTGTGAGGACTTAAGAATGCAACTACTTGTCTCAAAACACTGTGCCCATACATCATCACAACAGAACTTGTGATAAGGGCAGATGGCTACAACAGGAAGATGCTGATTCCAGGCCTGGTGAGGCAGATCTGGGTAATCTATCCAGAAAAAGATTCACGCAGTGGCAAACCGGGAGAAAGGAAGAAACTGTTTATACACGTGCTATCCAAAGTTATGGGAGTGGCATCTATGCCTTGTGGATACCCAGGACTTGGACTTCATAAAAGTGGTACCTCTGGAAGAACGACTCAGGGACCCCTACCACCAGGAAGACTAGGGTGAAGAACGATCAGCAGGATGCTGCAGGAATCCATGTGGTGTTGATAACTTTTGCTTAATATCTCTCTCTCTCTCTCTCTCTCACTTTCTGTTCCCCCTCCCCACTCTCTCCTCCTACTTCTTTCTGTCTCTCTGCCTCACATTTACTCTTAAATAAAATCTGTTCTATTGACTTTGGCATATTGTCCTGTTCAGGATTAAATGATTAAGTTCTGCACCTTAATTAGGGCAGAGGCATCTCTTAAAAGTGGATCATAACACTCATGCAACAATTTGCTAATCTAGGTCCTGTGCTTCTGCATAACATTTGTCCTTCAGCATGTGATACGATAATTTTTTCTTAGCACACATAAACAGAACTTGTTAGATACAGCAATTTTTCTTTTTATTGCTGTTTCCATGTTTCACTTAATATTACATACTACTGTTGACTTCTGCAGCTTGATTACCTATTCTATATATGCAAATAAAACATTTTTCTTATTTTAAAACTGCAGAGATTGAACAAGCATAGTGGGCTAATAATGATGTAATAAATATCCTTACCACATTTATACCACAGTTGTGTTGCTTCATATGTGGAGGCGTATTTACATACAATATGATGATAAAGAAGGAAAACATAGTGTAAGCCATTAGATGAGATTTGTTTAATTTTACATTCACTTTATATATTTCAGTATGGTTTTCTTACTGTAATTCTGTAAGCTACTTAAATGTGAAATATTTGAATATTTATATATACCCCTTTGAGGATAAAAACTCAGGTCTGTTTCTTTTCTTTCTCCTGGGGAAGGCTAATCTGGTTAGCTGTGCAAGCACATTTATTATGTTTATATTTATTTTCAAAAGCTAAAATATATCAGATTTTGCTGGTGTGTTTTGGTGATGCTTCAGTTGCAATTGGATTTTGAGTTCTCTGTATGTGCCTTTAGATTTGCAGTATTTATTTAAATATTTTGCTTCCAAACTTCTATTCAATAATGGTTAGATATCTCTTGTCATAAGCTTATATACATATCTGCCTTAATTTCTTTTGTACGCTTTTCATATACATAGCATAATATAATATCTTTAATTCCACATGGTACAAAAAGCTTTCAAATTACAAAGGGAAACCAGAAGGGCATATGAACACAGAATGGAGGGCCTGAGAAGCTCTTAAGTGAACCGGAGGTTTTATGATGTCTTCAGTTTCTGTGTGTTTGCCATTGTAAAGCTTACAGAGAGCTTCACTGTGGATGGCTGAAATAGTGTGTGTACATCAAAAGTTCATTCTAGCCCAAAGATACTACCAGTGGTATTGGATTAAATATTTTAAGCATAAAAAATTCTGTTGGAATCTAAGGATTTAAAAATAGACTGGTGTTTAAAGTACATTTCTATTGTGTTTTCAAAACACATGACTATTGATTTATAAATCAAAATGAGTTTGCTGAGAGTGGTGGAGAAAGGAATAAGGTGGAGAGAGGGGAAAGTGCATTGTGTATAAGAACCATTTTTATACTGAGTCTGAAATTTGAACCTGTTAATTGAATAATTCCACAGCCTAAACAAGACCTGAGGTAGCTGTTCTGCTTTGCATTCTCTCAAGAATTCAGACTGACACAAAGCAATAAACCCCTGGAGGCTGAAAGCAAAATATTCAAAAAGCTTGTGAATAAGTAATTATAATTCTCAGTGAAGTAGTTGTTTCCAATACTGCTGTAACTATCCATAAAGATCCCTTTGCCCTTATATACTAAGAACTAGCATAGCTCTGTTAAAAGGAAACAGAGGAAGAGAAAAAATCACCATGACATCTGACAATCTGCTCTTTCCTTTCTTAGTCAAGAGAAGTGCTTTTCTCTCTCATACTACCATGGATGAACACAGAGGCCAGGAACTTGCAGAACTCCGAAAGTGTCAACACACCACTGAGTTAAGTACATTGGAGCCCAGGTGCTTTGTTAGAATACTCATCTAAGAGACATTCTGCTCAGTGCTGAGTGCAACAAGTTTGGCAAAATTATGATATATTTGGGTATAGAATTTTTTCTTTGAAAGTAAGTGGGAAGAGCATTAAGCATAGAACTAAAATAGTATGAAGGACAAACACAATGCTAACATCTACCTAATAACTTTCTCTACTCCAGCAGAAATGCAGAGAAGAATTCCTGGTTAAATTAACCCAAGTCTTTTAAGGAAGGATCTTACTTACCATTTCATTACTTTATGCTGTTATGTTTTTTAGGGAAAGAATGTATACATGTATATACATGCATGTATATGCCATGCTTGCACATATTGGTCTCCAAGGTCCACTTGATATGAAAATAATAGGACTGACTCAAAACACTTGCAGAGATGTGTTACTCTGGGTTATTTTAGAGAAGTTATTTTAGGCTTAAAAATTGTTTACTTAGTGTGGCATGAGTTCCGTGTTCTAGGGAGGACATATTTTTTTTATCATTTTATTATCCGTAGCAAAATACGTACTGCACATTCTAGTTACATGTCCTGGGTTATAGTGTATTCTATAGCAATCTTCATGAACTGTTGAAACCAAGTGTAGCAATGTTCCCTGCCTCCTCCCTCCAGACTGTCTTCTGTCAATGGGCCCAACAATGCCTTGCCTACTGGGTTCCCAGAGGACAAGAGCTACACAACCACCACTGGACTTTCTGAGGAAGACCAGACCTTTTCTACAAGATCACCACTTCAACAGAAGCGCTTCAAAAAAGAACTGTAGCTATCACTTAATTGGACTGCTACCACCACCCTGCCTGGGAGGGTGTCAGGTTACCCTGACTCTGTCAGGTTAAGCCAATGTTTCTGTATTATTGCTTTGTTTTATATATATATTAGTAAAAGAACTGTTATTCCTATTCTGTAGGAGCTGGTGTGGGTTGGATGGTTGAGATGGATGGAGACAAGAGATCTCTGAAGTCAGGTCTTGGAGCATGTGGTTTATTGCAAAGGGCGTGGGTGCAGAGGTCCTGCTTGGAGCTGCCAGCCACAGCTCGGAGCAGGCCCAGTAAGAGAGCGAAAATCTTGTTACAATACAATAAATCTTCTCCTGTGCTGAATATTCTAATTTTCACTAGCCAATCTAGTACAAGATACAAATCCTATAGCATTTACATACAGCCTATGAGAATCATTACATTACTATACCGCGTTATATTTTAAACCCTAAAAACTACTCTTTGGACCCCTTCTGCCAAGCTAGTGGGGTCTGCTCTGACCCTTGGACCTGTCTGCAAGCAGAGGGTATTGTTCAATCAAAAGGGGATTACCTTCAGCCAGCCATACCATTGTTTTCCTGTTGTTCAGTAACTAAGGCTTGGTATCTCAAAGCTTGCCTTCATTTCAATCTCGCTTATAGTTTCTTTATTCTCAAAATCTTTTGCCAGGCAATCATATTTATAAGGCTTTCCTGTTTCATCTTCCCCAACACTATTGCCCGTATCTTTGCCTGAAAGCCTCTCAACATCAAATTTATAATAATTCGGAGGGGAAGGGGTTGCGTTTTTCATTCCAAGGAAGGTTCCTGCCTTCCTTAGTGGACAGCTGTCTTTCAAACCAAGATATCATATTAATCTCAGAGCAATTAATCTCACTAGAAAGAAAAAAGTGTAGGTGCACCAAGGCAATGACTGTACAGTGATGAGTATTAAAAGTGCTGTAAGTTCATTCTGTAATGAGCCTGGTTCAATTAATATCGCCACCTCCATTAAACTAAGAGGCAAGAGTTATGAGTGCACTAAATATTAGAAATCTAATTCAGGGGCTCTGGATCTTCCTTACAATTTCTCAGAGTCAGCTCATTAGATTCTGTCCAGAACTAATCATGCGCGTGTTGTTGCACCTTAAATTTAAAACATTTGAACACTTCTATAAATATGAGGTCTTTCAGAATGGGACAAAACAGAGATTTAAAGCCAACTGTATGTAAGAGAGATATAGTTACAAGAGATCTAAACAATTTATTTTAAGTGCTTTTAATAAATCAACATGTATTCCATTGGAAAGAAATATTATGTAAATGAAATGGTGACTTCTGATTCCTGGTCTCCACAGACATTAACCTAGATCTTTCCCTTTATCATCTCTGGCCTTACAAAGCTATGGCTTTGTAGGATTTCTCCTGAATTGCTCAAAGATTTTAACACCATTTCCTTGTCTACCAAGGTTTTGTGGTCAGAATAGTTGGAGGTGGTCATTATTGCGATTGCCAAGAGAAACAAAAGTACCAACCAATGGAGTAAGGCTATTTTCTCAGGCAACAGATCTTTCTATCTCTTTCAGTAGAGGGCAATGAAATTTGATAAGGATGCTGTTGCAAAGTAGATTATTGAGATAACAGAGCCTGAATAACTCTTTTTAAAAAGTCTTAACATGCAACCCAAAATGTGAAACACCTGCAGTTTTCTTCTGTGTTTAATTAAGATTTTATAACATTTTAAAAAAGGAAAAGGTCGATATAGAGATATTTTTCAGTATGGAAATTGTGCAAAGTTTAAAAAACTTGATTCTGTCATGCTTCACACCAAGATTCTCCTCAATTAAAATCTGTTCTATTCATTTGCATCTTATCAAATATGATCTCATAATAAAGAAAAAAAGTACTCCTTGAGCTAATCAATCATCAATAAGTACTTAACATGTACTTTTTTACTTACAGCAAAACAGTTCAGGAGTCGATATCTTTTAATTCATTCCCAATATTTAAACTAGAAAACTTTTTAAGCATTTTGTTAGAGGTAAGATACTCAAGTATTAAATCCAGTGATTTTTCAATCGATTTACTAGAATTGTATCAGTCCTGTTTGAACTTTTACCTGAATGATTTTTCCTGCCATTAACTTAATATTTGCAGCTTCTCTAACTAAAATGTAGTATTTCTCAACATTACTTAAATGTTGATTACAAACATTAGACATCAATTATGACTCTATTCTTGTCTTCCTTTCCTGCAGCCCTGTGTTTCTGGATTATCTTTCTGTTTGATTTTCATGTCTTTATTGAGAGTAGGACTTGATGATCCTTGTAGGTCCCTTCCAACTCAGAATATTCCGAGAATCTCTGAATCTGTAAATTAAATTTATTTAAAATTGCCTTAAAAATATGCCATAGATTTTTCACACATTTATGGTCCTTTAATACTGTATGTATTTTAAATTGCACAGTGTAAATAGTTACCTAAGTGATAGCTCTACTCATAGATTTTTAAAGAATAGCTAAATACAAAATAACTATATATGTTATCATAGTGGTTATGCATTTCTTAAAGCATCAGACCACAAAGTTGTTATCATCATAGCTAGGCTATATATTATTATTTATATTTTGGATATGATAGAATAGCCATATAACAGCTTTTTTATTGAGAAAGTAAAATATGGAAGTTCAGTTACAGGTAAAAAGTAAGTAAGGAAGAAAAACTGTGGGTAATAGAGCAGGAAAAGTTTTCCTTAGCCATATTATTAACTTAATTGCAGGGTTTTTAATCTTTCATGGAAGTTTATAAGGGCATCCATTTTCATACATAATGTGTAAAAATCTGGAAAAATAAATGCTCTGAACATCAATGTACCATGGTAAAACATAGTATCTTGAAAACTGTGGAATGGATATAATTGGTTCTTGTCTGTGTATTTCTTAGATAGAGAATAAACTTCTATATATGTTTGCTAATGAGCCGACAATAAACTTATAATGGCAGAAATAAAACCCCCTGAATATACGATTATGTATTTCATAATTCAAATGTATTATTTTGTACACTGAGGAAATAGATTTACAATAGTATTTGATTTATAAGTAGTACCTTTTTTAAATTTATCTGAAAACAATTACAGGCATAGATGAAGCAGGTAAAGAAGATGTACAGGAATAGAAATAAACTCTAATCTAGAATTAAAGACTTAAAAATTAATTACATGGTTTTGTTTAACGTGTATTTTTAATTTTAGTCTTTTGGTTTAAGCTTAGGGACTTTTAAAGAAGTCTTAAAAGGTTCATTTTATTATTTTACAAGCTAATGGATTGAATTAAACTTGGTATAAAATGTTTAGTATTTGTGTTATAAGGATATCCATAAGGATAGTAGTGAGTATGTCCAATGCTTTCCAGTATAAGAACGTGTTGATCAAAATTTTCAAGCTGGGTTTAACTGAGCATGGATTTTCTGGTACATTTCCATTAAACATTTCAGCTTCTGAAAGATTAAAATTTAGTGATTATTTTACTTATTGAAATAAATGAAATGTAGCAGTAACTTCAGATTTGGAATAGGAACTTGAGAGCAGAAAGACACTTGACATCTGGGTCAGGACTTCAGCCATTAAAGCTTCACACAAAAATCCACATTTATGCTTCCCACTGGAAAAAAAAAAGCCTATGTTTCTTTCACTCCATTTTCTCAAGGGTCTCCCTGAATCATTATTTTCTCAGGAAAGATTTTCTTTCTCTGCTTTTATTTTAAGCATATCTTTTCACTGTCAAACTGAGTTCACTCACTCAAAGCACAGGAACTACACCCTTTAATATATGAATCTTAAATATTCAGCATTAAATATGGATATTTCAATCAGCTAACAAATAGTTTAAAAGATCACAGAAATTGTATACAATTAATTTAACTAATGTATTAGCAAAAATCGTAATATTTTTGTGAGATAAAAAAAGCTAAATTCACTAAGTTTTTCACTGTAAAATATTGTGACTTTTCTCTTAAAAAGAGTATTTTTCTTTTTTAAAGATACTGAAATATGTCCTTGATTAAAGTTCTTGGCTAAGTGTGGAAAGATGTAGATAATTTTGGCAGTGGAAAATCAACCCTACTAGCTAAAGTGGCACTATTGTGAAAACTTGTATTCAGTCTTAAATATTCATCTGGCAAGCTTTGAAACTACTAAATATAACTTGGGCTTGGAAATGTGGATTTCCTCTAAATATTAAACTGATTATCATATAGTGTATATTTATCAGTGACTAAGAATAATCACTCAAAGTTTTCTTCAGAGGGTTATTGCCATAGAATTAAGGAGAGTCACATATTCAAGCTAACAGCTAGTCATTCACCTATGAATCAGAAATTATGTGCAACAATCCATCAGTCCATTTTCACGCACTTAAGGTCTTTATTCTGAAGAGAGAAGTCAGTCAATTTGACATTGAAATGCAGGCTAACACAATCTCCAGTGTCATGCGCAATTAATTATTTACAGTTCCACTTCAAATAGCAGAAAATCAGTCAGTTTAGCATTAGAATTAGGCCTTGGTATATATAAACACATTTTTCTACATTTAAACTAATGTTATGTTCCTAATTCTTATGTTGTCATACCGTATCAAATATTTATGCATGCACTGCACAGGAATATTCAAGAGCATATCACAAGCCATGAATTAGTTTAACTGGTGATTTTAAAACCTTGCTTGTTCATTATGCTACATCTATGTGAATTTTTACTACAAGAATGAAAAGTGAGAAAAAGGAAAAGGTCAAGTCATGGTAAACGCTGGAAGCTCGGAAGCTCAGAATCTCACTAAGTCTTTCAAAATGCCCCATGGAAGAGGCAGATGAAAGTTCAAAAACCTTCACTCTCTGTATGCAGAAATGCAGCTGTTATGTAGCCGTACAGTCTGAACCCACAGATCTAACTTTTCATTTATTTGTAGCATTTCAAAGAATCATAGAATCACAGAATCACAGAATGGCTTGGGTTGGAAGGAACCATAAAAATTAGCTAGTTCCCACCCCCCTGCATAGGCAGGGACTAATTCCTCTAGACCTGGTTGCTCAGAGCCCCATCCAACCTGGCCTTCAACACTTCAAGGGAGGGGGCATCCATGGCTTCTCTGGCATGGATGGCAAACTGGTGCCAGTGCCTCACCACCCTCACAGTAAAGAATTTCTTCCTAATATCTGATCTAAATCTCTCCTTTAGTTTAAAAGCATTTCCTCTTTTCCTCTGACCATGTAGATTCATTTCATAGAATCAAAGAATAAGCTGATTTGGAAGGGACCCATCAGCATCGAGTTCAACTCCTGGCCTTGCATAGGACATCCCAAGAATCCTGCTATGTGCCTGAGAGCATTGCCCACATGCTTCTTTACTCTATCAGGCTTGGTGCTGTGACCACTTCCCTGGGAAGCCTGTTCCAGTGCCCAACCACCCTCTGGGTGAAGAACCTTTTCTAATATCTAACTGTCAGACCCTGACACGGTTTACCAGAGAAGAGATGAGTGTCTGCCCCTCACGAGGATGTTGAAGACCACAATGAATTCTCTCTCCCCTCAGTCTTCTCTTTTCCAGGCTAAACAGACCAAGTGACCTCAGCTGCTCCTCATACAGCTTCCCCTCAAGGCCCTTCACCATTTTTGTTGCCCTCCTTTGGATGCTCTCTAATAACTTAAGGACTTTTTAATATTGTGGTGCCCAAAACTGCCCCCAGCACTCAAGGTGAGGCCACCCCAGTGCAGAGCAGAGCGGGACAATCTCCTCCCTTGCCCAGCTGGTGATGCTGTGCCTGATGCCCCCCAGCATACGCTTTGCCCTCCTGGCTGCCAGGCACTGCTGACTCATGTTCAAATTGCCATAGATCAGGACATTCAGGTCCCTTTGCATGGCACTGCTTTACAGCATCTCATTCCCGTGTCTGTCTGTACATCTAGGGTTGCTCCATCCCAGGTGCAGAATTCAACACTTTCCTTGTTGAACTTCATATGGTGGGTGTTGCCCAGTCCTGTAATTTGTTGAGGTCTCTCTGTCCTTGAGGAAGTCTACAGCTCCTCCCAGTGTAGTGTCATCGGCAATGCTAATTTTAGAAATCCATGGTGAACTAAGGCTAATCTGGTCCATTTAACCAGTTAAACTACATGAAGGTTAAGAAAGAGGAAGCCAAGATATTTTTCTTGTTCTGTTGATGAACTTTTTAAATCTCTCTGAAGTAGAGCATCATAGAATCATTAACGATCTTGTGCAATTAATGATCAATTAAACGTTAACAATTGCCTTCTAAAATTAAACTGCTGAGAAAACTCTTTGACAGCAGTTGTAACTAATTTTTACTGTTGCTCAGTATTTAGAGATAAAGCACAAAGTTTGGATTAACACATTTAGAAATGAAGTAGTATTTGGAAGACAGTAACTGGAGGGTTTCTGGTACGTTCCTTGACAGAGCAGTTTAGGTTTTTTCCTAAGGAAATTATTTTGGCAAATGCTGAGAAATGTGTAACTACGTAGTGAATCGAATGATTTAAAAAACTGCACTTAATGAAATTTAGGATGAAGTCTCACCTGTAGACTTTTTATAACTTTTAAAATGGAAAAAACCTGCTGACTTTTTACCAGGAAAGGCCTTATTTAACTTCTCCAAAAAATGCATTAAATATTATACACAGAAGTTATATTATACGATATTGGATCAATTCCCAAATGCCAGTAATAAAAATGTAAACAGATGCTAAGTGTCCTCAAAATACATCTAAATGTTTAGAGAAACCAGTGTGCTGAACTTATTTTTAAATGCCATTACTAGACTTAAAAGAAGACAATATCAAATGAGATATGAACATAGTAAAGAAATTTTTACAAGGGAAATAATGAACTGATGGGAGGCTGCTTATGACATGGACAATTTTGTGTGTTTGTTTAACAGAAAAAAGATAGTTAGCAGGAATTATCTACAATCAGAACATCAGCAAGAGATTATTTTTTGGAAAAGTCAAAAGAAGGGTCTCCAGTGAGAGACTGAAAATAGGAAAAAGTAGGTATTGTACTATTGCCTTTGCTCCTCTAGATCATTCTTGAGCTATTAAAGAGGAATTTTGACTATTGAACCAGCAAGATACTCAGTCATCTGTAAAGCCATAGAAACAATAAGCCAGCTATGGCAGGCACAAAAACTATTTCAGTATTGTTTTAATTGCTCTGCTGTGAGTTTGCATACAACATATCTGCCAAACTATTGCACAACTAGACACTGGCTCAAGCTTCAAGAATAATTTTAATAAAATATATGTAAAAAGGGAATTTACGAATAAGCAAAAATACAACACACACAAAAACCTACTCACTGTATTAAAAATTGACATAGATGTGGCATTTGAGCAGAAAAGTGTCTCAAATTAACAATCAAAAGATCTTTGTAATCATATACATTTTTTATGCTTCTGCCTCACGTGACCATAACTGTTTGTTTACGTATATATATACATACAAACACCCATACATATCCATACATGACTGCTTGTATGTATAGATTTTATGTAAGCTATGTGTGCACCTATGTGTGTACATATATACTTCCATGTATATATCAACATATATGTTATATTCATAAAATTATGTAATAATTTTAGGAAGTATTTTTAATAAACGTCATTATTTGGTGTGTTAGGGTATTTTTAAAGTCTAAACTGATGCTGTCAGTCCGTGTCCCTGGCTGTGCCATCAGTCACAGGGGACACACCATCAGTCCTCAGTATGGAGTGTCCTCTTCCCAAGGTGGGATGGAGAGGAAAAGACACGTCTTTGGGAGGACGGGAAACAAGATGGTCACGTGCGCTGGCTCCTCGAAGGAGACCTGCGCCAGGTAGCCTGATGAAAAGGCAAAGCATCGCCCGAGGGTAATGGAACTGAAAGGGACCTCTGGTGTGAATTCCAAAGGGTTTTGATCTCCGGACAGTTCAGGGATCAAAAGGCCCAGAGAAAGGGTTTGCAGCAACTTTTAAAGGGGGGTGGTATAACAGGGGGAACCAATGGGGTACAGACAAAGGGAAGGATACAACAGAACGGTAACCAATGGGAGGATTAAGGAGGTGGGCTTTACAACAAAGGACCAATGAACAAACAAACTGAACAGACTTTTCCAGAACAAGGGGAGTTAACAGAGCCCAGGGTGCCACCCAGTGGGAAGTGGCTCACACTTCGGTCCCACCCATGGAGCCGCCTTCAGACCCACTCTCCAGGGCAGGGAAATCTCCCCACTGGATGGCCAGGGCCTGATTGGCACTGGATTGCCACAGCCCAGTGGTGGGCTGAGCCACCGCAACACTAAAGAAACAAGGGTTAGGTTTCATTGGTGAATAGCTGTTTAATTTGTACTGTGGAAAATTACATTTATTTTATCTGTAACCTGAACTCATACACACAACTTTATCAAAGGCAGGAATACCAGGAGTGTCTCTGAGTTCTTCTCTTGTACCTATTAAAGCCTGGAAAATTTCTATCACAACTGAGGGTTATTATGTAGTAGAAATTATATGATTTTGGAAAGACCTGTTCAAAGTCTGTACTGCTGCTGTTATCCTTCACAAGGGGTTTTTTTGGATAAATATTAAGATGTTATCCTGAATAAATGATCTGCATGACTTCATGTTCAATATATTAGCCAAAGTATTGAGAAACTGACTTTGGCTCAACTTTCTGGAACCATTCTAAAAATCTAAGAATAAAAATATTTTCACAGGTCACCTAGTGATCATTTGACAAGCCAATATATGACTTGCAGCTAAAAATATTTAGAGGTTAATAAGGCTACAAAGTACACTGGCATTAAGGGTTTACAAGATGACTTTATCTTCAGACTTGACACAGATCTGATTCTGAGCAAGTTATAAATGAACATAACATTCCTTTTTTCTTACTGTGGTATCTGGAAAAGCCGCAGTTGTAACAATCCTTAAGGTCTGGTTTCCCAGACTCAATCTGCTGATCTCCGCTCATTCCACCTTTATTTGGGCTTGGATTTTTCCTGCAGTTTATTTGTCTGAGCACTTTCACTGCTGCTCTGCAACTTAAAATGGAACATGCATATGCCTCAGGTAGTTGGATGCCTATAACATCATTGTTTTGTCTGTGAAACGCACAGTTCTAGAAAGACAGAAAACAGTCATGATTCAAAATCATCATTACAACCATTTGCTGGGATAATCCAGCCAAAATAGTACAAACTGGTATCTGAAATACTCCATAAAATTGTAGTTAGTTATTTCCCTTGTACTTCAACAACCAGTATAATTCTAAAGCTTCATTAGTGATTGAAGAGTGTGTGTGTGTGTGTGTGTGTGTGTGTAAATGAGCAGGGATGGTTTTACCCTTAAACAATTCCAAGATTGAAAACAATTAAAAGGACGATTTTTGTCTGACGTAATTAAGGTATTTCAAGACTGTTTTTTGGTCTGTTTTTGAAGACTGTTTTTGTTTTACAAGGCATTTAGCATAGATATTTTTTAAAACCTAGATTTACTATAATTGTCTTTAAAATGCACTCTGTAGAATGACCCAGGACTATTTCTTAAGCAACTTTAATACAAAGTAAAATATAAAGAAAAATATTATTTTTGAATTCTATAGAACAATCAAGGCAGAAGGAAGGACTACAAAATGCCATGATGTTTCTTGACTTGTGAGACTTGTTTTTTTTCCTAGCAACAATGTCATTTGAAAAGTTTATAATCTCTGGATAAGCAGTTTCTGTCAGCTAGACGCCATATATAACATGAATACTGTCTTTTAGTCAGTAATAAGCCTGATGTCAGGATATATTTTCAGCTGGTTTTTGGAGGATCCACATGGCACTTGCTGGACTAATTAAGCTTTGTTTCCATAAAGTTGTTGGGTTTTCTTGGATAAGCAGGTATATGCAGTAAACATTCCCAAGCTTCTCCGATTTTATTGTTCAACTTTTTGAAAATTTTTCTTTAACCAATATCCTACTTACATTGCAGGTATAAATCATGAAGCAAGGTTGTTTCAATTCATTACATTCTACTTTTCTCTGATGGAAGATGAACATTTTTTATAAAGTTTCCTTTCTTCTTTTTCTTTTTTCATGTAATTTTGTTGAATCTAGATTCAGTTAGGTATTGTGCTCCATGTGTGTAGATTTATATTATCCACATAAGATGGATTTTATTTTTTTTTTATGGGTGCCAGCAACTTTTATCCAGAGTGTTCAAGCAGAGGAATTTGAATGGGAGGGAAGCTCACAACAATATTGCACCTGGGACAGAGTGAAGTGCTTGTCTGATTGTTTACCTTGCACCCTTCTGTTTCTCTACCACTAAATATAATTTCCTACAGATTAGTGTTTGCTATATATCTCAGGCAGTGAAGGAACATGTAAAGGTGTTCGGTTTCTCGTGCTGCTGTCTAGACAAGGAAGACAAATAAGCTTCTCATGCTTGCAAGTGGAAGTGGGGATCAAGTGTGGGACAGTGTGCTGCCTCCACAGCATGCGTCCTAACTTCAGACAGGCAGAATTATCCAGGAGGAGACTGGGCAATAAGCAGATAGTCTTGCAAGCCATTTTCTGCATTGTAAGATGTTTTTGCAGGCAGCACAGAATGATGTTCTAGTTCTCAGTCTGGCTTCATTCATTTAAGCTTTTGCACTGATTTTTCTCCATGGCTCTTTTCCAAACATCATGGAAAAAAATCCTCAGGAATATTCTACAAGGTTCATTAGCTGGATACCTTACATTTCTTACTAAATTTATAGCTATTGTTAGTATTATTTTTAGTGTTCCATAACTGTTTATTGACTGAGATGGAATTTTTTTCACATGTTTTCAGCCAGAAGGAGACTTAAATTTCCAACAGTTTGCTGATTAAGGGAAATTCTTTCCAGAATAAGGCAGCTGCGGGACTCGTGTGTGTGTAAATATCTCTGTGAAAATCTCTGTGTCAATTTACAACGTATGCACATCCTTAGAGAAACATAACTGATTGCTGGATTTCCTGTTTACAACAACAAGAAACGCAGGGGTTTCTCAAACTGGTGGTTCCATTTTTAATTTTGTGATCTGAAAGTTAAAAGTTGTGTCCAGCAAAATAAAAATGCAATTATTCAGACTATTTTATGTGGTAAAACATTATGGAGTGTCATGGTTTAATCTCATCTGACATATAAGCGCCATGCAGCTGCTTGTTCTCTCCCCACCCTGAGCAGGCTGGGGGAGAATTGGAAAAGTAAGAGAGAAAACTTATGTTTAGTGGATTCAATAGGCAATAATTTAAAAGAGAAGGCAAAAACAATGCACACAAACAGAACAAAACAAGAATTCCCTTCACTGCTTCCCATGGGCAGGCAGGTGTTCAGCCAACCCTAAGAAAGCAGAGCTCCATCACAGGTACAGTGACTTTGGAAAAAAAATGCCATCATTCTGAACAACCTTCCTTCCTTCTTCTACCAGCAGCATATGCTGAGCATGATGGCATAGGGTATGGGATATCCCTTTGGATCGGTTGGGTTCGGCTGTCCCAGCTGTGTGCCCTTTCAACTCCTCATGCAGCCCCCTCCTCCTCAGTGGTGGAGTGGGGTAAGGAACAGAAAAGGCCTTGACTCTGTGCAAGCGCTGCTCAGCAGAGACTAAAACATATCTGTGTTATCAACCCTGTTTCCAACACAAATCCCAAACGTGGCCACATACCAAGTACTGTGAAGAAAACCAGCTCTACCCCAGCCAAAACAGCACAAAGAATTAACACAATTTTTAAGTTTACTTCACCTTTATTTGCTCCCATCCATCTTTGTGGTGCATTGTACATCTCTTCAGAGCTATCACGTTACTAATTGAAAAACTGGAAACAATCTGCTGCAGTTAAAAACAACAAGAATTGGCCAAAACAAAAGGTATATGTATAGAATATCAAACTGCATGCTCTAAAAAGCTCTCTGTTCTGAAACAGAAAAAAGATTATACACAGAATGAGCAGATGATTATGGTCAGTATTTAGAGGAAACATTTTAATTTTAAAGGCCGAACTTTCTATAGATCATTCATAGCAGTGCTTTGACAAGAATTGACTCATTACTAATTTGGGTGCACCTCAAAAATTGTTTCAAAATTGTGTATGCTATGTAGCTATGCTTTAGCTTCAGCACCCAATGAAGATGTAACACTGCAGAGTCATTTACTCAAATGAATACGTGCAATATTTGTAGAAATCCTAATGACAAAGTTTGGGAGCTATGTATGACAAAGTTTGGGAGCTATGTATGAAAACTCAAGGTGGAAGCAGATTTTGGTTCAGTGGAAGTTTTTTTGCCCAGCAGTTAAGCCACTGAGCTGTTTTGACCATCTCTCTGCTTTAAACTGGGTTGGATCGATATGAAATACAAATCCCAGCTCTAACAAGGGCCTACCTGACATGCATTCATATTAAGGTAGGTGATTCCTTTAAAACTGCAAATCAAAAAGCCAGTGTGAAAAATAAATTTTTCAAAGTGCTGTAAGATCCCGAGGCCTGATTATCAGTTGGATGGGCTGTTTCAGAGAAACAGGTTTGTTTGTGATACAAACATTCATTTCGTTGCAGAATTGTACCAAGGTGCATACAGATGTTTTTATATGTTTTCATTCAATTTTATCTGTTGCTGATTATCAAAATTTAGTGGTGAGTGTTTCCAAGATTTCATTTGAAAAATCATATATTTTATGGTCAAGAAAAATGATATTTCCCAAGGGAAAATGGGGAAAAAAATCATCTTTGAATTAGCTTGCAAGGTAGGAATTTTACCACTTCTTGGAATTTTGAGGGAAATGGCTTAAGACCTTAAAATGCTTGTGCTATTCCAGAGAAATTAGGTGAGCATCAGAATTACTACATGCACACCAAATGCTCACCATAATGTGAGGGCATCTTTTGGGTTGGGTAAGGTATTAACCTGAGCTATGACTATCACTGGGGCAAGGCGGTTTTAAAATGAGCTCACAGTCCTTGATGGTTAACTGACTTCTTTAAATGTCTGAATTTTAATTAGAATGATGTGACTGAACTAACATTAGCATTCCTATGATTCCACTGGCAGAAGAACTTGATTGGTGATAAATTTGGATATTTATTTAAGAATCTCTAGTTTCATAATAATAGCAAAGCCTACCTATCTAAACTGGCTTGGATAAATTTTTTTCTTTGTAAAAACAATGAGATAAAACCATGGAATATAATAAAGTGGTTTGTTTTCTCTTGATAATTTATAATTTTATGCTGTGCTCATGTTAGTTTGTAATAAAAACTCTCTAAGTGGACCACCATCTTCTTAGCTCTGCTTGTGCTTTTGAACCTTTTCTCCTTTTATGTCCTCTTTTTACTTTTTTAAAAATCTCAAATTTTTATAGTGACTGTACAGGCTACACTTTAAAGAACTCTAATCTAGAGAACAAGAAACTAATAGAGGGGATTGGTAAAAAATGCTATTTAATTACTGTGTCTTACATATTACTTCTGGTCTTCCTTCCTTTTCCACCTTGATCTATGGAAGACCATGTCTAATTGGCCAAATAGAGACACTAAGAAAAAACATAGATATTTGTCATTAACAAAGCTACAATGCATTGCACTTTGTATGGACCTGGCTTTCATATAGCATGACAAATGACCTTCCTGAGTATATATTGGATAGAAACATTTGGAAATAAGGATTCACTGACTCAGACATTTTAGTGAGGATGTAATTTAGTTAGAGAATTTCTAGTCTGCATAGGAGAAATGAGGACACTTGAACACTGAATGAAAAAATATTTCCAGATGTTATATGAAGTCACACATATCATTTTCCTGAGTTGGCTGTAAAAATTAAGCAGAAAAACATTGATGTTTTTCAATAAATTATTTAGATTATTGCTTACTGAATTATGTAATCAGTTTCTGATAATTTAGGCAGAAAGTTTTACAACCCAGAAAGATATATGGTTTATGATAGATGTGGGGATGTCTGAAAATGGACTTAATTTTCACATTTGATACAACTGTTTTTTAATAATTTATTTTCTGTGAGAGAGTCGTGTCATAAAAATTTGCACTTATGTGCACATGCAGCCTCCACATGAGTTCTGAGTCCTGAACTTTTTCTTGACAGGGCATTGGAGACTTTCTGGCCTGTTAATACACTTTTGTTCACTTTCTATTTTTTTGGATTAGATTAACTGTCTAGAGCTTAAGGAAAATGAGAATTGACACAAAGCTTTACCTGTGTGCAAGTAAAAATAATTTTAAATGAATATGGAGGTCAGTGGAAAATTATTAATTTTATGCTCCAGTTACTTTTATTATTCAAATATAGTACCCATGCTACTGCGGCTATATAAGAAGAAAAAAAGTGAATATCCATTTTTCTTCCAAAGCTATTTGACTTTTCTTTTATAACTGCAATCTTTGTTTTACATATAAATTAAAATTCAGTTCTCTTGTTATCCATACCTTAGATTCTTACTCTCATACAATGCTACACACTGCACTTTTGACTGCAGTGCGTAGACAGACACTTCAGAGACCTACATTTATTGTCACTCACTGTTCACGTCATGTTGCATGGTTAAGCATGAGCGGTTTAGAATAAAGAGCCTAAAATAAGACATTTCACCCAAAAGGAAAACCACTCCCTTCATAGCAAAGATGTGAGTGGCAGGCCTGGGAAGGGATAATCTGGGAGTATCCAGTTTGCCCTGATTTTGTGCTATGACACACAGCCTGTGGCAACACACACCCCTTCATGGGACACCTCTAAGAGAGCTTCCCCGGTGTCATGACTGCTGTAGAGAGTGGCCAGGAAAAAGAAGAATGTTCTTGGGAAAAGGCAACATGGGAGGAGGAGATCTGCACTCAGAGTATTGACTCTCATGCAGTGAGGCAGGGCTGGATCTAGCCTGGAGATTGAAAGAGGCAATCAGTAGGCCAGAGGAGAAACACAGGAGGGATTTTTCTGTAATAAATCAAATGAGGGGGATGGTTCAGTATGAATACTGATTCCTCAGTATTTGTCACTATTGCATGATCATCCAGGCTCCAGACATGTTTTGATTCGTTACCAAAAGGAGTCAAAAGCCTAGCTTCAAACAACCTAATTAAAACTCATAAGTGGACAAAAATGTGCCACCAGGTAATATGTTTCCTACCTGAAAACCTCTTCATCTTTGAGAAGCCTGCTTTTGTGGACTGAGAGAACAAATCATCTACAAGCTAAATATATTTAAATTTGTAAATACCACACTTGACAGAAGATAAAACTATTATGGGCTATTAGTTCATCTGCTCCTCCTTTGGCATAAAATAATTGCAGTTGTCAATGAGCAGTTAATGTTCAAAACAACTCAGTATTAAGATACAATAATGTTACATGATAATCTTCAAAGATCTTTAAAGATAATCTTCAATATCAAAAAGCAGAAGGTTAAACTCATTAGATGTAGTCTGTATGCTTCATTTCAATGACGGATTTAGTGAGTAAAAGAAAGCTCTTTAAGTAACCCTTCTGATAATCAGAGCTTCTGCAAAGAAGCTGAAAAGTTGACCTTTAAAAATATAAACGGATTATTTTGTTTGTCAGTTTATTTTGGTGATACACAGAAGCCAGTGCTTGCCCATCTTTCTCTTGCCAGGATTCCATCCTTTTCATTTTTTTTTCACAACATTCTCTCTGTCCTGTGTAGAGCTGAGTTTTCTGCACCCCTCCGGAGACAACTTGGTCCGAAGAAGAAATTAAGAAAGGCCCATTTTTGTAGATATTCCAGCAGATCTTTATTTCCAGTTGCATAGCTGAAGCCAGCACACCAAAACTATTCAGGTCACGGGACAAACCAGAATTCCCCTCCCCAGGGGACACAAAATCACCAACCAGAATGCCAAACTGGGCTACATGTGACCAGGGGCAGATACAGGGGCAGGGAGAACCCGTGCCCCAGACCATGCGCCCACCCCAGGGTCCCCTTCCCCCCAGGGGAACACGGCGGGGAGACCCCAACATCTCACCCTTTGTTTTTATTAGGAAGGCTTTTCTCAAGGGTTATAAGGTCCAATTATTTAAACACAAAGCAACAAGAATGATTTCCAAAGAACACAAATTATCCCCTCCCCTGAGTTTCAATGTCCAAACAGTTTATTTCTGATATACTTGGAGGGGAAACTGAGCCAGCAGTGTTTCTTCCATAGGGATTGGTTTTCTGCTGGATTTTAGCACTGTGATGTAGGTATATTGTGCCTGTTAGAACTCCAAATAGAGATAGTTAATTCTTTCCTTTCCCTCCCCTTTTATCCCCGCCTTGGTATAGGAGAGGAATTGTGGGGAAACGGGTTGTTAACTGCATAATAAGGGAATGGGAAAGCATGGTTTTGAGAGAGATACCATGGAGGGAGAAACGGATTAGGAGTAAATAGGGTGTAATACGGTATAGGGTGGTAGGGATGGAAGTAGGGAGGTTGTTTTCCTTGGACTGGGATATTGTTAGGACCTGTAACGTTGGCTGCTTGTGGACCTCTCCTTCCCTGGACGATATTAAATTCTACAATCTCCCCATCTCTTAAGCTAGGGAGAAAATTTTGGCAATTTTTCTTCTCAATTCCAGTTCTGTGGAAAAATACATCTTCTTTTGTATCATATCTGGTGATAAATCCATAGTTCTGTTTCCAGTTGAACCATTTCACTCTTCCCAGAACTTTCGTTTCAAGAATTTCTCCTTTCGTGGGTCTGTGCCTGTGTTGTTTGAGCTGATCTTGGGCTGTTGCTGCCTTACTGTGTTCAGTTTCTCTGTTGCTCGCCTCCCCAGGGCAGCCTGCATTACCATAGTAACTTTTGCTCTGAGTCGCCGGGACTGCCAGCGCCACTCCACGCGCCGCTCCACACCCCTGCAGGGTCCCACTCGCTGCCGCGCGCAGTTTACGGAGCCCACGGTGCATCCGCGGGGTTTGCAGCGCTGCGCAGGGTGTGGAGCCGGGCGGGCGCCACTGGGGTGCAGACCAGGCGCGTTTTGCGCTGGCACCTCTGCTGTGGCTGCTGCCGTAACCGTGGTTCGCTCCAGCCCACCCACCCGCGGGAACTGCCTTGCCGCCTCTCACAGCGTGCTCGGGGCACAGGGGCGCGGCCACACAGCGGTGGCAGGGTCCGTAACAGGGCACGCTCTGCCATAGGGAGGCTCTGCAGTTGCAGTCACGTGATCAGAGCACCGCGTGGTCCTGCGGTAGCCAATGCTGGCCGCCGGGGTAATGGGAAGACTGGGAGAAGGAGGAATACTCTTCTCATGTTCCAAAACATAATTCAGAGCAAACAACTTTGATGCAATATATTCATTGTAAAATTCTGCTGTCGGTATGCCCTTTGGCTCTTTAGTCACCATCTCTACCCAAACTCTCACTAGAAATTCCTTTGTGGTAAGTAAGTCCCAGGAGAAATGGGGATAAATCTCAAATAACCACTCCACATAGTGTTTCAAGCCTTCCTGAGTAAAAGAAAAGTTTTTCTGCAACAGGGTTTTTTCTATTTTGAAGTAGACTTCCCTGTGCTTTTCTGCCCGTCTCTCAGATGTTATATCCATCTTCCCAGAGGGAACAGAAAACCAAGGCGAGAAGAGAGAGATCTAAAGGATTTTACTCACTAAAGTCCTGGGCAGCTGAGGGTCTTAATTTCGGGTGTTCCTCTTATTCAGAGTCATTGTCTCCAGGAATATCTGTTATCTTATCTGAGTCATGGCACCATTTGTAGAGTTGCGTTTTCTGCACCCCTCCGGAGACAACTTGGCCCGAAGAAGAAATTAGGAAAGGCCCATTTTTGTAGATGTTTCAGCAGATCTTTATTTCCAGTTGCATAGCTGAAGCCAGCACACCAAAACTATTCAAGTCACGGGACAAACCAGAATTCCCCTCCCCAGGGGACACAAAATCACCAATGAGAACACAGTTTTGGGGTACATGTGACCAGGCGTAGATACAGGGGCAGGGAGACCCCGTGCCCCAGACCATGCGCCCACCCCAGGGTCCCCTTCCCCCCAGGGGAACACGGCGGGGAGACCCCAACAGTCCTGATTTCCTTTTCCTGGGAAAGAGCAAATGACTTAAAAAACATATTTACAAGCATATGATTTCAGCAATGTTCTATTTATGTGTGCTAAATATCAAGCTCACAGTCAAAGTAGATTGAAGTATTAAGAATGCCTTTTAAAATATAGGATTTAAGCTGGTTCTTTAAAAAGTACATGGGTGCTTTGCTATATTAGAAGACTTTTCTATGTCAGCATTGTAGGAATCAATCTGCAGTTAAATCTTCCCTCTCGCACAAAAAGGTATTGTGAAAAGAAATTCCAATATTCCCTGGCCACCTTCATGCACCTGCCAGATGACCCAAATTCATAATACTCCAACGGAGGGAGCAATTATATAAGATGTGGCTTTCAGAGAAGCGGAAAAAACTACTTTCTTGTATTTCTCTGACCTTAAGTTTGGAAATATTTACTTGAAATTACTATGAATTTATTTCTCCTTGCAGTATTAAAGGATAAGGAGGATTTGGCCTTCAATTTGTAACAAAAATTACAAATGAAGGATAAGGATAAAATTCTTTTCAGGATTACAAAGGTTTTAACCAGCTACTATGCATAATAATATTACTTTTTGCCTGCTTGATCATTTACTTTAGTGACAGCCAGAACATCCATTGCTGTCACAGCCTGCCTCTGATTTAAAGATTGTAACAACACAGTGCAATATGCTTAGTAGCTATCTTAAGCAGGCACCTGCAGCTACAAATCAGCTGAAAAAAAAACAACTACAGAAAAACACCTTTAAACACACTCTTAGAACTTCGGCTATCTGAAATGGACAAGAGAAGTAACTTCCAAGGGCTGAAAGAGCCCATGCTATCTATCAGTCATGGAAAGTTTAACCCCAATGGACTTTAGCTATTTTTACTTCAGTGATGGAGTACAGGGCCAGAGCAATTCTTCAGCTAACAAGATTCTGGTTCTATTACTACATTCCAAAGCTTTATAAGTTGGTACTCAGAGATCAGCCACTAAATATTAAGCAAGAACTCTCAAAGTGAAGTCCAAAAATACACCTCATTCCCTGACAATATTCTGTAAAGATTAAAAAGTGCCTTCATTTGTTCTATATTTCTAGTGGCTTATTACTGCTTTTATCACCTTGTGTTGCGGTCAGATTTGTGAAGGACATACATTTACTGGTTTTTGGTTTTGCTATGGCCAATGTGTTGCTTTTCTACTTGAAGTTACTGCGTATGCTGGATTTCATGTCCTGTGTCACAGAACAGAGCCATATTATGCTAGGTAATGCAGGAACAAAAAATCAAAGGAGAAATTTTCAAGTTAAGGCTTTAATTTTACTATTTCTCTTACAAATCTCTTTCATAAGAGAGAACAAGTTATAAAATACGAAGATGTCAGGTGGAATATGATATATAAATGACAAAAGAAAGACAAAAGCAGGCAAAATAATGGGATGAAAAAACATAAGAAAATTATAGTTGTGGGTTGATCCTGGCTGGCTGCCAGGTGCCCATCAAAGGCACTCCATTACTTTCTTCCTCAGATGGGCAGGGGACAGAAAATATAAGGAAAGTCTCATGGGTCAAGATGAAGGCTGGGAAGGATCACTCATCAGGTACTGTCACAGGCAAAACAGACTCAGCTGGGCAAAATTAGTTTAACTTATGGCAAATCAAACCAGAGTACGGTAATGGGAAATAAAAAGCAAGTCCTATAACCTCTTCCCTGTACTACTCCCTTCTTCCTGGTTTCAAATTCATTCCACATTTTCTGTCCCTCCTCCTCCACAATAGCACAAAGGGACAGGGAAGGGGGTCTGTGGTCAGTCCATCCCACGTTGTCTCTGCCGCTCCTTCCTCCTCAGGGAGAGAACTCCTCACACTCCTTCCCTGGTCCATCATGGGCTCCCCACCATGGGAACAGAAATGTGAGTTCTTTCACAGCTTGCAGTTTTTCCCTAACTGCTCTGGAACAGGTCCCTTCCATGGGCTGCAGTCCTTTAGGAACAGGCTGCTTCAGTGTGGGTCCCCCATGCAGTAACAAGTCATGCCACCAAACTTGTTCTAGCATGGACTCCTTGCTGCACCAGTCCACAGGTCCTGCCAGGCACCTGATCCAGCACAGGCTTCCCATTGGGTCACAGCTACCTTCAGGCATCTACCTGTACTAGTATGAAGCCGTGCCTCCATTGTCTGCAGGGGGATCTCTGCTTCCCTGTGGACCTCCGTGGACCTCACCATAGTCTTCACAATGGGTTGCATGGAAGCTCAGGTCCGGCTCCTGGAGCACTTCCTTCTCCTAATTCTCCATCAACCCTGACATCTGCCTGGCTGATTCTCTCACACATTCTCACTCCTTTCTGGCAGTTCTTCTGCAGGAGTTTGGGTTTTTTCCCCCTGTGTTGAATACATTATCCCAGACGTGCTACTCCCATTGCTGATGGGTGTGTCCTTAGCCAGTGGCAGCTGCCTCTTGGAGCCAGCTGGCGTTGACTCAGTTGAACATGGGGGAAGCTCCTGGAAGCTCCTCATAGAAGACAACCCTGTAGCCCCCATGCTCCTAAACTTTGCCACGCCAACCCAATAAAATGATGCTGTCAGAAAGCAGAGAGTTTAATAGGAAGGTGGAGCTGCCCACCTGCCCAATTAATTCCAGATCTAATTTTCCAGTGCTGCATCTCCATTTTATATTTTTGCAAATATTTTTTAAAAAAAGATATTATATGCCTAAGAAATGTCATCTGCAAAATGAACAATCAAACCATTTTAAGAGAGTTTTTTTTGTTTTTCTTTTAAGATTAGGAGATCATGCTGTGAAATTGTTCTGTTAGGAACAAAAAAGGAT
Organism: Dryoscopus gambensis; assembly: GCA_013389985.1. Lineage (NCBI taxonomy): Eukaryota > Metazoa > Chordata > Aves > Passeriformes > Malaconotidae > Dryoscopus > Dryoscopus gambensis. The sequence goes on along the minus strand of WEIT01002998.1, from coordinate 19,668 downwards.
TTCCCTCTGTAGCCTGTACAAAGTTGAATTGCACTCCTGGAGATCTGCCAAACAACCTGGAAATAATTTGAACAACCAGTGATCCATCTTGAGTGATCTTTACCTCCTCACTCTGCCTGCTTTTGTTCTTGGTTGGTGTTTTTCCTTTGATCAGATGGTTGCTGCTTGAATAAAGAAGGATGACTAATTGTTTAAAAATATTTTAAACATCTTTTGAAGCACTCCATTAAAAGTTATGTCAATGCTGCAATCCTTCACTTTATCTACTCTCCTATTTTGTTAATGACAAGTGAACTAAATGAGCTACAGTGTTCAATGCAATGTGAAGAGTACTTGATGCACAGCTCCCACTAATGATTAAAAAAAATGTGGCTCATTTCCTGTATTATGTTAATACTACTATTTTTAGCCTTTCTTATTTCTTTGTAAACATTAGCTGTTAATCCATAGAAGAGCCTTAGGAGGCAGTTTTACCTTTCTATACTACTGAAAAATTTCAAGTCCAGAGCTTGATATCTAATAAATCTGGCCTGAATTTAAAAGGTGTTCACCACAAAGGAGCATCTGTCAGTAGAAGTGAATTGTTATCCATAAACTCAGGTTATTTTACTGGAATTCCCAAGTATGGATTTAGAAGCATAAGTATGTGCACTCTGGAGAGGGGAAGGAAAAAAAGCAACCCAAATATCTGAGTCTAAATATTTGAATTCACTCCATCTCTGGATTCTACTTAGTCCTCTGAGCTCCATATATTTCCAAAGTAATGCTTAAAAATCATCCTTTCACCATGAGTGAAAACTGAGAGTGAAAAAATAGTTGCACTTTCTTTTTCTGGTGTTAGTAACCATGTAGCATGGACAAGCATCCAAAACCAAAAAAAAATTCATTTGTCTGTTTTCCAGAAATGGCTAGAGATTGTCACTGTTCTGAGAGACAATTTTTTGATTTTAATGGAGGGAAATCTGAGAGAAGAGTGAAATGGTTGCCAGTGAAACTCAGTAGATCACTATAGCTTCTAACCATGTACCGCCTGTAGAAGCTCAGAAAATAAGGAGCTAATGTGTATGTGTCAAACACCAATCGTCATTGAGCCAACCAAGGATTGTTCTGTAAGAGCCTGCTGTGCAAACAGGCAAGGAAAAACAGGCTGTGGCTGGTGATGGGGCCATGCACAGTACTTTCCTGTGGCAGTACTTTTCTGTGACAAATATCCTTGTTCTGGCTCCTGCAGATAAGCACAACACAGTGCTGTGTAAGTGGAGGACTGAGGTCAAAGAGAGGGGGATGGGAACACCAAAGACCCCTGAAGCCATCCAACCCATTTCCAAAACAGTCTAGAAGAGTGGGCTGTGCACGATAAGTCATTTGCATGGACAGTGAGAAACTTTGCCTTAGGGTGGGGAAAACATACTTATTAAAAAGTATACAAACACAGCCTTGGATTTGCCCCCCAGGATCCTGGACACCCTGTTGGCTGGACGGATGTTGGACACAGGTGATCTCCTTTTCTCTCCTATCTAACCCCTCTCTCTCTTCCCTCTTTTCTTTTATACTTTTATTTCTTTCACTACTAGAAGTCAAGGGACCAACTTATTTCCATACTGTGTGTATAATTTATTAATAAGACTTCATGTTTGCAGAGCTTTCTGACTTCTGTTTTTCCTCTTTGATCACAGGTTTCTATGAATCTTGGGTGCTCCCTTTCTCTTAGGAGTGAAACATGACACCACCCACCATCATATTATCAGCAATCTTGAAACAACTCAGCGAACATAGTGCAAACCTTCTTAAAGGAAATTAAACAGCAGATAGAGGCTAGTCTCAAAAACAAGCAGTGATATTTGAACAAAATGAGACATTGTAGAGGGTTCCATCTTAAAATGGAAAGCATCTATATCCTGAAAACCTGGTATCCAGTTGGGTATCAAACAGGGAAACACAACTGCTGAAGGGAATTAAAGAAAAGCATTTGTAATCATTTCAAAGATCTAACATTACCAGATCCTAAAAATCTTAACCTAATTGGTATTTTATTAGTATTCATAGTAATACCAATAAAATATGTGGGATTTTTTTCTGCCACTGAATAATGTTGTAGAATGCATTTAGATCTAACAGGCTCAGACTGCCTCATCATTTTTGAATTGGACTGTGCAGGTATTTGCTATAGTCACATCTTCAGGTCCTTATTAATTGAAGTGGTGGAGAATGGACATAGTTAACCAGTTGCAGATTGCCCAGTTGAAGAATTCTTCAGAGCATCTCCCAGCTGAAATGATAGCTCTGGACAAGTTCAGTCAAAAAAAAATGAACTCCTCTCTTTTGTTAAAGTATTCTTTACTTTAGTTCTCCACTGAGTTTCTGAAAACCATCAGTCTCTTAGTAGGAGAGTACGGGTGTCAGTGTTCTTAGTGGAAGTTATCCAGCAGACTCCCACCACTTTCCCAAACCCATATTGGCAATTTTGCGTGAGATACTCAGGTTGATATCAATTTTAGCAAAAGTACGTGAGTGTCAAAAGAATTGAGAGTGGTAGCTTCTAGTATGAGCAAGGTGGGGCTGACTGTCAATGTCAGATGATGGGAAAAATCATGCTTGGTAGAGAGGTAGTAGTAATCACACAACTGATTAAGGAGAGAAATCATTATGGAGAGAACTGATTAAGGGAAAGGAAGCCAGCACTCATCAAGGGTAGCATGAGAGACAAGATACTAGAAGATGCCTAAACTGCCAAAGGAAATGTGGGTGTAATTGTCTTCTCCAGCTTCAAGGAATGTTGATTGGGCAAAATGCAGCACAGCGTGGGTGTATGAGAAAACTTAAAACTGAACAAGAGAAAAAGCTAAGGGACAAAATATGACAGAGAGCTTTCTGAGGCAGAGCAGTATTTGAGAAATGTGCAGCAGGTAAGGCTGGACATAAGAGACGAGCAACAACACACTGGCAGAGAAGAGCAGAGTGGAGGATGGAAAAAACCTCTCATCCCAGCACAGAAGAAATGAAAGAGTCCAGGTGAAAGAGCAGGAAATTTGTCTTAAAGGATTGACAGTTCAGAGAAAGGGAGGTATTTGATTCATGCAAGGTCGTGCTTTTAAAGTGTTGGTTGCTAACTGCAGAGGTCTGTAGAGGAAGAGGATCTTTATTGCCTGATCAGTTGTTTCCAAATGAAAAGTTGGCCTAAAGAATAGTAATATGTAATGAATGTGATAAAAAATGAAAAAAATGACACTTTTTTTTTTTCTTCCTTTTAGCTTCAACTTTTTCCCTAGATAAATGCCCAGCACTTTAATGGAATATGATCATGCTGTAGCTCAGACCAAGAAAGGTGCTTACTTTTCTAATAATGTATTTCTGAAGTATTTTCTCCTTATGTGGGGGGGCAGGACGGGAATACACTCCTTATTAACTTAAAATTCCTATGAAAATTGACACTATTCTGATACCCATTACTTTGCCTTCTTTTTTTCCTCTTCTGCATAGCATGTCTCTAAGTAATGATATTCCTCCTACAGACCTCCTTATATAGTGTCAATCTACTTGTGAAGGTCAGAATATATTTATCTCCCTTGTTCACCATCAGGCCAAACTGGTGGGGACAGCTACCATGCTTATAGGGAATTACAGATCAGTTGCAGGAAACACCAGTGGGATTTCACGTTATGTTGTCTTGAAGACCAAGTATGTTTATTATGACCAACACATTAATATGTGAAACTAAAGGACTTGATAATAATTTATCATTTATTACAACATTTTGTCAAATTTTACTGTCCTATTTTTAAATTTTTTTTGTTGTGATTATGTTGGTTTTAATATGCTTGGATGGTTATAATATTGGTTGTTTATAATAATATAATATAACCACATTGGTTTATTTTGATGTGCAATACTTTGGGGAATATTAACCAAGCTAGGAATGATGAAGCTCTTCAAAATCAAGAATACAGAAACCAAGAAAGTATGCAAGAGCATTACAGTTGCTACTGTATTTCAAAGACTGTGTTCATCCCTCTCTTCCACTGATGTAAATCAGAAATGGCTTCTTTTTAGTCCATATATATTTTTTATATTTATATATATACACACAATGATAACTTATTATAAAAACCATGAAGGTCTTACCTTTATTCTCCATTAATTTGTACTGCATTGGGATGTTTTAATTTTGTTCTGAGATTTACTGTAATTATAATGTCTTACAGTGAAAAATACTGCGCAAAGTTTGGAAATACTTCAACTTCAGTTA
>WEIT01002998.1:0-15291 GCA_013389985.1 Dryoscopus gambensis | reverse complement strand
ATATTTCCATCAAAGTTGACAATTGCTTTCAACAGCAAAGTTTACTTTCCTCATTGTATGCAAAGCAAGTTCTTGGTGGTTCAATTTTTCGGTTTACATGCTAAATTAAGCACAGCAGATAATTCCTCTTCAACTTTTCTCTTTGCGTTTGAGCCTCTACAGCTGCATCTAAGCAGCCTGGATACCTAAAAAGTAGTAGATACCACTGAAGAGGCTGGACCTCATTGCTTCTAATTATATGTAGTTAAAGTAGGAACTATTTCAAATTAAGCTCTTTTGGATCCTGGTGTGTTGGTTTTACTATCCAAAGACACTTACTATGGATAATATATATCTGAGGTTTGCACCTGTTGATGATATCACATTAAAGCACGGTTTATGAGGTACCAAAGCATGGTTTATGAGCAATGTGTTTCTAACTTGAAGGTGAGAAATGGCCTGTAAAAAAGACATAGGCCAAAAATATGAACAATTATAGACAAGTCTTAAAATACCATCATAAGTATTCAGCTCACTTGTAGAGTTTTGGCTGTCTGTCTGGAATTCAAGAGTAGACTACTTGCCTATCATGCACAAAAGATTGCCCTGTACAAGGCAAAGATATTGCTAATTTTCAGAGTAAATTGATATAGCAGTTTAACATGCTATATATTAATTCATTCTTTGCTTACAGAAAATTCTTCTTTGCCAGAAGAATACAGAGACAGAATAATTTGCAGTTTAAACAAAAATATGTAAATAAGTGTGTTTATGTATAGTCAACTACTTTTTCTATTCTATCAAAAAAAAATTTCACTGAGACTTATGTAAACTTGACTCATCTACTGTTTTTTTCCTTTAAGTTAGGGTGACTATTCTAAAAAAAAGGGCAGAATATTTATATTTCATTTAAAAAATGTATAAAAACTTCACTTGAAATTTCTTCGTTATTGTTGCATAGGGAGGGTAAGTTTGGCAAAACAGCATGTTTTTTATATAACTTTTGGACAATGGCAAATGAAATCTTCCAACGTATGTATTTGATTTTCCTGTCAGATAGAAGCAAACATGCTTATTAACTATAATAACGCTGTGAATCTTTAAGGCTGTCATGACAGTGTGGATGTATAGTGGGATGTAGATAGCAGAACTTTGACTCAGCATGTCACTTCTTACCTTGCTAAGCATGAGAAATGTGAGTAACGAGACTTGTAAAATGAAATATTGCCTGACAGTAGCCTGCCTTCCAGATGGAAGAATCCTACTATAAAGCTACCTTGACAAAAAGTGTATCACTCCTAGGACCTTTCAGATTAGTGGAGTGATGCAGCTTTATTATCAGACATTGTTCAGTTCATCATAAACGTCTCACTGCCACAGCACCTTATGTGGGAAAAGGGCTATATAAAAGCATACTATATTCCAATCTAATTCACACAATGGCTTTCTTGGTAATTAAGATCCAAGTGCTGTTAAATTTCTAGGGATTTTCTATTACCAGTATGAATCAAATGATTTAAAATAGTTAGACTACAACAGGCGGTGACACTGCTTCAGAAGAGGAGTGGAAAGGGATCTTTGAAAAGGAATGAATAATATTTATTTAGAGACTCCATTTATTTGTGACCACCCCAAATTGAGCTGAAAAAAATAGATGGAAAGAACATCTTTTTAACTTTTCAGCTGATGGCAGTGTGTCTTTAAATCCACCATTAAAAGCCTGTTCAGTGGCCATAAATATAAGCCTGAAGAACAGAGTTTGCAATAAAATACTTGGTGGTATTGCACAGAGATGGGAATTTGATAATGAAAATTGGTTTATTCATGCTTTAGATCTTTTGAGGGAAATTATTCACTCTGTCCCTTATTGCATAGTCTGTACCAAAGAACATGCATGGATGTTTCCGTACGGAGAACCTGGCCAGAAGAATGTTCATAACAATGATATGAAGGCCAAAATCCACCCTCCTCCCTAGCAGCCATACTACCTAGCTTCATAAACTCCTCACCAAGCAGACTCTGCCTGGCATACTGGAAGAAGGGAGGAGACTTAGCTCCTACTACTTAAGGTCTTTATGACATGAAGGCACACAGTATGAATGACTCACATGCAGAAAAGCTCGCATTTGAGGAGTCTAATGTCTGTAATATTCTGCAGAAATGCATGCATGAGACAGCATTTCAACCCAAAACCAGTCCTCTTGAAAAGCTACAAGAGGACTGATCCTACAGTTTTGTAGGATTACCTGTTTCTGTCCTCTATCCACCCTTTCCTTAAGCATTACATACATGGATAAAATCCCTCCGAGCCTTCTTTTCTCCAGATTGAATGGCCCTAGCTCTCTCAACACTTCCTCACAGGAGAGATGCGTCAATTCCTCATATGTCTTAATGGCCTTTTGCTGGACTCTCTCCATCTCTTTGTTGTACTGAGAAGCCCAGAAGTTGTCATAGTACCCCAGGTGGTGTCATCAGGGATGAATAAAGGTGAAGAAGTGCCTCCCTCACCTGCCAGCAGTGCTCTCCTTGATGCAGTCCAAGATACTCTTGGCCTTTCTTGCTGTAAGGGCATACTTGCATTATCTTTGCAGAATTATCAGGCTCTCTGATAAATCATTCCTCTAATAAACTGAAAACACAGAGCTTTTAATTTTAGGTCCAGTGATTGTATTATTTTGTAGTTGGTGGGCTATGTGGAGATTTTTTTAATTTTTATTTTTATTTTTGTTTTCAAACTCGCGGAGTATGTGTCCACTCCCTGATATTTACAGATGTCTCAGCCTTCTTATCGCCACCTCATTCTCCTAAAGAGTAAGTCACTTCAGTTAAGTTCGGTATCCTTTCGTACAAAGAAACTAGTTCCCTAGGCTCTTGTGCAGTCCGCTGTACTGCTGTGCCTCTTAACAACCATTCTTATGGTGCTCTAGTGCAGCTCTACACAATCTGGCATTCTTTCCAGGCCTCTCTCTTTCTTCAGAGTTCTTCTTGTGATTTGAAAACATTGAAAAAGAGAAGTTATACAGCTTTAGTTACTTTTCTTGAGGTACTGACTGACCAACTAACCTTGACCAAACTTACCCTGAAGTTTATGTTACAACCTCTCAAGCCACTCCTCCCCTCCTGTCAAAGCCAACAAATCACAGTCAGTAGAAGAAAAGCTGTCTAACCCTTCAGTCCTTTTAATGGAAAGTGGGATTCTGTAGAGCAAAAGTATCAACATAATAATTAAAAATAACAGGTCAGCCTTTGCCCTAAGTCAGCTGAATCCGTATGACCTTCTCTTCTGTCAGTGCTGCTGCTGAAAACAGCAGTCTTCAGTAGAGCAGAGAGCTGAGATGAACTCCTCACTAGTTTTTGTCTGTCCCGCCCTTTGGTTAGTTTAAGTAGCTGGTAGTGGCATGGTGATTGTATTCATACCTCATCTGCCCAAAATCCAAGGTCTCAACTCAACTAGGAATCCATCTCCCTTCACACTTCTGTATTTTCATCCTAACACACCTCCATCAACCTAAAATCTCTCTGGGTATCACTGAAGGAGGAATTTAGTGGTGTCCCATTTCAGATGTACTCATGCTGCCTTGTATTTAGCTAGGATGCATAATAGATAATGAGGTAGCACAGTCACCACTAGAGAGAGCTCTGATACTAGAATTATGATCAAGCCCTATTTTATCTAAGTTCCTACTGCAGACTTCAGGGGCAGTTGCTTGAATGGAAGGAGTGCCAAAAAGGGAAGAGTGATACGAAATAGAAGGAACTGTAGTGTGTTAGGGAAGATTTTAGACTCAATATTATTGAACTGTGATTGGTCTACAGAAAGAAGAGAGAGTGTTTTTCTAGTTTGGCCTCTTTCCACTTTAATTCAGCAGTTTTTTGACGTTCCACTTGCAAAACTTATTGCTGCTCAGCTGCTCTGCTTCATGGTTTATGACTTGATATTGCTTTCAAGAGAATATAGGATTAAAATAGAACACTGGAATTTGGGGAGGGGGGAAGTGATTTATGAATCACATCATTTATTGTTGGTTAGGTACTTCAGTAAAATTTATGCAATTTTCAGAACTCAGTACATTCATGTAGTTTGACTACTTAAATGGGAAGTATCTTTGAGCAGACAAAGTACATGTATTCTTCTTTCATTAACATCAGAAAATAAACGTACTGGGGATACTAACACTGTGCAATAATGTTTGTGCCTTTATTATCATAGTCCAATATATCTTTACTGAATGGGAGATATGAATACTATCAAGATGGGGACTGACAATGCTGAAATAATTAAGGCCAAGTAGGCAATTCCATTGGTTTTATAAATAATGCAGGAAAGGTACCATAATTTGTCCACTATTCTTCTAATAGCTTCTTGAATGTGATCTCTGTTATTCTACCACAATGTAGGAGTAGGGCCAACATGGCAGGCTGTGTGAACAGTGTGAGTAAAACAAGGACCAAATACCCTGTGACAAAGTGGCAAAGTAGAGGTCAGTGTTCAAAGCCTGTATTTCAAAACCATATTCAGCCTCCATTATTTCCATGCACTTCAGGCAAACATAATCCCTCAAACTCGGATCAGTCATCTCAGCCAGGAAGTATGAAAGCTTCAGAATGTCTTTATCTTTGTTCCTAGTTATTTAGATGGGACTTCTTTTTCAAAATACACCTAACCTTCTGCATAAATTTTGTTCTGTGGGACTCTGAGAACAGACACTACCCTTCCACTTTCAGCAATAAATTGACAGTGCTTAATTTTCCTTCCAAGACAGCTAGATGTTCCTTCACCTTCCTCTATAGGAGTAATCTGCAAACACAGGCAGTCTGCCCACCACTTCATCACCTCTTTCACCCAACCTGGCCTGGATCACTTTCAGGGATGGGGCATTCACAGCTTCTCTGGGCAACCTGTCCCAGTGCCTCACCACCCTCATAGTAAAGGATTTCTTCCTAGTATCTAATCTGAACCCACCTTCTTTCAGTTTAAATCAATTGCTCTCTATCCTACCACTATGTGCCCTTGCGAAAAGTCACTCTCCAGCTTTCTTTTAGGTACTGGAAGGCTCCTGTAAGGTATCTCTGGAGCTTTCTCTTCTCTGGGCTGAAGCACCCCAAGTCCTTCAGCCTGTCTTCACAGGACAGGTGCTCTAGTCCTATGATCATCTTTGTGTACCTGCTCTCAATTTATTCCGACAGGCCCATGTTTTTCTTATCTTTGGGGCTCCAGAGCTGGATGCAGTAGTCTAGGTAGGGTCTCATGATAGTGGAGTAGAGGGAGTAAATCCCTTCTCTCACCCTGCTGGCCACAGTGCTTTGGATGCAGCCCAGGACATGGTTGGCCTTCTGGGCTGCAAGTACACATTGCAGCTCATGTTGAGCTTTTCGTCAACCAACACTCCCAAGTCCTTCTCCTCAGGGCTGCTGTCAGTCCATTCTCTGGTCAGCTTGTATTTGTGCTTGGGATTGCCCTGACCCAAGTGCAGGACCTTGCACTTGGCCTGTTGAACTTCATGAGGTTTGCATCAATACAACTCTTAACCCCCTGAAGATCCCTCTGGATGGCATCCCTTCCCTCCAGCAGGTTGGCCACACCACACAGTTTGGTGTAATGTCAAACTTGCTGAGGGCATGCTCAATCCCACTGTTCACACCGCTGACAAAAATGTTAACCACTGTTCCCAACGCATACCCCTGAGGAATGCCACTCGTCACTGGTCTCCACCTGGAGAAAGAGCTGTTGATGGCAACCCTTCAGCTGAAATCTTCCAGCCACTTCCTTATCCTCTCAGATGTCCATCCATCCTATCCACACCTCTCTGGTTTAGAGACAAGAGTGTTGTGTGGGACAGTGTCAAATTATTTGCACAAGTCCCGGCAGATGACGTCACTCTTTGCTCATAAACCACTCCTGAAATGCTGTCACAGGTCACAGAATTTGTCACCAGGCATGATTTGCCCTTATTGAAGCCATGTTGGATGTCACCAATCACCCCCTTATTTTCCATATTTTTCATCATAGTTTCCAGGAGGATCTTCTCCATGGTCTGGCAGGGCACCAAGGTGAGACTAGCTCATCTGTAGTTCCTCTTTGACCCCTGTTATTTTTTCCCTTTTTAAAAATGGGGGTTATGTTTCCCCTTTTCCAATCAGTTAGAACTTCACCAAATTGCCATAACTTCTCAAATAGGATGGATAGTTCCTTAGGCACTAAAAGAACTTTTAATTTGGGTCATTTCAGAATGGTTCTGTATTTTTATCATATGGAGGTGTGCATGACGGTTGAATATGTCTTTCTTTTCACCCTTGGCACTGGTATCTTTATTGTTTATTTTTTAATTTTTGTGGAGAACTAGATACTGCAGTTTTTTGATTATGGCCAAACATTGTATTGATACCTTTTTCAACCTAGAAAGGAAACAACACACATTTTCGAGATAATTTTAGTGTAGGAGGTAATATAAAAGTGGATCTTTAGTGGAGCTCCAGGGTCAGTTACGGAAGAATGTCCACAAAAGCCCACCTCCCAGGGGGTGAATACAGTTTTATAAGTGTGGCAAATTAGCATAATTGACAAAAAGCACCAATTAGGAGGAGAAGTGGTGATGTAATTCCCCCCCAGGTCAATCTCCTTCTCTGGACTCCCCCCTTAGTACTAGCTGTAATATGTTTACAAAAGTGTGTCTCGAAGTGTTGTTCTCAACCTTGGTAGCCAGGGAGAACCAAGATAGGATAGGGGCCCTGGAATTGGTTTTGTCTTTCTGCCTAGAGAAAGGGCATGGAAAATTACTGGGAAAACTAGCCACTAATACAATAGGCTACAAATATATGTGTTAAGAATACAGAGAATATACAAGGAAAAAAAAAAAGGCAAAAACCAAAACGGCATCAATATAACTTCAAGTAACTTACAAGTCTGAAGAAGAAAGTTAATTGATTTGTTAGACCTTGTTCTTTGGAGAAATTCCACCCGAGACCTAAACAGCATATAAGATGACAAGCCAGTGGTAAATGTTATCAGTTTCTTCCCTGATTTTTACTGGAAAATATTAACTCCTTGTTTATTTGGATAAATAAATGATTGGCAGAGTTCAGGAGAATTTAAAGTCTTGAAGGAACACTGGTCCTCTACATTTCTCAAAAATTCTGAAATGACAAAATTGTAACCTTACTGACACCATGTAGCAGGATGCTCTGAGACTGGAAAATGCAAAGGAAGAATTGGGAATACCTGAATTAAAAACGAGGTTACGAAAGTTTTAGATGCAAGAGGAGATGGTTAAGACAAATAGGAAAAATTAGGATAGTTGTTTAGAAATATATCCAAAAACAGTTGAGAAGCAAATATGTTGCAAAAGACAGAGAGAATGCAAGACCTGGAAATGCTTTTGATTTAAGAAAATGAAGAAAGTGTGGAGTCTTTCAATTGTGATGGAGGCAGAATGCAGTTTAGAGACGGATTTGTTTGGGTGGTGGGGATGTCTGTATTAATTTTTTAGGACCCTGTAGAAGCCAGGAAGATAAAGGGATAATATGTGGGTCTCAAACAGTTTTAGCTGGATGGCTGTGAAGCCAGCCAAGGATTATTGGTAACAATCTTTTTGCCTCACTTTGCTGACAAAAGGGAAGAAATGGATGCCACGTGTCAGGGAATCATAGAATTGTTAAGGTTGGAAAAGACCTTTAAGATCATCATGTCCAACCTTCAGCCTAACATTACACCTGTGTTCAATCTTGACTGTAATATGTTTTTGATGTTCAAGACCTTCTCAACTCCTACAGCCTGGTGGAAGGTGAGACAGATGAGACCATGTGAGGTAGGTACAAAAATGGTTGGTAGGATTATGGAATGATCCCAACTTAACTCAGAAAGTTAATTGTGGAGAAAATGGGGAAAGAGTCAGAAAAGTGTCAGTGGTATATTTTAATTGATCTTTCAGCCTCAAACACACCCTCATTTTCACCAAAGATATATTAGAAACCTGAAATAACTGTTTGCTTACAATCTAAAGAAGAAGGCGGAATGTGTGTGTGGAAAGAGGGGAGAGCTGACATCTCACAGTCCTCCAGTTGATCAAAGGCTGGTACAAAGTGGGTAGAGTGCTGACCAGCAGGCAGGAGGGCCAGTGGGCTGCAGGGACTATTGCTTTCCCTCACAAGCTGCTTGAACTCTGCTTGCAGCTGATGTGAGTGCAGTGGCAATCACAGTTCCAGCTGTAGTCCCCTGCCTAAATATTTCCATGAAGCCTGCCCTTAGAAGTAAATGTACTGCACAGAGGGAGAAAAATGTATAGTGCCTTGGAAAGTACAAACAAAAGTAGCAGGTTTTAAAAATTATGTTATATCTATCTAAAACCACCAGTTTCACAGCTGTAACCATTACCTCTTTATAGCATCTTTTATAAACAGGTCCTTAAAATACTTATGGGTTCCTCTTTGGTAAAAAATGCAAAACAAACCTGAGATTTGAATGGGCTCACTTGAGTCAATAATATTATGCTGATTTAATCAAGTTGAACATCTGTACCAGGACTGTATATACAGGACTATAACACTATTCAGTAAAATCAAACACATAACACAGCTTAGCTATTCTAAGCAAGAAATTCATGTCTCTAAAGGGGCTTCAGTATTGTCTAGTGAACTGTAGTGTTTTGAAATATAACTATTGTCATGTATTTTACCTTCTCCACAATCCTCCTTTGTGCAGACTGCCATTCATATGAAAAATCACCAGAAACAATACTTGGAAGTAAAGACTTAGGTACTCATTTTTACATTGCTGGTATTTTCAACAGATCTATGACACTTTCTTCATTTATACCAGGAGAAAATAGTGATTAAAAAAAATTTCTGTAATAATTACATGGAATTAGAATTAAATAAAGAGAAGATAAAACTAAAGAATAAAATATATTATTAAATATCTCTTTTCAAGGATGGTTTGGAGAGAGAAAGACACTGAAGCAAAGGAGTAGCAGAAGGGGTCTGTGTGTTGTAGAACCTGAAGTCTCTCACAACATGAGCAAAATTGTTTTTGAATACAGTAAAACTTTATCTCCATACATTAAAAAAACAGCAGTCAGTGTCATGGGGGTATTGAATCCACAGTTTGAATGCACTTCCAGTACACATGGAGGAGACTTATAAAAGGGAGGAAAAGGCAGGTGCTGAATCCTGCAGGGAACAAGGAAACCAGACCCATTTTTGCCTCTGGAAGAGGGTCACACTCTTAGACTAGGCTTTCATTTGGAAGGGGCAATCTAATCCAAATGCCTGACTAATTAAGGCCTGACCAAATTAAAGAGTGTTACTGGGGGCACTGTCCAAATGCCTGTTAAACACTGACAGGCTTGGGGCATTGAGAACTTTTTGGCAAGTCCGTTTTTTTTATTTGGGTTCCTGTGAGAGGCTTGAAGATTTCCTTGTCAGCCAAACTCTGAAAAGTGAGAAATTCATGGGCACCACAGTGGAAGGTGCACGTGCAATTTAAAGCTAGTAACTCAGGACTGTTTCTGTCACACAAGTGGAATGCAAACATTTATCTCAAAATAAATACAGTCAGGGAGGTGGAGATAGGGATAGAGACACTAAAGCATGAGTTTCACAACTTTAACCATTATCTTTTCACAGAATCTTTTATAAAGACATAATAAAATACAGGTTTCACTTTGATAAAAAATGCAAAACAAAGATGAGATTTGAATAAGCTTATTTGACACAGAGGAAGAGGAGCAACAGCAATTGAAGATATGTAAGACTAAGGCTTTTCTACGTAAAAGGAAATTCTTGGGGGGAATTAATGGCCAAGTTCTGACAATATTCTATGGTCAAACTCATGTATTAGATGATTTTTTAATTGGGCAGATGAAGAAGAAAGAAACTTTTGATGATTTGAACATTTATAGGACAGATTGTAAAGACAGAAGAGTTAAATGCATGTGAATTTCTTAACCTAGATACAAGCTTGTCATTGTATAAACATTTGTTTAAAGTTAGTATTTGGTGTCTGTTTGAGCAAATCTCATTGTCAGTACTAGTCTTTACTTTCAGTTTAAAGCAAATTGCTATCCTTTCCAGTGTAAGAACAAAGGAAGAGCTTCATCCATGCAACTGCACTTGTACTCAGCTCTCATTTGCCCACATCGAACAAAAATTTAGCAGGTATTACAAATTAATTATCTATTTTCTTGATATTGGTTGTCTTTTACAGGTATATTTAACAGCATGATAACTTCAGCTTTTCAAGTCGGAGTAGTAACCAATTCTTATTAAACTATACATTTGCAAAAGAATCTCTAAAAGCTCAGAATCAGATGGCAATGAGAGATTGTGTTGCAGTTAATGGACTTGACTTTTAACACAGTCTCAAGGTAGGCATGGCTTTTTAATGTCTAAGTCTAGTATGTCTACTAGACCTGTAGTAAAACTGTGTGAGAAAAGATGGAGGTTGAAAATAGAAGGAAGTGAAGTACCATAAATCAGTTGATTTGGAACTGAGAAGAAAGCATGAAACAGGAGGTAAGAGAGTCAGAACCAACATCAATTAGTAGGAAAGAGGTCCTGACAAGAATGTACCAGACACTATCTGGCTAGTTCTGAGGCAGCTGATGGTACTGTCAAACCCCATCTATCATGAAAGCAAATAGATCTTTATCAAACATGGTGAATTTGTATGACAACACAACTTTCGTTCATACAAGATGCTGAAGCTTTGGAGATTTGGGCCAATAGAAAATGTACCAGCTGTTGAACAGATGAAAACTGTGGACATCTTTGGAAGAAAAATCAAATAGTTCATGTTTTATGTAAAAGAAGCTAGCTTTGGAAATTCTCCAGCAATTCAAAAAATGTGAGAAATCTTCACAAAAACTTCATTATTCCAGTCAATCCTTGTTTTCTCACACATAATTAAAAATGACAGAAAAGTAAATATTTCCTCTTTATATTATTTATTTAAAATGTAAAATTCAGCTCTTTTCTGTAGTTCTTTCCTTTCCAGATCTTTTGGACTTTTTTTCCCAAATCAAGTAAAAAATCTGAAACAGTATTTACTGTAGGGGCACTTTACTTTCCCAAACTATTTCAAGGCAGAAGAGTCCAGTTTCTAAAAAAGTGGTTTTGCGAGTGCTCACTGTAGCTCACCTTTATAAAAACATTCTATTGACAGTTGAAGTAAAAACTTATGCAAAAAGAACATTAAAATATTTTGGATACCGACTGAGGCACAATTATTATAAAGTCTGTATTTTGCTCAATCCACTTTTTTGATCCCTATTACTGTCCAGCCTGATTTTATTTAGTGTATTTGTCCTCTGTATAGAATAGAGGGGCAATTATTACACTGAATTCATAGAGCGTGCTGAACTTTGCTAATGCTCCACGCACCAGACTAACCAATCTATTTCAGTCTTTTTTTTCTTTGGTCTCCTACAACTAGGGCAGCAGTTTATTCTGCCACACGCTTATGAAGAAAAACGAGAGGAGAAAGGAACAGATTTATTCTATCTCTTCAGGTTCACAATTGTCTCTCCTTCAGCAGGAATGCCAGAAAGTTGTAAACATATATAAAACCTTCTAGTGTAAGTACAGTCTCTTAATTAAAACTACTCTCTCTCTTAAATATAGCTCTCTCAATTTTAATCTAGTTACATTTTGCCCTGGTGGCAGGTATCCAGAGCCATCGTTACAGTGCAAGATGATTCAGTGGCTTTCTAGCCCCACAAGACTCTCTACTTTATCAAAAGTATGGCAGAGTAGAAGACGGGAAGTAAAATAATGAGGGAATAATTGAAACACAGGAGCTCAACACACCATGAACAAGAAAGCTGACTTGATCAGTAAGTCAGAGCTGCTGACTGACATAAACTTCAATACCAAATAGCTTGGTATTACTTAAAGGAGTTGTGCAAAAATGGCTAATTGGCAAAGAGGCAGAAAAAAGAAAAATTGATTATATCTTCAAGAGAGGCTATGAAAGGCATGAATTTTCTCTAAAGACTATACTCGGTATGCCTGTTGTAGGCACCATTATTTTTCCTGTTTATTTAAGATTTTGTATTATTAGTCATTAAACTAAATTAACTAAACACAAAGTAAAAACTGGGAGATATTTTGCCAAAATGAATGCTAACAGACATCCTTTTTTTCCTTAGTTCTGATTTTGATTTATTTTTGAATATTAATATTATGAAAATAAGATTGACAGTCCCATTGATACTTGAAAATATAATTTTTCTTCCTAACTGCGCATTAAATTTTTCCCGAGCTACCTCACAAGATTGGTAATATGATGTGCAGTCTGTTACTGTTCAGCATTTTGGCCAGATCAGTAGTACCTGAAAGTCAGTCAGACCTTTGAAGTGCTAAATTACTGGACTGATTCCTGTCCTTGGTAAAGGATAACAGCACATGTAACTGACATGCTGCTTGGTCTCAAACTGAGTGAATGAGCTTTGGGAACTCTGCAGAAGTTCCTAACTGGTCTCTCCCATCTGGAATGATCTCTGAAGGTTATGCAAAAACCATGTAAAGACACTTCTGTGGTTACTGCACATGCCAAGTCTGCTGCAAGGATATGCAGAAGAACACTAATTCTCAGACTACCAACCTACAATTTCTCCCAAAAGAGAAACTCCTTTCTATTAAGACACATTTCTAATAGATGCAAGTTGCCAATCTTCTAAACTAATATAATATCTACAGAAAATAGACCAGTGTAGTTCTTTTTTCTGAGGGAAAGTTATTGACTTAAATATGAATAAACCATCCCTCAGTGCATACAAAACATAAGGCGAAATTTTGGAAATACTGGGGAATAGAGCATTCAAAGTTTTAGGCACCAGGATGTGTGGGAATATTATCAATACCCACACTTTTATAAAGCATTAAGCCACTAACATTCTTATTAGGGATTTGGTACTGATATTGTCAGGCTGAAGAAGAGGAGATAAGAGAAAATATAGCGGTTATACCATAAAGGAGGCTGTTGCTGGATCCCAATTTGCCAAGGATTAAAGCAACAACACTGATAGCAAAAGAAAGACAAGGTGCCAAAACATAACAGGAAAAAATCTGGTCATGCTGGACATTCTTAGCTGTCAGTTTGGCTTTATTCTGAGCTAAATTCAGGAACTGTAAGTCTTCTATCTCTGAATTAAAACATTTGATCACATTTTAAAAGCAGGCTTCTACCACCTGTTCTTCCACTGATGAGCACCTGCATGATTCCCATTTTACCAAGCGAACTATCAGTATTGCAAAGCAAATTGCAGTGTGAGCGGCGGTGGCATCAATGAATATCAATAGTGGGGGGACTGATGATCCAGCACTAGCATGCCTGCTGCTTTTGGTAATCAGGATTCAGTTCCTTGCTCTGCCATCATCTTCTACAGCATTAACAAAGTTTCATAAGTTAAATCTGTTTGGAAGATGCAGATGGATGTGAGTTCAGTCTCACAAAGTTTTAACTGAGCACTCTGGAAGCTCTTGAGAAACGAGTTAAGTCTAATAAACTAACATCCATTGCCTTTCAGGAATTGTGTACCATGCCACATTAGAGCAGCCATTCTGGTCCAGAACTGGTTCATATCCTACCATATGACGGCACACTGAGTTCATGTCATAGACTCCCAGTAATCTCATAGTATTCAAATTTTTGAGTTAGCATATTTTGAGAAGTGTTTTTCTTCATTTGAGACATGGAAAATGACCCTAACTCACCATCTGAATGCTTCTACTCTTTGGCAAAGTCAAACAGTAGGAGTCAGGTGACATTTCCCTTAAATCATGCTATATTAGTTATCCCTGTGATAGCTGATAAACCACTATAAATGGCTGCATTACACAGGCAGTTTCTGCGAGTCACCTGAAAGCCTCCAGTGCTCTTTAGAAGCACCAAAGCCAACAACAATTTGGCTGGTCAAGCTGACACTGCTGGGAATTCTTCTCTGAGAAAGTCAGACCTGAAGTTAGGCAGTAAAAGGAGACAAAACTGCAGTATTGTCTGCTGCTTCTCTTCAGCCTCAACCACAACCTTGTCCAATCCACACCCCCTTTCTTTTTGTCAGTGAGGAAGCTATAAATATGTGGCCCTGTAGCCCTTTCCTTTCATTTAGACTGAGGTTATACCACTTCTCCTAAGCCTTGTAATGATTGACCCTTGAAAACATAGGATTCCCTCACCTTACAAAAGCAGGGGTTATTAAACAGATGTAAGGTACACCAAATATATGGGGGGGAGTTCAATATTGTAAGTATATTTTTGGTTTTAGGTAATGATTATATGAAAACGTAAAGAATTTTCTTTCTGATATTTACCATCAAAACAAAAGACAGTAACAGAAACTAGAGTTGTACTTTTATGAGGAATAGAAGGATATCCTGTTAAAATTGCATATTTATCCTAATTCTCAATAGTAGTCAATTGCACCAAAACAGTATGAATTTTAAAGCCAGGTGAGGAACACATCTACTGAAATCTGTCATGAAATAAAAATCATTTTTTTCTCAGACTCTTTCCCTTTTGCCTCTTCCCCCAAAGTAGCAGTTTTAAATTTAATTATATATTTCATTAATTTTTGATGTATTTTTTCTTCAAAAAAGGAGTTGTTTTGGGGTTTTTTAAAGGTTATTTTTTCTCTGTCTCTGTTACACCTCTCTTTTTTGTGGTAATCTAAAGATTAAATTCTAGCAAAAATATTATTCTAATACTTACAGTTGAATATCACATATGACTAGAAATCACCTACATATATATCAGAAATCAATAAATTAGTATATTAGGGAAATAATGTATCCTAAATGCTGTTATGTGTCAGGCTATTCCTACATTTTCACTATAAAAAGAAAGCAATAGGAAGAGTATGATGTGCTCTGACAGAGATTACTGGATATGCTACCATGGTGTAAAGAATGCACTAACATTAGAATTAATTAGAAATAGTCACAATTCTGATTAAAATTCTGTCTTTATACAGCTCCTAGTTATTCATAATCATTCACATGTTAGTGTGAAAATTTTTAAGCATCTGGACTGCTTGAATTGACTATTGAAGGCTGATCATATATCACACATGGCACACCTTTTCTAAGTCAGATGGTTCCTTTGATTCCCTTGACTGGATATATAAGTTACAAGTAAGTAAAAAAAAGAACACTCTTGCTTTATGCCCCATAATTCTTATTCAGTTAAACCTTTCTGTAACTGTTTATGTCATTGAGCTTGTTGGTTAAACAGCACAAAATCTGTGAAGGTAAGGCAATTCAAAAGGTCTGTCCAAGAAAGCCTTCTTCCCTCTCGTCCCCTCCCCTCCGCTCCCCTCC
>WEIT01002997.1:1281-23974 GCA_013389985.1 Dryoscopus gambensis | reverse complement strand
TATGGGTGAGGGTCAGGACTGAGAAGCAAAGCCTGGAATTTAAAATTCAGCAGGGTTTGAATGGCACTGCAAAAAGTAAGAGTTGTTTGAAAAAAAAGATTTGTCTCCTGAGAAGAATCTCCTGCTTGCTGGTGGGCCACATATAGGACTCACTTGACACTTACAGTTAGCTTCAGCATTAGAGCTTAGAGACAGAAAAAGCCTAGGAATGATGCCGGAAAGAAAATGAGAACCGAAAAAGTAAACTGATGGACTGTACTCTGAAAGACATTTTCTAGTAATACTAAATATTTAAAGGAAAAAATAATTTAAACTACTTTTTCTCGTTGTGCTTTTTCTCTATGCTTGTTCTAGGAAATGAGCTTGTTGTCAGGAATGCTTCCAGATCAATTGAACTGAAACATATTTGCATGCAAAACTTCCTTCTGCTAGTTATGCTCATCTGGCTTAGCATACAATATACCACAAGTAAAACAGCATGCATTTGGAACACAGAAAAAAAAAGCATAAATAACAAAGACATATTGAACTAGGCATCATTTGTAGGAGTTATGGGCAAATAGTTCCACAAAGCTTAGAAAAATTGCCAGCTTAGAAAAATTGACAAATGGGAAAATAGAAAAAAGACACCTCACGAAATACATGACACAATGAATTATTCTCACAGTTATTTCAGTGGCTGGTGCAAGTGGAAAAAAACCAAAAAAAGCAGTGTTCACAAAACAACACAGAACTAAATCAAGAGCTAACCACAAATGCTGTATGGTGGCACCTGAGCAGCTACAAGCATTTACGCACATTCAACAACCTTGCAATGCAAACTGCTGGTGAAGGAATTATGCATTTATACTGAGCTGTATTTTGATTAAAACACTCCCTTTGCTTTCAGAGGGAGACAATGCTCTTTGAATGGGTGGTCTATTATAGGCAAGTTAGGCATTACAACCATTAGAGCAATGAAGTTGAAGGCAGCTTGCATGATACGAACCAGCTGCTACCCAGTCTGCCAGGTTCTGGCTCCTTATACATAGAGTGTTTGGAAAGATGTAGTTGTGATGTTTATGTCAGACACTTGGCAGTGGATGAATTGCAAATGTATGGACTGGCAGTTCTCTACATGTGTAAATGGTCATGCTCAGGAAGGTGGGCAATGGCTGCTCTGTGCTGTTTTCAATAGATTTGCTAGGTAGTATTTTATGATTTTCAGAGCAGTGTCCATCCTACACTCAGTGTTTGTGTCTGGGGATTCAGTCAAGACCTGAAGAACATCAGCATATTATCAGAGGCAATCCAAGAATCTTTCTGTGACATTAAGATTGGGCTCACCTGCAGCAAGAAATAATCTTCCTAATACAAACCTAAAGACTTTTTGAACAACAAAGCAAGTAAACCTTTTCTCCTGAAAAAAACCCCCTACAATATATATGCTATTTCTGCTTTTCCTTCACACAGCTTTGCTGTTTTCATTCCATCAGACAAGATATCCTTTTGTATAAATTTCTCACTAGCAAAAGACTTCAACAGACCTACCATCTTACTCCTGATTTTCAGTAACTGTTGTTTCTGAAAAATGCCATTTAGTTTGTGACAAGGTTCTGAGTATATTTCTTGGCATTTTGCCTTTAAAAATTTACAAAAATAACAAGTGCTTCCCTAAAAAGAAGAACTTAAATCAGGCTAGTTCTGATTTAATACAAACAGTCATCCAAAAATCTAGAAACAAAAAAACCACAAGTCTTTGTGCTGGGGAGTTTGAGATTGCTGTTTCTGCTTTGTGAGCTGCAAACATTTCTGAGTCTTGGTACAGATCAAGTGTATGAATAATTTAAGATTAAAACACAACAGGCTCCCTGACCTACACCCAGACATCAACAGTTATTCTGAGCCATGCTGACAACACCCACAGCTTGATGCTCTATTTAGTCAGCATGACTACTAGGTCACCTATGTAGGTGGTGGCTGAGTGGTTCAGACAAGGCATCATCTAGGACTGCCAAAAACTGACTGTTGATTGTTGATACCCAGACATGAACTCAGAACCAAGAGAAGTCAAGGACAGCTTCTGAGAAAACAGGCTTTATAGTAGCAGACAAAAAGTACTTAATGTAAAACTGTGTGTGACACAAATAATGAAGAATAATGTGCTACAAATAAAGCATAAAAAATTAATATATGAAACAAATACATCTTTTGTTTGTACCTGAAGATAAGTGATCACAAGATAATTCTACATTAGAAATCACTAACAGATGGACAGCTCTCTAAGGAAGAAGTCCAGCCTCGGTTACTTTTTTCAGAAGAAAATAGTCAAGATTTCAAAACATTTGCAGATAGGAATCTCCAAATGCAGACCAGTTCAGAAAAAGGAAAGGATCCCATCTCAGAGTAGAACTACTTATTTAGTACCTTATTGTTTGTTATAAACCTGTAATTCTGAATGGGAAAACATATAGACTTATTGTGTTACCTGCAGTCAAACTTACTTTCCCAGACATGCCCCTTGGAAGTCTCAGTCATGTCTCCCTTTTCGTGTTTCTCACTTTTGCATCACCTTGTTTTTCTGTTTTAAAGTTGTTTCTTTCTATTTCCTTAGCCTAAATGAATTAAATATAAAACCCAGGGAGTTATGGTTTTCTTATATTCTTAGAAGTCTGTATCACCTTCAGATCTTTCTACTGAGTTTTACAATATCTTGAACATGGATGTCAAAGCCAAGGTTACAAACCAATCCCCACCGCACAGCCAATGAAGGAGTGCCTACTGCTGCTGTATTTAACATCAGCACCTTAGGCAGGCTCTCTTTTAGATAGTGAACACTCTTTTACTGCACAGTGAAGGAGCTTTGGGCTTGACTGCTGTAATAAATCACAACTAATTATGCTAATACGTAGGGCATGAAATTAGCCGCTCATCTCAAGCCTGTGACATCTATTAATCTGTATGTTGGCTTATTATTTGCATTCTGATATTTACGAAGACAAGACAGCTTTTCCCTTCAGTAGTACTGAACAGATGTTCCTTAATTCCCAAAGTCAAATCTTCCAAACTCCTTTATCAAGAGACTTTGGTGCCCCTTCGCAACTGCAGTGGGATCAGCAGATATCCCAGCCCAGGAAAGAGGTTTAGTGGGTCAATGTTTAAACAGATGAAAATCACACAGGATAGGTACTGTATGGATTAAGTGACTGCCTCAAACTTAGTGAACAACCCGCTATCAGCTTAGATATTGCGCTCCAACAAACCCACACTTCTCAATATTACTCCTTCCATGAGTATATATTACGCTTCTAGGACTCATTTTCATAAGTGACAAAAATTCCACAGTCCACACTGTCATCAAAAGCACTTGCACAATGGCATCACCTCTCCCAGGTATCTTATTCACCACTTTTATCAGATTACATTCCCAGAATGCATATTATAAAACAATTAGACACCAAATTAATAAGCAATTTTAGAGCTGGTAGCATGCCAGTTATTAATGCATCTAAATTCTGAAGTAGTTGTTGATGCTTTGAATGTCAAAAATTTCCATTTATATAATGTCCTGGAAAATATTCAAGCTCCCGGAAAGGACTGTAAGAGTGATGGCTGTAAATCAGCCACTCCTATGCCTCCTGCAGCTGTGCCTCTGATTCCTCACTGCTTCATGATAGCTGAAGTCTGAGAGAAGACCAGGGGCACAGGCAGAGGACTCTTACCAGTCAGACACACTGCAGGATGAAGGCACAGGGAGAAAAGGGAGAAAAAAACTTTCTGGTATGAGTCACTGTTAAAAAACCATGAAAACCTAATCTACATGCAATGTATAATCTACAGCAGAACAAACTTCAAATGTGTTTTGAGAAGGGGATATCATGGCTAATCCCACATACTTTGAGTCAGCAAATGAATCAAGAATTTACTTCTGCAAAGCATTTCGGACTTTTTGTAGACTAAAAGCTACTGAGATCCTGGCTGCTCTGCTTGTACCTGCAATATCTGAGGCTTGTTTCAGGACAGCAGCAGCAGAATATGGGCTGCAGGTGTGGCTGGGGAGACACCAGGGGCTGCCCTGTGCTGGAAACAGCTGGTTCCTGATAGTTCCAGCTGGCTCCAAAGGACCCACTGTAGTGCACAGCTGAGTCACTCAGCCAAGCTGGTGGCACCTCTGGGAGGAGGTCCATGGCACAGTGGATAATCTCTGCAGCCTGTGGAGAGCCCACATTGGAGCAGAGGAAAAGCGTGAGTGGCAGAGAGGAACTTCTGTGTCCTCTTGGCAACCCTGACACCCCTGACCCATGTCAGTTGTTGCCTCACTCAAAGGAGTGTGACCTGTAGCGACAGCAATGGGCAAGGAGAGGAGTCTGGAGTGAAGGAATGCAGTTTCACATAAGTTCTCTTGCTCCTGATCTTTCTTCACTTCCTGTCCTACTCCCCCAGGAGGAGGGGAGAAAGTAGAGTGGAGTAAACTTGGCTGCCAGCTCAGGCCACCTCAGCACCTCTGCTCACAACTGACACTGCTGCTTCCAAATCAGCTTTATCTGACCTAAGGGCAAGGTGCCATCAGATTTACTCCTCCACTGTGCATTCCTGCCCCTTTCCTTGGGCTGGGGCTATGTGCCACTGGGGGCAGAGAGGTGTTACTTTGGTCCAGCTGGCATCAGCCCTAGAGAAGGTCTGGTGACCCTTCTGGCAGATCTGCCTGTGAAGAGGGGCAGGAAAGAAGCAGTTTGACCTGTTTATGCAAATCAAGGGTCGTGTTGAAGGGTGCCACCCACCCCTCCCCTTCCCTCCTGATTCATCTCCTTTTTTCTAACCAAAATTTCAGTTTACTTATTAAATATGTAATCAATATTTAAAACTAAACATTCACCAAATTTTATAAATATAATCAAGGAATTTGTCTATTTTTAAAAGCTTCAAACACATGGAGAAGATGTTTTCTAGTATATGTAGTAACATACAAAGGCTTAATTCAGAAGTGCAGTTGAAATTGTAACATTTTTAAAGAATAAATGACATTTAAAATCTGAGGAGATATTGTGTCGCACAAATCTTTTTCCTGAAATTCCTGTGAATAACAAAAACACATGTAAAATGAAGATGCAAATAAATATAGCTGAGAAAAACATTAGTGATAAATATGTAATACACATTATCTACAGTTGTCCTCCCACTACTTTGAATAAACACTACAGCTCTCTTTCTGGTTTCCCCTATTATTCCCTGATCAAAGTAATAGAAATTCTGCTCATTTTGTAATTTCTTTGATGATTTTCTGTAGCCTTAAGCTGTTCACCAGAGAAGATCACAACATGCAGGCCCAAGTCACTAGAGAATTTAAGAACATGTCTTATTTTATGAATTATCATATCACAACAGAGGAAGCTGCACACAAGCTTAAAATTTCAAAAGCACTTTGCTTTTTAGTCTCACCCAAAATATATCCAGAGAGGGTCACTAAACTGAATGTAGCTTGCTCATTATCTGCAAATGTCAGAAGCTTCTTATTTCTTGAGTAATTAAAACAAAAAATAAAATTACAGTGTTTATTAACAACTGGTGCTTCTCAAGACATCTGTGCCACTTGCTAGTAGGAAATAAAAGCAGCGACTAAGGTCCTATATCTTGTCATATGGTTATTTTTCCCTTTGATACTAGCCACCAGAAAATAGTCTAATATATTGCAGTAAAATCAATTTAATTTAACTATGTAAAATAAATTTTGCCGTTGATCATGTGTACATTTTACATTTTCCCTGGTCTTTCAGTTCCAGTGAAGCATGAATGTTATTTTTGCCTGTGTAATTGAGAACTCTTATTCTAAAACAAAGTTCATTGAATTGGTACCCAAGCGTAATGCAATTAGTAACACAACTATTAAAACAGCAAGAACATCTGTGCATAGTGCAAAATGTCTATTGATGGCATTTATTGCATTTTTGTCTGTATATAATGTAATATGTACATAACTGAAAATAAAGCACTTGGGTGTTCCCATGTCTTATTTTTAGCACTTTAAATTATGTAAACTCAAGATATTTCATTGTTATATCCAATCAACACTAATTATAATACACGAAAAATACACAAAATTATGTCTGCAAGGGCATCTCCAAGTATTCTATCTCTTTTTTTCATTTGATAATTTCATTTTATAATTAAGGAGGATTTTCTAATTTTAATTGTATTGTTTAAAATAAAGTAGGATTTTCTGATGACGTTTTTGTCAGTGAAGGTTTCCCCAGAAGGTACTCTTCGCCATGTTAAGGCACAACCCAGAAAGATATGGCTGAGAATTTATTTCACATCTGTTTACTATGCAGGGCAGCAAACCATTAGATGATTTCTGCTGAAGAATACCCACAATAGCCTCTTGTAAATCATTCAGATTAAAAGAGTAAAATGTCCTTATAGGATGCTAATAGCACAAGTTTTAACATTATACAGTTCTTCATATCCTAATGATTAATAATTGAATGTTTCATGATAGACACTGAGATTTCTTTACTTAGTTCATTACAAGATGAGAAAAGATGTACCCCATCTCAATAATATTTTCCAAGGATAGTTAAATACAAAAAAGTTCTGAAATCATTGTAAATCTTCATAATACTTCATAACATGCTATGTAATTTAATAATAGGTAACAGCTCAGTATTGTGTATTTATTATATTGCTCAATAAACTAAATTACAAAGAAACTACCTTATTTACTCATGGTCAAAAACCAGTCAGAGTCAGTGGTCATAACCTCCAATATTCTGGTTTTGGTTCATGTTTAAAAGTTGCTCACAAATTTAAATCTGGTACCAAAATACCTCCAAAACATGAAAAAGGGGCAGAATTGTTTCAGCAATGCAGTGCATTTGGCCAGTTTGAATTTAAAAAAAAAAAACAGTTCAGTCTTTGACCTTCAAATGCAGAATCTGAAAGTCATTTTACTGATACTCTGAGGAGAACAACCAGCAAGAAACATCTTTCCTGTCGTATAGTCTGACATAGAAGAGGCCAACTCATGTTGTATATGAGTTCAGAAGCGGTTCGACATTCTTTATGAGGGGTCACCAAAAATATAAAGTATTGGAAATTCCTGCACTGGTTCTAAAATAAAATTAATCCAAGTCTTGACACAGAGGATGCTTTCTATGCGTGCTAAAGACACTCACCTTTTTGGACTACACACAGCATTCTTGTCCAAATACAGATGAAGTCAGTTATTATAACATTAGATGCATGGAAAATTCAGTACACACTTCTCTCTGTCATTTATAAGTGTCATATCTAGAAAATGATTGGGTAGTCATGACATAGTGCATTTTTTTAATTGTAAAAAACCAATCTCTTTATTTAAAAGTATATTTTAACTTGAAGGTATCACTTCAATTTGACTACAGATTGTTAGACATTAATAAAACTTGATGACAATTTTTATTACATTCAGAACTTGATGGATTTTTTTTGTCTGAAATGATTTGTTCTGTTGAGCAATTCTAGAAAATCTTTATCTGGCAAAAATAAGCCTTTTGTATTCTCCAGGACACAATACCCCATTATTATTATTATTATTAGAAGGTCTAATGCCTGAGGCTGATGAATTTTACATTTAATTTACCTATATGAATCTGATCATATCTACACCACACAAATTCTGGCTAAACTAATGTAATCTTTTACTCATATCAAAATGTGTAGGCAAAGGAAATGCTATCCCCCTTTTACCAAGTTCACCCACTGTTTAATTCCTTCCTCTTGTGGATTTGCACACAGATTTAATAGAAAGATAACTAGAGATGATGTTCAGATTCTATGTTAAGGAATAAATCCCATCCTATGTGGAACAAAGTCCTATTTTACAGTAACTTTTGCAGAATACTGAAAAACAGCTTGTTTACAGAATGTGAGAAAGAGCATTCTGTGATTAGGGCGAGGCGGACATCTATTCAGCTGCTCTAATTTAGATGATTCATACATAAGAGAACAATTTCAATATGAAATAAGAAAATTTTAGAGACAAGAAAAACCAAACTGAAACTAAAAATGTTAGTCAACATTGATGGAACTTCACTTATTTTTTTCCATGGTATAAGCTAAAATATCAGTTATACCCTTACCCATAATTACATTCTTTACAAAGATGTTCTTTCCATCTCCCTTACTGATTAACAATTATTGAGTTAAATGCCTCTAATAGTTCCTAGTGCCAGGCTTTCTCTAAATTTTAATTCCTGAGAAGTAACAAATGAAAAAAAATACATATTAATTTAAAATAAATTCATGTCTGTCCATGAGCTGCTTAATGAATAAATGGAAGATTTACAAGTCCATAATCATTAGAATTCCCCTTTGCTTATTCTCAGCATGCTCCTGATAAAAATGATATAACTGCTATACTCCACTGATCATAACAAAATAGATATATAGCTCTGCACTGAAATGCTATCTGTGATTCTGTCAGTTGTGCAAGGGATCATAATTATATGCTGCAGAAAATGAATTAATGGAATAAATGAAGTATGCAGATATCTGTCAGCCCTGACAAACAACTTTGCTGTTCAATTAGCATAACTCCATCCTTTATTAAAGAACTGAGATTACTCATCACAGTTAAATGCTTTATTTATTTAAGATGCTCATTTATAAAACAGGTCTAGAGAAGTATCAATTTATTTTCCTGAAGCCTCTTAGTGACAGAAGATGGTGTGGTTATATACAGAAGACAGTTTGTACATGTTTTCAATACTGTGAGCCACATCTCTAATCTATACTGTTTTGTGAGCTGCCTCTTCACCCATTTACATGATTTGACATTCCCATGGCAACTACTGTAACTGCCAACATGGAAAAATACTAGTGGCATATTTAATGCACTTTAACTTAGCAGTAAGCACATCATCCCTTTTAGGGGAGAAATGCAGACAAAGCAGCCGGAGTCTGCGGTGAGGAGTCACAGAACATACCAGAGTCTGCATCGAGGGAGCCGACACAGGCACCTTGCGACTGCTCAGAGTCTCCAAACACACAAGCAGCTTTTCTGAGTATCTGTGCTGCAAAGCTTTGTAAAATGCCACTAGCAGATGGTTCCTAGAAAGAAGGACTTGAGGATAATTATAAGCTTGGTGTCTGTATTCACACGGGTTTTGGCCAGGGAGTGCTGCTGTCTGAGAGTGTGCAGAGAGCAGCTCACAGGAGAGGGCTCCACACATAGAAATTCTCCCTCGTCTGGAAGCCTCCTGTCTCTGCTGCTCACTAAAGAAGCTACTCCACACAAAATGGGTTTGAAGCACCAGTCCTCAAATAAAGGGCACACTGAATGGATATGTTACACTGAAGACTTCAGTAAGGGGGAAAAAAAAGTGAAGGAAAGAGATGAGATAAACATGACCTTCTATAATTTAAGAATCAGAATTCTTAAAGACTTCAGTGAAACCATGAAAATCTTGTCTCATTCCTGGTGTCCACTGGCATATCTTCAGGTCTATGTTTTGTGTCTGTCCCTGCCAGTAGCAAACACAGTGGAGGAGAAAAAAAACAAACCAAAACAAAATGGCATAAGGTGATTTAAAACAAGGACATAAATCCACATTGAAGTTTCAAGATAGATAGCAGGGGAAAAATTATTTCTACCCATATTAGAAAACAATTTGTTAGAATAAGTTTGAAATAACTTGTAATCATAAATCAAGAACACAAGACTATTACGAAAAAAAGAGAAAACAGAGCTAACTTTTTAATACCAGAATAGTACTAAAAGACCATCGATAGTGAAATGTACTGGACTATTCCTACTATTTATCTTTATCCTCTGCCGCCATCCGGTGGCCTTTTAATTCAAAAGTCTTCTAATAAACATCTTTAGATGAATGCTCTACAGAACCTCTGAAGGCGAGACCTGTAGGAAAAGGTTGACAAAACAGTCAATCTTTGGGTGGAGCAGCATGCTTTCAGGGAAAGGATACTGACAATAAGTTAACACTGCAGTTTTTGTAAGTAAAGATCATTTAACCAACCATAGAAAAGTGGAGGATTCAGACCAGCAAGGGAAAGAGTCATTCCTTCAGTGTGAAAATTAGGAGTTTACATGAAGACACTCGTAACATATCCCTTCCAGAGGTAATGGAGAGGCAAAGGGCAATCCAAGGCATATTCTTCCTTCTTAAAAAGAGATGTCTAAAATAAATGGAATTAATCAGCATTTGGCTGTGCCTCATTCTGTGCATTGCCTATAAAGCAATCTTCTGGGCATCTGACATTTGGATGATGTCACTTAGAGAGCTCAATCCCACTCAAGCCAAAACATCAGACCCTTATAGCACATCTGTGTGAGCATGTATCTGGCAATCATTTAGTAAGCAAATATCAGGGGAGACTTTTTTTTAATAATGTAAAATTATTAATATTATTTTGAGCTGTTAAAAGTATGAATTTTTTAGTACCTGTCCAACATCAGATAGAAACACTTCTATGTCACTTTCAGAAAAGAGACAGTGAAAAACACATGTTCAGTTAAATCAAGGCATCAGGAGTAGTATCACCATAAGAAATTATGGAAGAAAGCAAAGGCTGCTTTTCTCCAGCCTGCACTTGCAGAAAGGGATTTTGCTGTACTCTGCTATATTTATATTCATGGTCACTGCTGCAAGAGAACAAAGCTGGCCAGTTGTCACAGTTGCCCATATTTTTGATTTAATCTCACTGTTTTGCTGCTTTGACCTTTAGGACAATGAAAAGTGGAGGAGATCTCAAGAATAATTGGCTTCTCCGTGCCAAAGGAGGATGCTGACCACACAAATGCATAGTGGAAATATCTACCCATTTCCAGTTGCCAATCAAATTTTCTCCTCAATCAGATAGAGGATATTTGCTTGCTTTCTTTGCATATGTGTGTAAATATATGTTTCAAAGACACTAATGATCAATGGAGAAACAGCTAAAAGTATCCTTCCTGGAAGACAGAAAAAAACTTCCACACATGGATTGAAGAGCCTTCGTTTGGACAAAATTATTCTGATATAGAAAAGCAGCTGGTGCTCCTGTAAATAATGAGTTGAAAGTTCATTCAAGGTCAGCTTCTATCATCACAGATCTGGCATGAAAAATAATTAAATGAAAGAAGAGGAAAAGGAGAGAAAATGCTAGAGAAACAGATTTTATGGCTATAAGAGAAGGAGAAAAATGGCTGATTCCTGCAGACCGAAAGACAGAAGAAAAGAGACCTGTGACACCTTGAGTTAGGAAACCGGGCCAAGGCTCAATTGGCTTAATCACACCATTATCCACCATTTATGGTGGTGGTGGCAGAGGATGAAAAACACAACCTACACAGTAACGAGTATATGTAGTTTCACACTATTCACATCTCCAACCATGCCTTAAAGGTATCTGAGTTGGTTTCATTGTGATTCACTGATGAGAAGACGGTCAGTGAGTGACAGAAAACAAAACTGGTCTGGAGCAAGTCAAAATCACTACAATCTTGGATGAGACGCTAGGTTGATAGGAGAAGATTCCTAGCTGAGCATGGTTAATCTGAATTCAGATTAATAATACAACCCAGCAGAAAAACTGCTTTCATGATTTCCTGGCATTCTAACAGGTGGATACACAAGAATCCTGCTCTGGTAGGAAACGTGCCCCAAACAGTCTTGGTAGAAATTTGGATTGTTTTCTTTAACCTTTAATCTTGCTGCTAGCTGTATATAGGTCCTCCCTTTTCTTCTTCCCTGTGCTAAACGCTAATCTGGTCTCTGCTTCCTACTCTTGCCAATTCTTTCCTTGCCAGTTATTTTTCAAGTTCAATTTGGAGTGGCACCATCTGTCTATCAAGGAACGTCCCTTCCCCTCTCATGCTGTGTAAGAGCAACTATCCTAATATCTACCATTTAGGGAAACAAAGATTTAGCTTGGAGTTCCTCCAGTTTTCTCAGTAATATTCTGAAAAAAACCATTCAGTCTTGATGACCTTCTGTTCATCATGCTACTCCTAGTCACAGTTCTTCAGAGTGAATCTTAATAAAGAACAATCTGCTTGCATGACTGATACGTATTTGGATTAGGCTGAATTGCCACGATCAGACACATCATCTGCAAAACTGAAGTACTTGCAGCAGCTGTGAAGCCTGATGTGGAAAAAAATTGTCAGACTAAGCAGTAAGAAAACTTTTTCTTTGCACACCACCACCTCAGGTTAATTTCTGCAACATATAAAAATGTCAGCCCTTACAAAATACACAGGATAAAGAAGACTTTTGCAATCTTGTTAGTGCAGAAATTCAAATGTTAAATCTAGAAGAAATATGCTTTCTTCTTCTGGTGAGTTACTTGTTATTTTAAATATTTCAGTTGTTAGAACTTGATTCTCTTTTTAGCACTCCTAAATTATATAATAATTTACCATACCATGTTGTGAATCCTGCCTTAGGATCCTGCTGGCTATGCCAATTTGTCACGAATGAGTGATTTAGATTGCTCAAAGAATCATTGTCAAAGGTAAGAGCAAAAGTGGAGTTTTCTGGTGTCATATGAGAATAAAATGTCTCAGCTGAATTTATATAACAGTGCCACAGATCATTTCTTCCTAGGAGCTTGTCACTTTTACACAAAGCAAGCACTCTTAAGACACAAAATGAGTATGTGAAGGATTTTTTAAAAGTAGTATAATTATTCATTAAAAGACATATATATATAAATCAAAA
Source organism: Dryoscopus gambensis (assembly GCA_013389985.1). Taxonomy (NCBI): domain Eukaryota; kingdom Metazoa; phylum Chordata; class Aves; order Passeriformes; family Malaconotidae; genus Dryoscopus; species Dryoscopus gambensis. Next base: position 11,297 of record WEIT01002997.1, on the reverse strand, counting down.
GCAATTAGCAGTGTGAAAAAAAATCAAAGAAAAACTCCCTGTAAACATGGCCCAACCTCTCCCCCTTAATTTTGTTTGAATTTGCATTGTTGCTTTCAAAAATTGTGTGCATTAAAAATGTGTTGTTTAACATGCAGGTAATAGATGTATGCAATCATTTTCTGCAATAAGTTATTTGGTTTTGTGAGATCACACATTTTGTTTGTACAGCTTGCTTTACTGACAATCACCATAGCGTCTGAGCATCTCCTAATCCTTACATTGTTTGGATGCACAACTGAAATGTAGGGAAATACTATTTTTCAGGTATTGCAGATGATGACAGAAGCAAAGAGTAGTTACCCTGTTATCAGTCTTTATTTTTTCTTTATTTTTCACTACTCATCCTGTTGAATGTGCTGATTTTTCTGCTAACAATACATTCCAAAAGGTATAATAATCAGAAAAACTACTTAGAATGAAAAATACAACTTAAAGTAACAAAGAAGTCATTCAAATATATACATACAAAAAAATGACTCCCATTAGACAGTGAAGAGAGACAGGGAGATTGAGTTAAGGTTCAAATTACTGATGCATTAATATGCTAATATAATTTTTTTGCTCATATGTATTCAGTTTAGGTGAAATTCTGTTATTAAAGCTGCAGGGCACTGAGCAGTTACTAAAAATAGACTAACTAGGCCAAAGGAGAATTTGTAAATATTTTTGAGCTAGTACATAAAATTTTTAATATAAACCTAGCAGAATAAAAGCACAGGGATCTATTTCAGTACGGATGTCACTGATACCAACACTTTACAAAATTATTGTTAAAAAGTCCAAATAATTCTGAAAAATATAAAAGACAACAGCACTGAGTAAAGTTCAGCTTTTTTTAACTTCTATTTGATCTACATCCATTAAAAGGCAAGAAAAAATTAGACTCTAAGGACCAGACACAAAATGGAACTGCAGCTGGGAATTTAAAATTAGTCTTGCATGGACTTTGCAACCTTCCATGCTCAGCTGCTGTCTGGCCCTAAGGGACTTTTTCTTCTCTAAGCATTTCAGTCCATTTATCTTCTGGCTTTCCAGAATTTTTCCAGTTCAGTCTTCATAATGCTGAGCAGTTTCATGATTGCCTTATGCCCACACCTAGACGAGATATCCCTCTTCCTTTTATCAGCAGAAGGACTTCTTCTGACTGGCAGTCTGAGCAAAATCTTGCTCTATGAATGTCTTCATGAAGGACAGCAGCCAGGAAGGCTGGCAGCTCTTTTCATTGGTGAGGCACTGGAACAGGCTGCCTGAAAAAGTGGTGAATACCCATTCCTGGAAGTATCCAAGACCAGGTTGGATGGGGCTCTGAGTAATCTGGTTCACTGAAAGGTGGACCCCCTACAGCAGGGAGGGGTTAGAACTAGGTGATCTTTAAGGTCCCTTCTAACCCTAACCATTATATAATTCTATGACCTTTTTAACTGCACCTCAGGTCTTTAGAGTACAACATCGGAAAAAGTTCTCTCCATTACCTGCAGAGATAGGGAGCTTCCTGAATAGTTATGTGGCAATTTGGGATTCCACTTTAAGGGACAAGGGTCTGCAATAATTCTAAGCCCTGCTGGAGGTAAGTCTGCACTTGGAGACCAGATCTCAAACACTGCTTCATCGAATGATTTGAAGTTACTCTTAATACACATATTGGAAAGTACTTTCAAGCAAGATAAACCTTGCAATGTTCATCTCCTACACTGTATTTTACAAAGGCCATAGGAGCTCTTGCAAAAAAGATTTCCCATTAGCACCCTTACTGGGAAGGAAACAACAGGCCTGACAGATGTGTCTGCTCCTATGTCATCCTACTGGGCATAAAATATAATCTTTGTTGTAAATCAGCTGCTGTTGTAGAGAAGTCTATTTTTAATTTTATTTTAAGGAAGGAAAAGCACTCTTTTTCTCTCCACAATTAATGGTAAGAGACTAAAATATCAGTGTCATATATTCTGTAGTAAATACTTATCCCGGTTTGAGACAAATTGGAGGAAGATATCGTCTGAGAAAAGGCAGGTTTCAGCTGCCCCTCCCCCACCAGTTTCAGGAAAAAATTCCTTGGAGGAAAAAGTGAAAAAACCTATTTATTTAACAAACACAATGCACTCAGGCACAGCAAAAGAATAATGCTAAATAATAAAACCTTTCACTGTGGAGAGAACCTGGGTAGATTTCAGAGTCCTTTGTGGGTGTGGCTTTCTCCTCTCCAGAGCTGGGGTTCGGCGTGGGCCGCTCCGGGCCTCCCGGATGATGTTCTATGACGTTCTGGTGTTGTTGAACAGTCCAGAAAAGAAGAAGAAGAAACCAAAGTCCCAGAGAAAAACCTTTCTTGCCTCAGCTAGCAAACTGGCTAAAAAGCAAGGAGTTTAACTCTCTGTCTCTCTCCTAAAAAAGAGAGCCAAGAGCTGGGAAAAGTACAAAGGTGCTTTTTCTCCGCTCCAGCACCTCAGGAACGCAAGGGAGTGGAGTGTCCTTGGGCACAAAGAACTCTGAAGAATTCGCCTGGCTTTTTTTCTTTCTCTCAGACCCAGTTTTAAAGACACAGAAAGGTACAGGATTCATGTCTGGACATAGAGCAGGCCATAGGGGATACACATCATAAAGTCACCCCAAGACAATACTTCACTTCTTTAGGAACACCAGTCACTGGCCGAGCAATCTGCAATTTCTCTGGAACCTCAGACAAAAAGGGTCTGCTCAGCTGGAAGGAGTGCAGCAGGCAGCTGTCTCATATTGTTCTCCATTGTTTCAATACCTAACTAAGCACCTCACAGTGCTATTTTTTATTCCTTGTACTTTGGGGCTACTGCAGTAAAACCACTACTTAAACATACTTAATGACAAAGATGCATTCAGATGGAAGACAGGAAACTGAAAGAGGTCTATGGTCTCCCTTGTAAGATGTGTTTAGTAAATGGAGTATCTAAAGATCATCTTGCTCTAACTGCATTAAATTCAGTCACAGGACAGATAGGGTGATACAGAGGACATTTCATCTTCCAAAATAGGATCAGAATGGGATATACAGGACTTGAATATGTAGATGCATGGCAAAATTATAGACATGCACTGAAAAAAATGCCATGAGAGGTAAGGAACTCTCAAAGCTTGGTGATAGCTCCACTACAGGTCTGCAGCCTAAAAAGAATAGAAACTTTTTCCTGCAATAAAACTCCAATTCTTCTGCTTTCAAAATCTCCATATAAAATCTAAGTAGGCTGCATACAACCCAGTTTGGCTTTAAAAGAAGGTGTTAAAGTTTCTCCACTGTTTGTTAGCTCTCCCAGTAATGGTTGGTTAAACAGGAATGAGTAAAACAAAGCAGAAAATCATTTCATTTCAAAGGATATACACTTTATCAGAATGTGATGTGACACACTGCTGTGTTCCATTGGATGGACTGGCTGGAACATACTTTGCCTTAGGAGTTTCTAAAGTGAACAGAGAACACAGGTGTTTTCATCTGAAAAGAATTCATCCAGAATTCATCATGTGTAGTACTTCCTTCAGAAGAAAGGCTGACAGCTCTCCTGAGAGGCAAAAATCTGTAAAGGGGTGTCAGTGCCCACCCTGTTTTGTTGGGGCTTTTTATAACTAGGTGATATATACTTTATTCTTCAGTTCATTTAAATGAAAGTGTTAAGTTCCTGCAAAGGTCTATGCAAGGACGGCCAACTAGCTGTGTTAAATACAAATTATAGGTCTTATGTGCTTCCAAACTTGATGGCTCTGGGACCATGCAAACACTGTTGTCAGTTTTGGCCTGTGAATACAGTCTACCCTGCAACATACACAGCCTCTTTTCACCACCCAGTCCTGTAGTTCAGCTGGTACTGGTATTCCCAAGCTGCTCCTTTCTGAGCACTTCATATTTATTTCTATAGCTCGGGGATGATGTGGCAGTAAACACAAGAAATGCAGGGTCTGCACAGAACAGCCTTGTATTGATTTGGCACAGTCTGGTTTTTGGTAGCAGGGGGGCTGCAAGGATGGCTCCTGTGAGAAGCTGCTGGAAGCTTCCCACCATGTCCAGCAGAGCCAGTGGCTGATGGCTCTGGAGATGGACATGCTGCTGGCCAGAACTGGGCCAACGAGAGAGGCCAGTAATGCCTCTGTGACGACATATTTGAGAAGAAAATCAAAACAAAGTCATGGGGGTTTTGTTTCTAGTCAGAGAAGAGGAGGAAGTGAGAACATGTGAGGGAAAACAACATGGTGACACCAAGGTCAGTGGAGAAGGAGGGGGAGGAGGTGCTCCAGGTGCCGGAGCCGAGATTCCTCTGCAGGCCGCGGTGAAGACCATGGTGAAGCAGGTTGTCCCCCTGCAGCCCATGGGTCTACAGGGAATGCAGAGATCCACCCGCAGCCCGTGGGGGAGGTGCCCGTGCCGGAGCGGGTGGATGCCTGGAGGGGGCTGTGATCCAGTGGGAGACCTGGTAGAGAGAGGGCCCTGCTTCCAGGCTGGAGCAGCCTGTCCTTGGAGGACTGCACCCCGTGGGGAGAGACCCACACTGCAGCAGTTTTGGAGGACTGTGTGCTCGTGGGAGGGNGAGGTGTTTTAAGGGCTTATTTTACTTCTCATTACCCTCCTCTGATTCTGTTAGTAATAAATTTCACTTAGCAACCAAGGTTGAGCCTGTTTTGCCCTTGAAATATTTCTCCCGCTCTCCTTATCTCACTCATGAAGCCTCCGTTAACTCTTTTCTCTTTTCCTTCCTTTTGCCCATCTGTGGTAGGGGAGGGTGAACAAGTGACTCTTGTGGGTGCCTGGCATTGGGCCAGTGTCAAACCATGACAGTCCTGAAGGGATAAAATGCTGTCTTAACAGGCAAACCCAGGAGAAACTGAAAAGCTGCAGAAACAGAAGTTTGCATGTGGTTTCATCATAGTCCCGAGTGCATTGCTGGAGTTCTCTTGTGTTTCTTTGTCTCCTCACAGTCAATATGGCTAAATAGTCAATACGGCTCATATCATAGTGCTATTTTGTTTAATAAACAAGGATTGTCACTTCCTCTCACTTTTGCTTTTCCTCTAGGATATTTTTCATGTGTCAGTAGGTAAGAAGGAGGCTAGAGAGCTAAATGTTCTTTTGACCAGGAACCCCAGGTTCCTTTCCACAGCACTGCTTTCCAGTGTCTCATTCCCCAGTCTGTACACAGATGCACAGTTGCCCCTCCCTTTTCCTGTGCTTTCAGGATCCTCCTTCTCTCGCTCCTTCAAAATGGGACAACGGTTGCCAGCTTCCAGTCAGCCTGAGACCTCTCTGGATTCCCAAAACTTCTCAGAACTTACCAAGAGAGATTGTGCAATCCCATCAGGCCCCACAGATTTTTAGGGATCCAGCTGGAGCAGCAGATCTCCCACAGTTTCAGGGTTGACTGGGAACTGATTGTTCTCGTAGTCATGGTGCCCCAGCTCAGGGCACTGAGACCCCCTTGGTATGTCATCTGTGTTGAAGACAGGTAACGAATGTGTTAAACACCTCTGCCTTGTCCCTGTCCCTGTTTGTGAGGTGACCATCTTCCTCCTGTAATGGGACGATGTTATTTTCAGACTGCTTTTCGGCATTAATAGATTTCAAAAGACTCTTTTTATTGTCCCACATATTTCTGATCAGCTTCAACTCCAGCTGAGTTTTGGCCACATGAATTTCCTCCCTCCAATGGCAAGAAGATTCTCTGTATTTTTGCCACATCGCCTGCCGTTGCTTCCACTGGGCATATACCTTCCTTTTTAGCCTTATTTTTAAGAGAAGATCCCTGTTCATCCAAGCCAACCTTCTGCCTTGTCTGCTTGACTTCCAACATTTAGGAATTGCCTGCTCCTGTGCCCTTAGGAGGGGATATTTATAAAGTGATCAGAACTGAAGGACCCCAGCACATGCAAAAATGTTTTCCCAGGGGACTTTACTCCCTAATTCCCTGAGCACCCTGCAGTCTGTTCTCCTTATTTCTAGAGTTGAGGTTTTGCTGGCACTTTTCCTCCTGTCAACAGAGGTTTTAAACTCAATCACTTCTTGATCACTGTGGCCAAGACATCCGCCAGTCTTTACTTTGCTCACAAGATCCTCTCTGTTGACAAGCAGCAGATCAAGGAGGGCATCTTTCCAAGTGGACTCCCTTAAAGGGAAGTGGTCACCCAAGTTTTTTGGAAATCTTCTGGCCTGGGCTCTACCAGCTGTATGATGGTCCCAGTTAATTTCTGGCAAGCTGAAGGCCCTCATAAGGACAAGGGCAATTGACTTGGAAGCCTCACTCAAGAATAATTCATTGGCATCATCATCCTGGCTAGGAGGTCTACAGCAGACTGCCACGATGACATCCACATTGTTTGTCTCTTGATTCTTACCCAGAGGCTCTCAACTGTGCCATTGCCAACTGTAAGCTCCATACATCTTTTTCCTACTCTGACAACTCATCCTTTAAATCAACAAATGAAAAATGCCACTGGCTGATATTTTGAAAGTAGAAAGAAAGAGATGCAAAATCAAAATAAAACCCAGTTTGTCAAAGCCCTTCTGCTTCAATGTCTTGCCCAATTTCAAATGACGTGCAGTTACCAGAGAGCAACAGCAATGGTGGAGGTTGTGGGAGCATAAATAGCAGAATAAATAGCTAAATACACATATCTGTATATACATAGAACAAAAAATACAGAGGTAAAAGAAGATAGCAAGAAATAAAATAAATACTTTATTTAAAAGAGATATGCCAAACTTAATCAAAGAGGAAATTTAATTCTTGGAAGCATCCATTATGATATGGTTGCTAGTTGTTAGTTGTTTTGTTTGTTTTGTTTTTTGTTAAGGAATTATGCCCTAAAATACTAAAACTAAATTTATTTTCATCAGTTCTACGGATGTTAACAACTTCAAGTGAAATTTGCTTTTGCTCAATGTAACAAATACATTGCAGATCGATTGTATTGCAGAACCTGTTTTTCATTATCATAAACTCACTATTTTAATAAAGTGAAAATTCTGTTATCATTTTTCCTTTGCCTTAGACTAAGATCAAGTTCTTGAAACATTTCCATACTGTGGCTTTAGGCAGTGAAACCTGTCATCCCTGCCCACCACAAACACAAGGCAGGACTGCTTGTAAGCAGGTTATCTATAAACTATCCATACATATACCCATACTAATTATTCTTTGAGGTATATCATGCTTATATGATATACCTCAAAGAATGGTGTATTCTTGGTTTACTACAGCTAAATGTCTCTGTCCCTTTCCAAGAAGACACAAAGCCTGCTTAAGTGACTTACCTAAAAACAAAGTAACATACATGTAAACCTGCTCAGATCTCCCTATTCTCAAGTGACAGTTTTATTTACTCTGTTAAATGTTTTTAAATAAAAAAAAAAAAATTAAACCCCCTCTATTGGCACTTCTAGGAAAACATGTCTTCAAGGAGGATGTTGAATTTGTCCTGTTTTCCTACACAAATGTGGAAAAATATTTTTCATTAAGGCATCCCTCAAAATATTCATTTGTAGAGTTAGTTATTTTTTACCTTATTTCCAAGACTTGTGTTGATAATTACGTGTTATATTGACCTGTATAATGAACCAATAAGACTCAGACTGTTGGCTCTGCTGCTACTATGAGCTTGCCACTGAGACAAATAGTGAGACTATCTTGCTGCTTTTTTAGTTCTGCAACCAAAGTTAAAGGAACATTCCTTGAGGCAAGAGTTAGAAGTGCTCTTTCAACTCAGTCCTGTATTCACTTGAGAGTTATCCTTTCCTGATTTTCCTTGAGTCTGGGTTATTTATGGCTTCGTTTTTCTTTTTTCTGTGCCCCCTTTTGCCGTATCCATTCCTTTTTCCTGTTTCCCTTACAATTTTTAAGAAGTGCTGCGATGATACATCAAGAACTTGCAGAGATTCCATTCTCTTCTCTCAAAATACAACCCAGCCTGTCGGTCAAACAATCAGGTAAACCAGATAATTCTCTTTCCTTCTGAGAACCCATAAAGGCTCATGTTAGGTTACTCATTAGAGATCAGACAGAGAATCAGTTGCCTCCTTTCTAGTTGGTTCAGAATAGTTTCTGTACAAAGCAGGTTTTCTACTTAAACTTTAGATTTCTACAGACTTTTGTTAATTTTCAGTCCAGTGTTATTTTCTGAAAGCTGAGTAACTGAGCAGGGCTTTTTATTCTCTGCAGGTTCTGAAGCAATGTGCATTTTGGACACAGAGCTTTTTAGCCTGTGCAGATGGAACCATTGCTTCAGATGTTTGTGTTTATAAATTAAGCTGAAAACAGAAACAATAATACCCTTTTGGAACAGGGCTTATTAGCATTTTGATGGCTTCTTTACCCTGGGAATAGCCTTTTGCTTTTGGCTTCTTCCTTCTCTTCTCCATCCCAAATCTGTCATCTTTCTCCAATAATGAGAATTTATACTAAGCAATCAAGTTTAGGTTGTCAAGGCACAAAAAGAGTAAAAATTAATTATACCATGTTCTCCCTGTGGATAAGAACAGCATATGTATTTGCTTTATAAATCATGTTTTTAATATGTAAATTATCAGGAACATCAGATTGTGAAGAGTGCATTAAAAGCTCTAAAATTTCAGTTTTTCTAAAACCATAAGTAATTTTCTGTAGGAATACAACTAAGAGGGGGAGGGGGAAAAATCCATTTGGCTATGTCAAATAAAAACTAATAGCAATGATTTATGACAGCAGTTAGACTTGCAAATGAGTGAGGCAGAATTCACCAAGCCACAACCATGACAGGACTGCAACCAAATAAATAATAAATACTCTCAGATTCCTGATTCCAAGTATGTGATATAAGTAATAGAAAATCTATGGCATTAATGAAGTTGAGGCAATAATACTCTAATAATGTTTCTGTTATTATATAAATTAATCATGATAATGTGAAGTCATTCACTCTCGTTCAGTATCTTTAGTAGTAGTGGCCAGTGTCATGTATTTTTGCTTCTCATTATTCTACTTTATTCAGTACAGTAAGAAATATTTTAAGGGATATCTTTAGATTTCCATGTGTTTCTTCAACAAAGGAAATATACATCTTTTAATGGTTCAACATAGCCTAGCAGGTGTTAGAGGCAGAATAAGTAGGGCAAATTAAAGTATTTTCAAACAAAAGTCAGGAAATCCAAAATCACCTCACATTTAGAAAAGGCACAATCCTAGAAGGAAGTAAAACTCAAACTTTCATTGTTGTAGTTTTTAAGGTTCCAACAGCAGCTACTCTCACATAGTGAATGGAAAGCCTCTGAATTTTCCCTTGTAGTATACTCCATATGATTTCAAATAACAGATGGCACTTTGCTGAAAATTGAAATAGCTGAAGCAGTGAAAAAGCAGCATAATTCACACCACTTTGAAGCCCTGCTCTCACATCTTGTTTCTGAATTTACTGGTTCCTCAGACCCTCAGGTCTGGTGAACAGAGTAAAATAGATTTCCACAAAATACTAAGAAAACAAATAAATATATTCTAGAAACTGAAACTCTGGTTTTCTAATCTCAGTGCTACTGTCTCTCTCTGCTACAACTCCAGGCAAGGAGGTTTGTCTTATGGAGCTTTGAGGAGCAGGGAAAGCCAAGATGGTGAAATAGTGATTTTTACTAGCTTATTTGTTCTTCCTAATGAAGGTATTGATTGACTTGGTTCAATGATACAAAGCTGTGATGTATCACACAGTGTGTTTTTCTCTTAACAGAAGACAGTGGTTATGCTTAACCTTTTATTTTTCTCTCCTCTGTTAATTAACACAGCATTATTTTTTGTGTCTTTCACAGCCACTATCACTTTGCTAAGGCAAACACTTTGCTGAAACAGTTTAGCAGTTGGGTCCCTAAGATATATAAAAATATGACTGAAAAGAAATGAAAACCTCCAGAAACATCCAGAGAGAATTAGTCATGGAGCATAATCTAACATTTACAACAAATCTTGATGGCTATTTGGTTATCTGATTTCAGTATTTCCACACCAAAT